>CM050168.1:70776021-70956021 GCA_027410445.1 Discoglossus pictus
TTGCCAGTTTTTAATGGAACACATGAAGTAGCAAGTAGTGGGAAAAATAATATTTTTATACTGCCAACCTTACATTTTTAATTTTATGAATGGACAGAACCCCTACTGACTGTGACCTTTTACCATAGCACTGCTGGTTCATCTCACCGTGCCATCATCTATGAAGGCCACAATGCATCAAACATCCAGTTACTGCACCATAGAACAGGAACTGATGGGTTTTCACTGTCCCTACAGACATTTTAGGATGTTTTGTGTTGATTGACAAATAAGAAGCAACAACAGAAAGTAATAATTCCAAATGACATGTCAACTTTCTATTGGATATAGCATCAAGTCGGTTGGCCTTTTGTGTAGTACTAACACAATGCAAGTCTATAACCATGTACTTTGGGCCTTTATACACTTATCTACCTATCACTCACTAATCCCATGTATCCATTTTAGCATACTGCACTGCACTCTTTATAATACAGTATCTGCACTATGTCCAGGAAGCAATTTGCTCGTCATTGTCTATCTTTACTGGATACTAATATATTTACAATTATTAGTCTAATTAAATATATATATATATACATATATATAAAGTGTACCAAACATCTATATTGCATGTGATACATTTCATAGCCTAACAATTCTAGAAGCATTGGCAATGTAAATAATTGTTCATAATTTTAATTTCTTGTTTCATTTTCATTGATCTTACATTCAGACTCTTTTTCTTTTACTAAAGGACAGATTTCAGAAAAAAATGTGTACTCAAAACTTTATTCTGCAGACCAAACCATGAAATCCAGTATAATAACTACAAAGCTCGCTTATAATTATATTCCCCAGACAATGTTTTATTTTAAGTCTGATGAACAGACAGCAGATTTAATTTATAATAGGGTGAGCAAAATGGGGGCTGGACCCCCAGATGCAGAGTAAACAGTTCAACTCACGGAAAGGGTACAAAAAGTGTAAACTGTGAACCATTGGGCTGTAGTGCAATGTAAATATCATAGAACGAAGAGACAGAAAATGGTATGGTTAGAGCTGGGATTAGATAGGAATAGAAGAAAGATGGGAATATGGAGATCTGGGGCTTAGTCTAAGGCAGTGTTTCCCAAACTGCATCCCTTGGACTGATTGGGTTCATGATGGTAGAGTCTAGGGGTTGTGCCAGAAAGACTTCTTTGGCCAAATTAGTTTGGTGTAAAGAGATGAAACAGTAACTTTTTGGGTGAAAAGTCCGAGGAGGGTCCTAAGTGGGGCACATCTGATTCCATATATAAAGGATGGGGAGCAAACCCCAAAACAACAGTGTACTGTAGACTTTGGGTTTAGTGACAAACTTAGAAATATAATTCTGTATCTAACACATTTCTCCATTTCCCTATAGAGTAGTTTAGTAGATATTATAAGTGAAAGGAGCATTAAATTAAATGGGTACTTTTAAATATTCTCCAAAGTGAAAGTCGGGAAATACTCCAATGCTGGTAAAAAAAAAACATTCTTCATTGGCTAATTTGGGAAGATCTCTTACAAATCCCAGGGCACAATGTACGGCAATGCAACAAAGAGCTTCACTATGTTTAAAGGGACATGGGAGGTTCCCTGTTTTTAACATTAAAATAAACTACCTAAGTTATTTATTTGCATATATAAACATCATTAAATTAACAAGTGCTTATAAGCTCTGTATTTACTCACTGAAGCCTTCACTGAGTACTAGCCAATGACAAGGTTCTGTGAGTAGAGATTCAGTAACATGCTACTGAGACATAGTCTGTCATTGGCTAATGCATCTAATACTATAGAAACATTGTAAACATGAGCTACAGGGGCGGACCTTTGTAGCAACTGTTTGGAAGGTTTCGGTGAGTAAATGCTTTTAACCACTTGTTAATAAAATTATGAAATGTAGGTAGTTGTCATTATGAGCAAATATCGGATCTATCGCAGCACTGACAGTTGCGGCAAGTATCTGCTAGATGGCGCTGTCCGGTTTCAGTGAAGGCCCTAATTATACCCCCCTTCAACGTGGCGCAACTCAACGGCGCTGAATCGATAGCGAGGTCATCGCTATGTTAGGCGTGGGCACTTGCGTCACTCATAGCTCAAGGCCTCTTCTATCGGCACACCTTATATGCATTAGGCAGCACTATTGGCAAAATCGGCAGCACCATCTAGCGGTTGGCGGTGGCACAGCTGCTGTCAACCTTTTGCTTAGGCGAAGAGGGAAAGGACCCAAATATCCATTGCCTACTACTCATAAGATCATTTTAGAAACACTGTATTATATATATATCTTGGTAAATTACTTGAAATGGTCAAACTTAATGAGTTCTCCAGAGGTCTTTTAAAATGACTATCCTCCAGTAGGTACCATTTGGTAAGTCAAGTCCCTAACCAATTTGCTATATATACTGACACAGAAATATCGCTTACACAGGCACTTCCCTTACTGGCTTGCTCTCAACCCCTACATATAATGATTAGTAATCCATCTCTCTCCTTTTCCAGCCCTTTATGTCTCACCATTCCTGGCTGCATTTTTATTTCAATCACAGGTAATTCAATGTGTTTTTGTGTCTAACAAAGAGAATATTAATGAATGGGATCTTCACTGTGTTACTCCCTGGGCAGATACCTCATGGTAAATTGCACAGTAATGTAAGTTGTAAGTTGCACTGCAACATTAAAAAAGGAACATATTGCTCTTTTTTTGAAAAAAAATAAAAACTATATATTAACTTATTTAAAAATATAATCTGTACATTATTAAATAATACATTTATTCTTCCTAAATTCAAAAGTAGCTTTTGGTTTTTTGGGGGGAAAAGTTGTAAACTTCAGTTGTAAACTTGGACTTCAATAAACTGAATTCTCTGCACTTAATTGTTTTTATATTTCTTTAGATGTCTTGTGTTAATTATAAAATGTTGTTTTAAAAATTGAGAAATGAATGATTAATCAATTTCTTTGGATAAATGAAGACTTGTTCTGTAGCTATTAACCTATAACGACATTAATATACAATCAGGTAGGTGCCGTTGGTGGTTTCATTGAGTTATTTTTATTTTTTTAATAGTGGTGATAGTTAAAGTTTATCCCTGTTTAACAAATGGGCTCTATATGTTTAACTCTAGTCCCTAGTAGTAGTCCCTAATTTTTATTCTGTTTGATAAATATACCTCAATTAAACATTTAAATGGGCACCTGTAATTTGAATTATTAAACATGGTAATGGCAAAATGTTTTTAGAAAGCAAAAACAAATAAATAACCTTTATATTTTAAATGCAAATGTTATATACAATTATTCTTTAATGCATGGCTCCATTTTTGCTTTCTTCCACACTGATGTTGCCTGTTACTTTCTCAGGTGGTTAGGTAATTACCTTCATTTTATTTCTGTTCTGGCAGATGAAACTCTGCATATAGATAGGACATTGATCTACTGAAGCCAAAATGCTTCTACAGCTGCATATTAATATATATGTAAAAAAGATAATAAATTAGATAAAATTGTAAATTCTAAAAACAAATAGATTTTTTAAGATTGGTTCTTCAGAGTTGTACATTTTAAAAATATGGCCTTGGTGGTCTTGTAAACGGTTGATGCTAGATAAATGTCATGTCTATGTTCTCTCTTTTACAGACTATAAAGAGAAAACTACATTATTTAAAGGGACTCAGAGATACAGCTCTGCTCATCCTGTAGAGAGGGCAACATTAAGCAAAGAAGCTTTAAAAATGTTAAATTTTGACTTTCAGTGCTCTTTTAGATATATGTTTGTTTCGCTCAGTCATTTTTGACTCTCTGTGACATCATGATGATCCACTGGAGTGGGTCGCCAGTCCCGTCTCCAGTGGGCCCCATTGTCTCTTCTTGCTATCCTTCTTAATTTTATTTCTTTTAGGGATATTGTTTTTTGAGATTTTCTAGACAATGACAAAAACCTCTGTCCAAAGTTCTTCAGGCATTCTATCTTCCAAGTTCTTCAGGCATTCCATCTTCCAAGTTCTTCAGGCATTCCATCTTCCAAGTTCTTCAGGCATTCTATCTTCCAAGTTCTTCAGGCATTCTATCTTCCAAGTTCTTCAGGCATTCCATCTTCCAAGTTCTTCAGGCATTCCATCTTCCAAGTTCTTCAGGCATTCCATCTTCCAAGTTCTTCAGGCATTCCATCTTCCAAGTTCTTCAGGCATTCTATCTTCACAGTTCTTCAGGCATTCTATCTTAAATGTATTCTTTACCTCCACTGCATACTCACTGGAATATTATTTGTTTCATGTATTCTTGGTCTGATGATTTCCCCTCTTTTCCTCATCCTCAGTTTAATTTTGAGCATTGCAAAAAGGAGCTCATGATCTGATCTGCAGTCAGCTCCAAGTCTCGATTTTTGCTAACTATACAGAGCTGGTGATGTCCCTGTGTAGAGTCGTCTCGGAGGCTGTTGGAAGAGGGTGTTTACTATGACCAGAGAATTATCTTGTCAGAATTCAACTAATATCTGATTTGCATCATTTTGTACTCCAAGGCAAAACTTGTCCATTATTCAAGGTGTCTTTTGGTTCCAAGCTTTAGCATTCCAATCTCATATGGTGAGAGCAAAATCTTTTCTTGGTGTTATATCTAGGAGGTGTTGAATATCCTTGTGGAAATGGACAACTTCAGCCTCTTCAGCATCCATGGTTAAAGTATAGACTTGGATCATTTTGATGTTAAACAAATTGAAATCATTCTGTCATTTATTGGGCTGTAAGTGAGCACCTATTACATATTTCATTGATTTAGTATGAATGCCACTCAGATTCTTCTGCAGGATTCTTGACCACAGTAGACAATCTGGTGGTTTGTCTGATATGAAATGTCCCATTCCAGTCCATTTGCATTCACTAATTCCCAGGATACCATTGTTTAATCGTATCATCTCATATTTGACCACATCCAGTTGGCCTTGGGTCATAGTTTTAATGTTCCAGGTTCCTATTCTAGATTGTTCTTTGCAGCAGCTGACTTTTCTTTCCCTTCCAGACACATTGCACCAAGGCATCATCTTGTATTTGGCCTAAGCACTTAGTTAAATTAGGTGCTACTTGTTCTTGCCCTCTTTTCCCCACCTGAGAGGCTTGTCTTCAAGTGCCATATGGTTATGTCTGTGATTGTGCTTATCCATAAAGTGATCTTGGCAAAGATACTGGAGTTGGATGCAAGTTTTTTATCAAGTGGACCACATTTTGTCTGACCGCTCTGCTATGACCTGTCCATCTTGGGTAACCTTACACAGTACAGCTCACAGCTTCATTGAACGCAAGTATCTTCACCCTGACACAGTAGTGACATCACATATAATAGTTGTGGTAATTGCGAGTTGTTGTCACGCAATGTTAAAAGGTACAGGCTTGCGCAATGAGCGCCAAAGGCCAAAGGCACTCATCCCGAGGCCCTAAATTTACAGGTTTGACAGGGGCTGCAATGAGCGCCGAAGGTGCCCATTGCAGGCCTTGCGATGAGCGCAGTAGGCGCTCATCGAGAGGCTTATACGTGACTGGATTGACGTGGCGCTCATTGCAGGGCTCGCTTGAGGAGGGGGAGGCTCCAAACGGCTTCCAAGTTACAGGCTTCAAAAAAATTATGACTTTAACTGCCGCCATTTTTTTTAAGCCCGTAACTCGGATGCCATCGGAAGACCGCTACAAGACGCCAATCTCACACACAGCACAGGGGGAGAGGCAGGGAGCCTATAAGTGAGGTTGCAAGCTAATTTGATATTTAATTGTTTTTTTTTGGGAGGTCTAAAAACGGCTAAGCGTAAAGCCTTAATTTTTTTCAGGCACGTAAATCGAAAACACATTTGGGGCTTGGGGAAAATGATCAATTCCCAAGCCTGCAAATGGTTTCACACCCGTAAATGCAAACAGGAGCACAGAGGAGGGAGAAAGACACAGGGGAGGGAGAGGGGGGAAAGAGATACTGGGGTGGGAGTGTGAGGGGGAAGAGACAAAGGGGAGGGAGAGGGGGCAAAGAGACATGGGAGGGAGAGAGTGGGGAGAGGCTCGCAATGAGCGCCAAAGGCGCTCATGGCGGAGCTTGCGAGGAGCGACAAAGGCACCGAAGGCGTTAATTGCTAGGCCCGATGTTGCGGGTTAGCTGACGCCTGCATTGAGCCTGGAAAGTAGAGAGGGGGCACGGAAGTTGCGGGTTGGCCGAGGCCTGCAATGAGCGGCGAAGGCGCTCATCGCGAGGCCCGCAAGTTAGAGGAGGGAGAGCCTCGCATTGTGTGGCAAACAGCATTGCCAGGATTCAAATTTTTTTTGCCGTCATTTTTGATGGGCAAGTCGCTAGTCTTTAGCTATAACTAATGTAGTTTTTTTGCCAGTAAGTTTCTAGTGTTTTCTCAATTTCATTAAAATGAAAACCTTTTTAATTACTTTACAACACAATTAGTTGTTTAACAATGTATTATATCATTATATTATTTGAAGTTAAAAGAAAATATAAAACTACATTAAGATTTCCTACTTTCCTGCAACAACTGACATATCAACATAGATGCTTACACATGTAAGCCAATGACTTATAAGGTCCTTAAAAGAAACAATGATAGCTCCATGCATATAACAGCATCGTATTTGCTCTTTTTAACAAAATCAGGAGTGATGAGGAAAGCAAGATCTGCACATCTAATAAGGGAATGTCTGCAAGTTATCCCTCAGTAGAATAGCAGCCATATTTTCTGTTTCTACTGAGACAATTATAAAATCCATCACAAAAAGGACTTCTTATAAGGATAAACATTTGAAACAAGTTTATTTCTGCATGGTTTTGTTCATAAACCATGGGTGCCCCCCTTTGTATTGTTCCTGTGTCTGTCTCTCTCTCTCTGTCCTGTCTTTCTCTCCTGTGTGGTGTGTCTCTCTCTCCTATCTCTTCCGCTCTCTGTCCTGTGTCTGTCTCTCCCTCTCTCTCTTTCTCCTGTCTCTCTCTCCCTGATGCTGTGGTGGAGAGTGCATGCGCACATTGCTTAACAATGTCTGACACTTGCGCAGGGGTGGAAGGGACAGACCAATAGCCCCTTTAAATTCCAGCATTGGAGTTTTTAGGTTAGAACCTAAGCCCTACGTGCCTCAAATTTGACAAAGTTACAACAATATTAAATTAGACCTGCTGCGAGCATCATTTGAGCTACGCAGCACAGCCGTCCATCATGGCACGTGAAAGCTTGCGAAATGATCTTGCAGGCTCCCCACATCATCACTTGCTGTGGGGGACCCGAACAGGACCTCCGCAACAGTTCTAAATAGAAGCCCTTCCGCAGAGGATAGTCCTAGGACCCGCACTAAATAAAATATTACCCCCTGCCGTGGGGGTACTATAAGTATCCCCAGGGACCTAAAATTAACCCCATCACTCATCGGTGAGCTCTTAATTAAACCTATAACTCATGGGGCTGTATATAGAGTCCCATGAGTCCTTAAATAACCCTATAACTCATGGGGCTCTATACGGAGCCCCATGAGCCCTTAATTAACCCTATAACTCATGGGGCTCCATACAGAGACCCATGAGCATCGTATTAACACGACCACTTATGGGGGTCTATACAGACCCCCATAATCCTCTATTCAACCCCATCAGTACAACAGGGGTCTATATAGACCCCTATAGGACACTAATTAACCCCTATAATAACACTATAAGTGCCATGAAAAATGGCTGATCTGGGACACTAGAATCTAACAATTTCATCAGTTAATTAAAGGTTTGCTTCATGGAACAACCCGGTATATATGATCTAATGGGGCAAGTTGGTTGTATGTATGAATGGTGGATGCGTGAATATGTTTGTATTATGTATCATCACGTATAAGATATTTATCAAGTGTTGACAACTGTTTTTAATGAATTAACTGTACATTGAAGGAAATTCTGTCACACAAATGATGTTTATATGTATACTTTGAAATAATAATAAAAAAACCCGCTAACCCTATACTCCATTAACATATTAACCCTAACTAGACCCCATTAACCAATACTAAACCCCTTTAACTCTATCTGTACCCAATAACCCTAACTGGGTCTATCTAACCCTATCTGGGCCTATGTAACCCCATCTAGACCTATTAATCCCTGTCTAGTCCTATAAAAGCCTATCTAGTCCTATTTAACCTTAACTGGGCCTATCTAACCCTAACTGAGCCTATTTAACCCCAAATGTTCCCAGTAAACCCCATCCTACCCTACCCTATTAACCTTTACACTACCTACCCAACTCTTACCCTACACTAATAACGCCCCTCTATCCTGTTAAACCCTACACTATCTACCTACCACCCTAATAAAATCCCTATTAGCCCACCTAATTACAGAAAATATTAAAACCTAGAATTACAGAAACTAAAAAAAGGACATTACCAAAATAAAAAAGGACATTTCCAATATTAAAAAAACATACTGTACCACAAATAAAGAAAGCTAAGTTATCAAAAATAAAAAAGCTAAATTACCACAAAAAAACATACATTACAGACAATAAAACATACAATAACAAATACACAACAGACAATAAAACATTCAATTAAACCCCTAACTACATTACATTGACCATCTAACTACAATCAATGTAACCCCTAAATATATTCAATATAACCTAACTACATACATTAACCCCCTAAATACATTCTAAATAACCTAATTAGATACATTAAGGGGGTTAATGTATCTAGTTAGGTTATTTAGAATGTATTCAGGGGTTAATGTATCTAGTTAGGTTATCTAGAATGTATTTAGGGGGTTAATGTATGTAGTTAGGTTATTTAGAATGTATTCAGGGGTTAATGTATCTAGTTAGGTTATCTAGAATGTATTTAGGGGGTTAATGTATGTAGTTAGGTTACATTGAATGTATTTAGGGCTTAAATTGATTGTAGTTAGGCGGTTAATGGAATGTAGTTAGGGATTTAATTGAATAAGCTATTGTCTGTCATGTGTTTATTATTGTTTGTTTTATTGTCTGTAATGTATGTTTTTTGTGGTAATTTAGTTTTTTTATTTTTGATAACTTAGCTTTCTTTATTTGTGGTAGAGTAGTTTTTTTATTTGTGGTACAGTAGGTTTTTTTAAATATTGGGAATCCTTTTTTTATATTGGTAATGTCCTTTATTATTTTCTGTGATGTCCTTTTTTATTTTCTGTAATTCTAGGTTTTAATATTTTCTGTAATTAGATGGGTTAATAGGTATTTTATTAGGGTAGTAGGTAGTGTAGGGGTTAACAGGGTGGAGTGTGGTAATAGTGTAGGGTAGTAGTTGGGTAGGTAGTGTAAGGGTTAATAGGGTAGGGTAGGATGTGGTTTACTAGGAACATTTGGGGTTAAATAGGCCCAGTTAGGGTTAGATAGGACTAGATAGGCTTACATTGGACTAGACAGGGTTTAATAGGTCTAGATGGGGTTAAATAGGCCCAGATGGGGTTAGATAGGCCCAGTTAGGGATACATAGGTCTAGATGAGGTAAAATAGGCATATATTGGGTTAGATAGGCTCCATTAGGGTTATTGAGTCCAGATAGGGTTAACAGCATTTAGTATGGGTTAATGGGGTATAGTTAGGGTTAATACATGCGGGATTTACGAGGCGCGGGACTTAGAAAAAAATAAATACAAGGCTACAAAACCCACGGACCGCGCAAAACAACATCAACCGCGTAGCACTTTCACACCGGAACGTACAAGGTACAATACACTCTATAGAAAATGCTCACGAACCGCGTAACACACAGACAAACGACGCCCGTTTACAACACTAATTTGCAACTAATAACATTACAAATCTAAAATGGCGCTTTACACAACTATACCAACGGTTTGCCCTCGCGCACGCAGCATATTTCTAATGCACAGTGGGGACATTCATGACACTTCCTCCTCAGGGCAGCAACACTCCAACTGTACATTGTATTCTGCAGGAAAATACAAACAGATTGTAAGCTTTTCAGGCTATTGATTGCTGAATATATTAATTACAAATAGGTAAGTATATTAATTTATTATGTAAATAATTAATTCATTATTACTTAACAAAATATAGATAAGGTGCTCAGAGTAGCAAAAGTACACGAGAGGAGAGGCTCGCAATGAGCGCCGAAGGTCCTCAGAGTAGAAAAAGCTTTACATTTTGTGGCAAACAGCATTGCCATGGCTTCAAATTTTATTGCCCCGTCATTTTTGATGGAAAAGTTGCTAGTATATATATATATTTATAGATAGACAGACAGACAGACAGATAGATAGACAGACAGACAGAGATAGAGAGATAGATAGATAGATAGATAGATAGATAGATAGATAGATGACAGACAGAGATAGAAGATAGATTGATAGACAGAGACAGATAGACAGAGATAGATAGATATAAATATAGATAGACAGACAGATAGATAGGCACAGCAGTGCATTACAATATTTATATAATACTTCCTTTAGGTGGTCATTTATTTTAGGTCTTATATATACATATATATTATAGAGCCGCCACATGCACTCTCAGTGTCTCAGATCCCATCATCTTATCATCTATCACATATATCATTACATATACTTCAGCACAAGCAGGACTGATAATCTGCGCATGCGCCATTCACAGTGCGCGCTCTGACTTTCTGCTCAGTAATGTCTCAAAGCGCGTGCTTCCCGGGTCACGCGCTCTCAGGACGCGTTCCCGGAGTGCGTGAGGTTTGTCCTGGCCGGGCCGCCGTACTGACAGTAAGAGGAGGACATGGTGTCCAAGGTGAGAGAGAGAGACTGTCAGTATGTGATAGAGTGTGTGACTGAGACACAGTGTGTGATAACACAGGGTCAGTACAGTGTGTGACAGGGGCAAAGTATATATGACACACAACAGGTGTAATAATAATCGCTGTAATGACTCTCCTGGCTCCTAGACACACCCTGTCTGGCTCATATAAAGTCTATCCGGCATTAAGTATTAGATTAATTTATCCACCCCTCCATATATAAAACGCTGAATCTGAAGGGGGCAAGGTACTAAGAATGAACCTGTCTGGCTCCTATAAGATCTGCCTGGCTCCTAAATGTGGCCACCTCTCCATTGAATGCTCTGTGCAATATGCTGTAAAAATATATAGTAGATGCTATGAGGGCCTGACAACAGTCCAATAAACTTTATTACTGAAATTATTATTATTATTATCCTTTCTTTGTAACGCGCCAACATATTCTATAGCGCTGTATATTGGTTAAGTACAATTGCAAAAGAATGGAGGGCCATATCGGATCTATCAATGTTATGTGCACACACGGGAAGCCCCCTGCTGCCATGCACGCTTGCGGCCTGATGTACTCCCTAAGCCTCTAACCCTAACTCCATACACCCCTTGGCGGCCCTAAACCTAACCCCCTACACCTCTTGCCGGCCCTAACATCCTAACCCTCTTAGCCTAACTCTAACCCCCTTAAAGTAGCTTCTTAACCCTAACCCCCTACACCGCTTACCAGCCTTAACCCTAACCCAAAAACCCCATATCACTTACCTGCCACTTACAGACAGCTACATCGGGACGTCCCCGGTGCGCTTCCCAGCGCTGAAGCGTATAACAGGATAGGTCCGCCATATCCATCAGACATAGGACAAATACATCTTCAAAAAAAACACATCATTCTCCTCGACAGCAACAAATACTGTTGGAGAAAGAAAGATGAAGGAGGGAGATCAAAGAAAGAAAATTGTGAAGAAAATGACTTTTTATTAAATAAACATAAAAAGTTATACTTGATGGCATGCAATATGGGAATGGAATGAGCATTACATATACAATGTGTTTAGTCCTTAGTGTTTATTCTTTTTACTACTCGTACCATGTTTCTAGGAGCCAGAATCCATTATTTATTCCCCAGAGGTCTGTACTTTAGGAGCCAGAGCAGGCTTTGGGTATTTTCCACCCCTGCATTAATGTATCTCTATGAATAGTCATCAACATTATTAAATTGCAATGGAAACAATGTGTATCTCAATCTTGTGTTTGAAGATGGTTTTTGGTCTGTGTAAGACATGGAAATATATAAACAAAAGTGTGTGTGTGTGTGTATATATATATATATATATATATATATATATTTATTTCCCAGAATTCTGAGCTGGATCAGGATTTTTAACTTGTTTTAGATGTTCAAATGTGAACACAGATGTACTATTTATTTACTGTACGGTGGAGGGCTTCTATCGCTCTTTTGCCCACCATAAATTAAATGATTGTTGTGGTCAACTACCTAGTCACAAAGTCTACTACCCAAGCTAGGAACGGCCTCACACTAATGAGAGGCAGTAACCCTGAAACAATGCTGTCTGTGGGTGGTTTTCCTAGCTTGTGCATAATCCATCCTGGGCTTTGCTTAAAACGGTGTAATAAGGGACTAACAGGAGTTTTTTTACTCCCACTAAAAGTGCTTAACACTATATTAGTGTGACATTTAAGAAATGTATTTATTTTTTATAGTGGGAAAATAATCATCTTTATTTACATTTATTTACAAGAACGACGCACACTTCATTATTTAAAAACAATTAAAAAGAATGGGATAAAACACCCCCTTAACTATTTTAAATATTATCTAGAAATCAGACTTTTTTAAAAAAAAAATTGCAAATGACTCCATAAGTTTGTCATTCACATATGCAATTTTATGTCTTATTCTATAATTGTATTCTTAATTAAATGTTAGAGACTTCAATCCGAGCCAACTAGAGTAGTCCACAATGCTTTCAAGGGCTAATGAATTTTAGGATATAGTACTCTCTTTATTTTCTATATATAAGAGATTAGGGAGTTGAGGGTAAAGGCCTGCCACCCCACAGGGTATAGTGACTTTACCCTAATAGTATATATATAAATCTCAATTTGGGCTTAATCTCTTTCCTCATATATAACCTGTACAATGTATCCCTCTTGGACAGCTACTATAGTTCGGGAGCTAAGAATACAGACCCCCCTATTCCGGATACCCTCACTTTCCCTATCGGACAAGCCTAGCTGGCTTCATCTCTAAGCGATGTCGGCGTGTCACGCATGAACACAAATGTACTATTATTTATTATTTTATTTATATATATATATATATATATATATATATATATATATATATATATATATATATATAATTGAGCAGTGAAGCAGTCGTGAATGTTCAGTAATTTACGGCCTTATTACATTCCAGCCTTGTAGATACCAGATTTCTACTTAAACCCTACGTACTGCAAAGTTTGAAAGGTTACAACGCTATTAAATTAGCCCTGCTGCGAACAACGTATGTGCTATGCAGCAGGGCCATCCATGTCAACATGGAGAAAATCTACACGAGGAGTGACAGCCCCCCCACCTCATCAATTGCCGCGGGGGTCCTGAACGGGACCTCCGCGGCAGTCCTACATATTAGCCCTGCCTTGGGGGGTACTCCAACTACACCCCCCCGGCACCTAAAATTAACCCCACTCTATGCTGGGGGTTCCTATTGGGACCCCCAAAGTGACCTGCATTAACCACTTGCTGCAGGGGTCCATAGGGACCCCCGCAGCTCCCCCCCACTTTAACCCCTTGCAGCGGGGGTTCCCCGATCGGCATAGATCAGGCCCCCGCGGCATCTAACAATTTTCAATTACTCGCCGCGGCTCCTTAAAGGGCCCGAGTCACACTGTTAGCCAAACCCGACCGTGGCTAAAATTTACCCCCCCTCTCTATGCTGGGGGTCCCCACAGTAACACTTTACTGCAGGAGTCCATAGGGACCCCTGCAGCCTGCCCACAATTCCCCTTTGCAGCAGGTGGCACCGATTGTGAGCCCGCTGCATTTCCTGAAAGGACCCGGGCTAAAAAAAAAACTACTATAAGTACCCACCAAGGCAACTAAAAATAACCCCATCACTCATGGGGCTCTATACAGAACCCCATAATCCCTTAATTAACCCCATAACTCATGGGGGTCAATACAGACCCCCATAAGCCCTTAATTAACCCTATAACCCATGGGGCTCTGAGCCCTTAATTTCACCCTATAACTCATCATCTATACAGAGCCCCATGAGACTATAATTACCCCCCTCAGTCCAATAGGGGTCCTTTTAAGGACTTTCGAGGCGGGAAATTGGAAATGCAGTGGGGTTACGATTGGTCCCAAAGGGGACCCCCAACATAGAGGGGGGTAATTTTAGGTGCCGCGGCTGGGATAGGTTAATAGTGCGCAGCGGGCCCTTTAAGGACCCGAGGCGGGTAATTTAAAATGTTTAAATGCAGCGGGGGCCTGATGGTTGCAGATCGGGGACCCCCGCTGTAAGGGGTTAATGTGGGGAGGCTTCAGGGGTCTCTATAGGGAGCCCTGCAGCATGAGGATGTGTTTAGGGAGCAGGGGGGAGCATTAAACTGCGGTATCGGGCTGCTCCGAGGCAGCACGTAAAGGCTTTAGGAGCCCTTGCTGGCACTTTTTTTGTGCCCATAGGGATTCTTCTGAGGTGCAAGATTCACCTCATAGATAACAACTATGTGAGTGAGAGGCACTGACATGCAATGTGTGAAGCATGTACCATAGCAGGGATATCACACTGAAGGTCACATTTCCAAGTTTATGTATGAAATGGGTTGCAGTTGATTTTTACTTATTAACATCACTAACACATTCCAAAAATAAATAATGATAAAATCTAACGTTTCCCTTTCCATCGTCCTAGTCCTCACTCTTTCCTGCTCTCCACACCCAATGTAGCAGAGGTAGTGTGAGACATTGACAATTGTTCAGGGAGTTGACAGATTTGTGTGAATACTAGGAGTCAGCCAAACATTTTTAGAAGTCAGGAAAGGAACGTCTCCAATTCCCCTGTTTTAAGGTATATTTTATTTATATATATATATATATAGTAAAAAAACTTGTTTCATGTCCAGAATTCTAAGACATACAGTTATTACACTGCATTCTGGGTACCTTTGCAGGGACATGCAAATGTGCCGACAATGGCTTCGCTCTTGCAATCCATAACCATATCAAACATGGCTTCCCTTAAGCCTATGCCTGCTGTATCAAGCATAAAGGTGCATTCATGAAATACAATTATTTTGTGACCGCTTTGTAATTTAGATTGTTTGTAACATGAAAAATAACAGAGACAGTACAAAACTAGAATGAGATGCAAGTCACATTGTAACAACAATACAATATCTATATATTAATATAATATAATGTCATATTAGAGGCTCTGCGCTTCCATTTTGAGAGCGCTGTAATTCTTCTGTTGTGATATATATTCCTTACATAACCTAGTTATGAAGCTCTAAACACTAATTATTTAGAATTGTTTTAGGATTAATTGGGTTATTAACTATTCTCAAGAAGATATGCCGTTGTTGTTATGTAATAAGCTTTCCATTAGTCCTCTTGAATACACTGGCTGTTTTAGGTGCTTAATTCCCATTATGGACATAGAAAATTCCTATGGATTTAAAGACTCTCTCTACCTCAGGAAGTTGTTCAGCATAAACCAAAATGGTAATAAATTAGTATCAATATTTGATGCTTATCTGTTGGTAGAAGATTCCTTTTAAGCCCTTTTGGTACTTGTGGAGTCAGAAATAATTTAAATACATGACATAATATATACAATGTGTTTGTTTTAATAAAGCTTTAGTTTTTAATTGCTATCATATTTTAAAATACTTATTCGTAACATATATTTCTGTGTTCTATTTAATAGAAAATAAGTTAAATAGACTTCCCAACCTAGTAAATGAATGTCTTCAGACGATTGCAGAATGTAGTGCAGGAGTCCTGTGATAGGTGTATGGATCTGGTGTGCTGAATGTCTTAGCTCTTCAAGCAGTAAAGCAATTAGTGTCTCTCAGTGGCTGAGCTGCTTTCAAGACGCCCCAGATTCACTGTTTTGCTGCCAACAGGCTTGCGGCAAGTTGTAGAAATAAAACAAAAGGGATTTTTTTTGTGACTTAACTAAAAAGAAAGTTCATGCATAACTTGTCACCTAGTTCCAAAATATGTTTTAACTCCTGTTTTGCTACAGGTTCCTCAGCACATCCTCCGGTGTAGTAAAAATCCAATACAAAAATGCTTTTTTCTCTGTTTCTGTGATTATGTTTAGGGACTGTATTTACATGCTTCTCGTTTACCTCTGTTTTGCATAATCTAGCCTAATATTTTAAATTTGCTGCACGGCTTACATTCCCTAAACTAATGTGTGTGGATTGTGTCTATTTGCGTCACTCAGTCGTTTCAAACTCTCTGTGACAACAGTTAATGATAAATATCATTTGGTTTCAAAATAATATGTACATTGAAAGGCAACTTTGGGTTAATTCATTTGTAATCTTGAACATGAATTGGGAATTATCACATATATAGTTCTCAGCAATACAGGTCTTTGCTAACGTTTGCGGTTTCGCAGTTGCTGGCAAGGAGCGCCAAAGGTGCTCCTTGTTTTGGTGGAGATGAGCGATTGGCCGCGGAGGTGGAGGCTCAACTGCGCCTCGCAAGCAGTTACAAAGGCCCGCAGAAGCAGGACTTTGAAAAACAAAAAACAAACACGCAATGACTAAATACAGACTTACGTTAAAAAATACGACCCGCGGGACTTAGAATTTTTTTTTTTTTATTCGCAAAATTATGACCTTAATGGCCGACCCGCGCACAGTGGAAAACATTAAAAAAACACAAAATACACGCAAAAATAAAATAAAAACCTTACCCACAGCAAGGGGGGACACCCAGGACGTCTGGAAGTCAGGTTACACCTCAATATCAGTCCAATTTAAAGAGTTTACACACTAGAAAATCCCCTAAGCGAGAGAAAAAATGGCCGCCGAACGAAAACGAGGCTACACAACCCCTAAAGCCGCAAAACACCGCCAAGCACATACGACTTTTCCAAAAACCTGTACGAGGTACAACATACACTATTAGCAAGGACGCTAAATCATCCACACCCGCCTACCACATACACATTCAACGCCATTTTACAACACTAACTTACACAATGTGGAAGTACCCAGCTGCATAAACGGCTTCCCCTCGCGCACGCAGCCTATTTACACTACACACTGCACACATTGCTGACACTTACACCTCAGCTCCACAACACTGCAAATCTACATTGTATGCTGCAGGAACATCAAAACAGGTTGTTAGCTCTTCAACACATTCCTTGCTGCATATATTAATTATAAATAGGTAAACTATATTAATTTATGATTTCATTCAATATTTAATTATCATAAAAAAAAAAATATACAGAAAACAAAAAAAGAAAATCACAACACAGTATCGCAAAAAAGCAGACCTCTTCAACACACGCCTCACAAGGAGCGCCAATGGTGCTCATAGGACACAAAGTACACCAGGGGAGAGGATTGCAATAAGCGACAAAAGTAGACCAGCGCGGACCTTACAAAAAGCGCCTCTCATAACGAAAAATACAACAATCCAGAGGCTCGCAATGAGCGCCGAAGGATCTCATATGACCAAAACACTTACTCTCTGTGGCAAACAGCATTACCTGTCTTACAATTTTATTGCCATAATTTTTTGACGGGCAAGTCGCTAGTTTTATATATTGATAGTGCTTCTATAGTCTTAGTGATGATGTCTATCAGAGCCAAAGCAGTCTTAGTAAGCAAAAATAGACGTTTTTAAAAATGTTGTTTAGGTGTTCAGTCGCGTCAGACTCTCTGGATCACATCACGCCATGTGCATCTATCAGTCAATGCCTCTCTGAGCTCCATCAAGTTCATGTTCTGTCGTCCCCTTCTTCTTGTGCCTTCAATCTTTCCTAGCATCAGAGTCTTCTCTAGGGAATCCTGCCGTGTCATGATATGGCCAAAATATTTGAGCTTCAGCCTCATGATCATACCTTCTAGTGAACAGTTTGTCTTGATTTCCTGAAGTATTGATTTATTGTAGACTGTATTCTAAATCCTGTCATTATTCCTCAAAATTAGCAGCCTGCATCTATATTGGTTGATGTAGCACTCAGCCTCCCACATAGACATCAGAATTATTAATCAGAATAATTAAACTGGCCAAAATTATTTGCAGCTCTGCAATAGCTGAACTTCTTGTGCCTCACTTAGAGATAGGCGTGCAGGACTCTGGTGCCTCATTCTTGGCAATGGCTGATCCCCTAGCACCCAACTATGTGTAAGGGCTACCACTTGTGACCCATAACCGGGGGATTATGGATGCCTGTCGTGGTCCATCTCTGTAGAGTTTCTTACAAGGAATGTCTGACTCTGGGAATGGCTGCCACATCTGTCAGGAGAATGACAGCCACTTCTTGCTTTGCATTTCTGTTGTCCTTGCCTCATCAACTATCTTCCTGTCTCTCCAGATCCTCAAGCTGGCAGTCGTGCCTGCAGGATTGGCCTTCACATCCTATGGCTTGTACGCTGTATCAGACAGGGAGCCTAAAGGCAAACTCTTGAATCCTAATCAGGTAAGCATTTTATTTCCTGGCACTGAAAACACCACAGAAGCAGCAGACTACAACCCGTATACACTGCAGTACACTAAATATTATAAGGACATATGATTTCCATGTGGTACAATGTCCATCTGTTAGATTATGTTTTAGATTGTTTAAAACTTTTCTTCCCTTTTTTATTTTTTTTTAATTAAGAAAAAATGTGTTACATATAAATGTGTTGATCATATAGTGAGAATCGTCTGTCTCTCCCCTGACCTTTTCCTTTATTTACAGACCAATACGTTTTATTTTGTTTAATTGCAATTATTGTTCTATCGTGTTTTGAGATTCGAAATTATTTGAATAGATGTGCTTTAATTGAGAAATGGGAACCAGGGGAAGTTCACTTTACCAGGCATTTGTACTGGAACCAGTGGATTATCCGAGGGATTTATATTAATCTATGTGGAAAACAGTAGTATTTGTAGAGGCTCGTTCTCTTTAACATTTCTATGTATGATATCACAAAAGGTCTGCCTTATTGACATGTAGACATTCCTGTGTGCACAAGGTAAATGGTAAAGATTTGGGGTATGTTCGAGATATAGTGTATATAATGGCAAACGGACGCCGCGCCACTCGTCAGTGACATGCGCATGCGCAGTGAAACCCGATGCGCGTTTCCCAACAAGGTACGCGTGACGTCACTGACGAGTGGCGCAGCGTCCGTTTGCCATCCGGAAAGGATCACAGCTCTATCATCAGTCCCATTCAGGACTGAGTACCTACTATGGGTAAGAATACTTAGAGGTAAGTGTTTTTATTTTCTTGTTTAAAGGGAACCCTCCTTTGTACATTATGGGACACTTGGCCTAAGTACCTAGGAATTTTGCTCAGTATGTTTGCCTTTGTGCAAAACACATATCATTGCTCATGAGCATTGTGTTACAGATCACCCAATTCCCATAAGGTTAAAATCAATATATAAGGACATATTGAGTCCTATTAATGAGGAAATTGCCTCAAATTGCTTTACCCTATTAAGGAATGCACACTCTTGCTCAATGAGCTGTGTGCTAGCAAGTGAGTTGAACTCCATTTTGGAGTTACATTACCACAAGAGTGAGAGTTTTTTGGTACGTTTCACATAGAGCTGTGACCTTTTCCCCACGCCCTTTTATTTTTTGTGTTTTTAATAGTGTTACTTTTTATTTTTTCACTTTTTTCGGCTGCTACCCATATTATTTTTTATTATCACATATATAGTTGTGAGCGTACGAGTTGTTGCTAACGCTGCGGGCTCGCGTAGCGAGGGCCGCGGCTCGCGCAGCGAGCCAAGGCCCTCGCAAAGCGAGGGCACTGCCCGAGGGTCTCAGTTGCTGGCATGGAGCGCCGAAGCGAGGGCCTCAGTTGCTAGCATGGAGCGCCTTCGGCGCTCCATGCCAGCACCTGAGGACCTCGCAAAGCGAGGGCCGCAGTTGCTGGCATGGAGCGCCTTCGGCGCTCCATGCCAGCAACTGCGACCCTCGCAAACTTCACGTCGCAACCCAAACAGTACGACACACACATTACGACACTCGCAAACAACATACGACACACGTTCACACACATTACGGACTCGCAACACTCGGACGCAACTCGCGAACATTACAAAATGTAAAACACAATACATACACACAGCACATACATAAAAAAACTTACCTACACCAAGAGGGAGCACCCAGCACCTCAAAAATACAACTTACACCTCGATTTTACTCCAAATAAAACAGTTTAGAGACTAAAAAAAAATCGAAGCGAGAGAAAAAATGGCCGCCGAACAAAACGAAAACGAGGCTACAGCACTCTAAACTCGCAAAACACCACAAGAAACTCGCAAAACACCACAAAACACCTACGGATATTCCGATACAAACGTATACCACACATTACTCGCCATTTTAGGCCAATGCGGAAGTACACGACAACGGTTTGGGCTCGCGCACGCACAGTGTTACACTGCACACATTCAGCACGCTTACACAGCAGATCCACACCACTAATGCTGCAGCAACATCAAAACACATTCACAGCTCTTCCACACAATGCTTTAAAATAGGTAAAGTATATTCATTTATTAATGTATTATATATTTCATTATTACACACTAAACAGCATTAGCTACCTTACAATTTCATTGCCGTCATTTTTTGACGGGCAATTCGCTAGTTTAGTATTAAAAGTCATATTTTAGGCTACCATGACATCACACAATTTGGCATATATCAGCTGTGATTGTATATGTCCATGACCTGAATTGGAGTGTCTTCACAGACTAACCCATTTGGTCATATCTATGAGCTGATCCAAGTTAAAATCACGTTTATTGAATCCAATACCTCCAATGTTATTTGGTTGAACTGGCATACCTTCTCATACATATATTCTAGTGCCTCTATGTCATCTACTTAGTATTAAGCCACATTACTAGTTGTTCTCTTTGACACACATATTCATGATTATTTCAACTATGTATTATGGTGGCTTCAGCTAATTGCTGTACCCTTTCTATGTCAAGTTGATACAACTAAGCTATGTCAGCAGAGTACAATTTATTTTCCGTGTGTTTCAGTATATGTTGTTTGTCACCATACCCCAATAGGGAAGTCTTTGTAATTGTTGTATTTTGCCTTGCAATTATTTTCATAGCAAGTTGTATTCTGGTAATTATATTTCTAGTTTGTGCAAACTGATCACACAATGAAGATGCAAAGAGTACTTTATCACAGAGCTTCCTATCTGACAGAGTGGTTGTATCCACTGCTTACCTGTGGCTATGTGTTTCTTCCAGTTGTCTGTCTACTCTGTGCCTCAACAACACTCACAATATCTTGAAGAACAGCCTGGCCGTCTGCAGTCTGGATTGACCGTAGTGCGGGAAACTCTTTGGCCATATGTGATATGGGGTGAGGTAAGTCGCTGGCTAGTGTCCCACTGTAACATTAGCTCTGCCTTCTTTAAGTAGACAGTCAATGTGTGCAATTGTAAATGGTAATAAGATAATTACTTGAAACCTTCACGCTTTTTGTGCATTTTTGTTCCCATAAACGCACTAGGATTTCTCTTAACAATGTGGCTGCTCTGTACACTTGATTGAAACTCTCAGTTATTAAGCAATGTCATAATAATTGTATAAGGAGCACTTAACCACAAACTTTATCTCAGGTCCTATAAACGTGTCCTATCTGATGGGGTAATACTTCATTATCTATTATTTCATTCTTTATAAAATGTAAACTGTAACTATAACTTACTATTCTGCTGTAACCCCGTTAAAGGACATGCAGTCCCAATTTTAATACTCCGAACATCGCAAGTGTTGCATTGATTTCAATGTATTTAAAATATATAATCAACGTAAAAAGAAATGTATATCTTCATAGGAATGCCTGTGCAAATTTGAGAGGAAACCTTATTAGGCTCAGTAATCGTGTTTGCTTATCCAACTGAATATTCAGAAGGATTTTAATATATCACTTCTGTGTGTATGTGTGTGTGTGTGTATATATATATATATATAGTTGTCAGCAATTGTGGCCAGGCAAGGAGCGCCGAAGGGACTTTTGCTGACTTACAGAAAAAAAAATACGAGCCGCAAAATACACAAAGAAAACCCACAGCAAGGGGGGACACCCAGGACGTCTGCAACACCGGTTACACCTCAATTTCAGTACAATTTAAAAAAAGTTTAGACACTCGAAAATCCCCTAAGCAAGAGAAAAAATGTCCGCCAAACGAAAACAAGGCTATACGACTTTTACTAAAACCCGTACCACCTACAACATACACCATTAGCAAGGATACTAAGTCATCCAAACCCGCCTACCACATACACATTTGCTGCCATTTTACCACAATGCCTTACAGAATGCGGAAGTACCCAGCTACACTAATGGTTTCCCCTTGCGCACGCAGCCTATTTACACTACACACTGCACACATTGCTGACACTTACACCTCAGCTCAACAACACTGCAAATCTACACTACATGCTGCAGGAACAGCAAAACTGATTGTTAGCTCTTCAGCACAATGCTTCCTGCATATATTAATTACAAATAGGTAAGGTATATTCATTTATCATTTCATTTATTTATGAATTAATTATCATTAAAACATACAGATATACAACACTTTACAAAACACCACAATACACGATCGCAATAAACGGCGAAGGCGCTCATTGCCAGCCACACGATGAGCGCCAAAGGCTTACACGAGGCTCGCAATCACTGCAAAAAATACTCACACAACCAAACACTAAATTTGTGTGTCAAGCACCATTCCTTGACTCCTATGAATTCTATTACCGTCATTTTTTGACAGGCAATTCGTTAGTATAATATAGATTTCTGCTACTACTGTCCCTACCTGTTACATGATATAATGGAGAGAATAATCCTTCCTTTCTTCTCTTTATGTGAAGCTGTGCTAGGTTCTGAGGTAGACAACAAACATTTGTTAAATCCTTAGTAATATTTTAAAACATTCTCTTTTCAATGCATGTTAGTAAAATGGGGATTACAATATCCTTTAATTACCGTAGTTTAATTTACACCCAACCTGATTATTTGCAAATTACATGACACTGGGGTCAGTATTATATACAGATGTTGGTTTATGTGTCGATGTATTCTGATCAACATCAGTCTGCGATCTAACTTCTTTTTGTGATTTGAAAGACAATAGAAAATGACACTTATCAGAATATGGTATCCATACTGGTACTCTTTCCTTTTTTTTACCTGATCATAATAATACAGTTTGTGAACATGTGTACCCTTGTATTCATTTCCTTACCTGCTGAGGACTTTATTGGTTGTAGCAGGACGTTTTGCTGTATGTAACTCCTTGGCAAAATTGGGAGCTGTAAAGTTAATTAACAATATTTTATTTAATGGTGCAATTTGGTTGCTCCCAAACAAGGTCCTGCATTTATCAACGTGTGTGTGAATAAATTCTGTACAAAAAAAAAAAAATGACAAATGAACGTCCTTGGATGTTTTCCGATGCCTGCATGCTTTTACAAGCGGTGTGCTATATATTAGAAATGCCAGCCTGCCTCTTTATGCTCTTACATAAATCTGTTTTTTTTTCCTGCAGTTCATCCTTAAAGAAGATGTTAAATACTCTGACTGGAATGTAGTATACTTCATTTCCAATCATATCACCTGCAGCTTATATCTTCTTTTGGCAGTATATCTATTTAAATGTATATTCACATACTGCAGGTATTGCATATATGAAAGCTTGAACTGTATATTGAAGCTGATGTTGCACTGCCTCCCAGTGTGCTATAAGCAGAATACATGTAATGCATAAGCAGTGCACATTGCTGCATGTTTCATTTTATTATTATGAGGGTTATGTTTCTGTAATAATGTGTTTTTCAAAATTTAAAATATGCAGCATTTTTATTTTTTTGACTGTTTGTTGCGAATCTTCAACTGAATTTTTCCCATTGCCCTTTTTTGTTTTAGAATGTCTGTTCTTCTATAAAAACTGGGGTTGGAGATACAGTCCAATTTGGAAAAGGTGAGCTTAGCTGATGGGTGTATTCAGATTGTGAACGTGAATTGAAAAGCCAATAATATTAGAGCCGCACTGTCGTCATAATTGGCCCCAACACACATGGGAATGAACGTGATTATTTGTTTCTAAATATTAAATGGGACGTGAGATTAATATCTAGACACACATTCGAACTTGTGTTTATGTTTTCCCCCTATTGTCTTCCATTCTTCCGCAGTAACATATTTCTTTTGCTCTAGACAGCTATGTTTACCTGAAGAATCCACCACCAGAATTCCTTCCAAGAGTTGGCGTCATTACAGTCTGTGGATTAGCTGGTCTCTTTTTAGCAAGAAGAGGTTTGTGTTTTGTTTGTTTTTTTCCGTGCCATGGACTCATCAGAGCAGATATGTGTTTTGTTTTTTTTAAAGCAAATAGATTTAGTAAAAGTACTCTTTTTAAAATTTGTGGCAACTTCTGAAAAGTTCTTACTCTGCCCATTTTATTCTACACTTAATTTGATCAATGACCTAAGCAAACAGAATGCTCCTCCTGCCATGCCTGCTACAAATTTTAAGTGTGAGTTTAACCAAGTTCTGATATTCTTTTAGGTTGATACAGTCAACTCTAAAAAAAAAAATAGTAGAGCACCTTTTCTGGTTATCATATTTGTTATATACTACACTAAATTTGTTAAAATTTAAACTTTTATTATAAATTCTTTGAAAACAGTTTTCCTTTTTAAAATTCGGACGTTTAAAGTTTTTAACTTAATTGTGATGCCGTCTCAACTTTCCCAATTCTTAGTTAGGAATCATTTCTCTATCTTTCAAATTATAATATATAATTATAAACAGTTTGTCCTATGATTCTTTTTATAACAGAGCCTGGTTGTTAACTATAATGAGATTTGTGTTAGGTGTAAGATTACGTGCATATTCAAAATCAATTTTTAAATTTAACTTGCAGGTTCATAGTATTGCAAATGTTTGGTTGAATCTTATGTTAAAGGTGGAAATTGAATATGGGTCTACCATTTTATCATTCCAGTGACCGGCTCCTTGATAGCTTAACCTAGCAAGGCGATTTAGTGAAACGCCCTGCCTGTTTTATAAATCCAGCAAGTGGACTTTCTTGCACGAATACTCACCCATAAAATGTCCCTTATGCATTGGAACTTAGAAGATAGTTGTAGTTGCCATCTCAGCCATGGGTTTTAGTGAATCTTGGCCATTATTTTTATTTTATCACATATATAGTTGTGAGCATGCGGGTCGTTGCTGACGTTGGGGGCTCGCGTAGTGAGGGCCTCAGCTGCTGGCATGGAGCTCCAAAGGCGCTCCTTGGCAGCAACTGCGGACCTCGCAACATTTACGGACTTACGACAAACAAATACTAGACGTGGGACTTAGAAAAAAAAAACACTACAACCTCGCAAAGATACGACTTTAACGTCCGACCCGCGTGAACCTGGGGGGCATCCAGGACCTCTGAACCTGGGGGACACCCAGGACCTCTGCAAGTGAAGTTACACTTTAATTTAAGTCCAAATTACAGAGTTTAGACACCCGAAAATCACCTAAGTGAGAGAAAAAATGGCCACCGAAAAAAACGAAAACGAGGCTACAGGACCCTAAAGACGCAAAACACCACCAAACACATACGGATTTTCCCGAAAAAGCTGGACGAGGTCCAAGAACAAGGACGCAAAATCAGCCACAGCTGCGTACCACACATTAGACGCCATTTTACAACACTAAATTCCTGAATGCGGAAGTACACAGCTACCCTAACGGATTTTACACTACACACTGCACACATTGCTGACACTTGCACAGCAGCTCCACAGCACTGAAAACCTACTTTGTATGCTGCAGCAACATCAAAACAGATTGCCAGCTCTTCAACACAATGCTTCCTGCATATATTACTTCCAAATAGGTAAAGTATATTCCTTTATTAATGTATTATTTGATTACCATACACCAAACAGCATTAGCTCACTTACAATTTCATTGCCGTCCTTTTTCGACGGGCAATATTCTAGTCACATATATAGTTGTGAACAAAGCGAAGGCCGCAGTTGCTGGCAAGGAGCGCCGAAGGCGCTCCTTGCCAGCAACTGCGGACTGTCGGCCAGCAAATAAGGACCCTCGCGAAGCAAGGGGCCGCATTTGCGGAGGTGGGGGCTCAGGAATGCCTGTGCAAATTTGAGAGGAAACCTTATTAGGCTCAGTAATTGTGTTTGCTTATCCAACTGAATATTCAGAAGGATTTTAATATATCACTTCTGTGTGTGTGTATATGTGTATGTATGTATATATATATACATATATATATATATATATATATATATATATATATATATATATATATATTTCTCAATCTTATTATTTGGCCTAGTCCTAGAGAAATATGTATTTTATTTCACTTGCATTTGTAGGAACTATCTAGTCCTATCAAAGAGAATGATGCAGCTTCGAATTACCTGGCAGTTTCCCTTTTAAAAGGCAAAACTAATAACCCAGGCATGAAATAAAGTCTGGATGATCAACATAAGTGCAAATGATCTAGCTAGTCTATCTAGGTGTAGCACAGTAAATTATGTAAGGAAACCCACTGCTGTTTTTCTAGCTAGTCTCTGAGTTGTAGTATAAATTTTCACCATAAAATTGAATGCATCTTTCCCAACCATGCTCTGTGTATAACAATAGGTTAGTCAATGTTTTGTGCAAACAAACGCTAAATGTATCCACACTTTCATTCCCCTCGTTCTGTTCTGACTCTTGATTGTTTGTTTTTGCTCAGGATCCAGACTGAAGAAGATTGCCTATCCCCTGGGGCTCACTGCGTTAGGAGTGTCTGTTTGTTATCCGGCACAAGCTGTCATTTTTGCAAAGGTACAATCATGTGTGTGTTTATGTGGTTATTACAGGGCATTAAAATTACATTATGGACGCTGTAATTCACAATTTGTAATCATTGTCTTTATTAAAAAGTAATTTTCTTTTTAGATTGGTTTGAATAATGTATGGATAGAGGAGTTTTTAATAAATGTTTATCACCTCCAATCCTGGTGAAAAACAGAGCTATCCTCTAAAGCTTCACTAGCAAGTTAAACTTAAAAAAGCTCCCAAATTTAAAATATGTTATTTATTGATGATTAGCAAAATATGTTATGGTTTGTCTTTGCTAAGTGGGAGGTAGGTTTGGAACCTGAAACCATGCATGTTATCAATTTTGTAACAGCAAAGCAAATATTTATTCTAAAACCATAGAAAAATATTTATTAAGTGGAAGGGAGTCTCTTAAATTTAACATAACAGAAAGAAATGTTGGATGGAGCTACTGAAAAATGTGCACATAATAATATTGTTTTACTTTAATTTGAAAAACGTTTGTTTGGACTGCTGAGAGCAAACTAGCTAGAGCAGAGGTGAAGGTAGTGATCAGAGGGCCCCAGCGCGAAAAAATGTGGGCCTCACAATGCCAACTCACTCAGTGCCACCTTCTCCCCCAGGCTCCTTTCACAAAATAATATTTCCTGCAAGACCCATTTACATTGAAAAGAACAATGCTACTATATATGCTATTGTAAATAAATACAAGAACAACCTTACCCCCCAAGACCCCTTCCCATGCAGCTCTGCTCCCTTCTCCAATACCCCTTCCTGTAGCTGCTCCCCTTCCCTTTTTTCTTTGTTGATCCTGCTGGCTGCTCTGCTCTCTGCTGCTCCTGCCCCAGCAAAGCGCATCTCTTAAATGTGATGCAACAACTTCTCCTAGGGGGTGAGCCAGGGTGCCCCTAATCTACAAAATGATAAAGTATTTAAATACAAAAATGTCATTCATGCCCAGGGGCCACTGGGGGTTTCTTGGGGTTAATTCAACCAACCGGTGCCCCAGGAGGGCAAGGGGTGCATGGCACAAGGAGTACCATTCAGGACAAACATTGCATCTCCAATGTGTATCTGACTGTACAAATGGATATATGCACTGTATCTGGACTGCTATTTCCCTGTGAGCAGTGTGATCAGAATTGGATGTGTGGGTTAGGGTTGCCGTATTGGCATTTTCTAGGTTCATAATAATTATGGTTGCCTGCATGGCAGGTGTAGTTTAATATTGCGTGTTGTGGTTTAATATTGCCTGTGGTATAAGTATAACATAGATCACTTATATGTACTGTTAAGTATGAGAATCCCCATATTATGTGTGGCATCAAAATTACTGGATTTCCCAGAGGAATATAATAAAGCATGTTGCCTGTATCCTCAAGGGACAGCGACAGAATTATGGAGTAACAGGCTGAGGTGGTTTGGGAACAGTTCAGAAGCCAGATTTGGAGGAGCCAGGAGATTGCATTCAGGGGAGAGTGAGCAGGATCTAACTTGCCATTATGGTCCCCTGGACAGCTAGCTTTCGGGCAGAGGAAACTTAACGTTTAAATTCCCCTACCGTGGACAAAAGGTCCCATTAGTTATTCAGCCAGTTATGCTCCAACACCGCAGGTGGCAGTTAGAAAGGCTGACATTGACAAATGGGTCACAGAGCTAAAGGGAGAAGGGTTGAGGATCGGTTAAGCGAACCGTTGTTAGGGGGTGTGGCTTGGTGATGAGGGGTGACCCAGGTGTATAAGATTGTTGAATGTTTTGACTAATAAAGGTGCTCAGGGGCTCATACACAATTGAAGTGTGTGCTCATTATTGAGGCAAGGGTTAACTCTGATCATAGGGGTTAACAATTTTACATCTGCCTAAAAGAAGAGCCGGTAACTGCTGCTCTGCCTGATAATTCCTGTGTTCCTGTGATTGTCCTGAGGGTCCAATAATGGTCTAGTTCTGTATTTGCTAGCAGGGATAATAACAAGAACCATCCTGTATTGCTGGGTGGGTCAGAACTAGGTTCTGGTCGAGCCCAATTGAAGCAGCGATCGTAAAAAAAAAAAAAAAGGGGGGGCACCTTCAGAGAAGTGCTCTCAGAACTTCTAAGAGTTATCCCAGAGCATAGGAGGCCAGAATAGTGATTACAAAATGGCTTTTGTGGAAGAAGAGACAGTGTGAGGAAAGAGAGACATGAAGAGATGTAAAATAATTAGGACATATGAGAAATAGGAGGTCTTAGCAAGTTATGCATAAAATGGGGGAAGGGTGGCTTGAGGGAAGCCAGACACAGCATGATAAGTTACCCAGATGTTACAACATTTTATAAGGGATTGAAATTTAGCCAGAAATAATTTCTCACAAAAAATAACGGGCATGCATTAGTAATAATATGTATAATTATATTGGCTCCTGAGAACCTCCAAAGCCCTCTTTATACCTCCAGGGGTGCAGCAAGTTTCAGAATTTCTAAAAGTTATCCTAGAATAGAGGAGGCCGTGATGGTGATTAAAAAAGGTTCTCCTTTCGCTGCAGTGGAATCTACCGTTCTGGTTCTTGCTTTCTACAACCACAGATGGAGGAGACTTTTAATGTTTCCATATAAATTAACAACTTCTATATAACTTTCCATTAATGGGAAGATCATTAGTTTATAGGAAAACATCTTCCAGAGAAAAGAAGCCACTCTGTAAAGGAAAAGGAATGCCACACTATAGAATATTTTTAATGATAAATTGAAACTCCACATTTTAAAAAACTAAAATATTTCACCCATTTTCAAGTTTTCATTATTTGGGTTTTTAGAATTTGTGTCAGGGAACCACATCCGCTGAGTTCTCTAGCTATTTGGAGGAATAACCTGCTCCCTCAATGTCAAGGTTGTCCAGTCAGTGGCCCAGTAGCCACAACATGCCCTCCAATGATTTAGAAATGTACTGTAGTGGGCTTGATTCTGAGTATTTCTCTTCAAGAGCAGCATGCCAGCACAATCTCCTAGTGCAAAGCTGTGCCTCCTCTCTTGGTCTCCCCTTTTGCGCCTTTATTTACCATTCGCTCTACCTCTAGTCCTCTTTCAAATAATTTGAAAAGCCCTTCAAAATCTTTATAATATTATTTTAAACAGAACAAGATGGAAGTTGTTTGCTGTTTTAGCTTTCAGCTTACTGGAAGGTAACAAACTTACTGCATCAGGTTAGGATTTGGGCACTTGTATAAACAAAATCAATTCTAGATATTTCATTACATTAGTGTTCGCAATGAATAATCAATTTTATAGATGATTAATTTATCACTTGAAGTATGTTTTGTAATTAAATGTCTTGGTGTGTTTATGTTTTTCAATTAATGCTATTTATGATATTTTACTCACCGGAACTTGGTGTGAACAATCATCCCTTTAAGTTTATGAAGTCGCTCATTATACGTTTTGGCTTTTAGACCAAGCACCATTTTAGTTGCTGTCCTTTTGAGTGTTTTCTAATTTATTAATATTCTTTTTGGGTCTCCAGAACCAGGCCCGCTATTAAAGGTGAGGTCCTACTAGAGATCTATTGAGTACCATTAATAACAAAGTTTTCTTGCTCCTATTTTTTTTCTTCCAGTGCCACCAAGCAACCTACTGGCTTTTACTTCAGCTCTATTGCATTATTTACATATTTTTAAATTTATACCGTATATCATTTCTCAAGTCTTACAGATTTGGTCATATGTAAAAATGCAAACTCATAGAGATACTTCAAAAATATTTAGGAGCTTTAAAACAATGTTAAGAACCGGACTCCTATGTTTCAGGATTTGTTCCACTCTTGCTTTTGAGTGTATTTTACAATTAAATTTTTTGTCTGTTCTCTGTTTTGCATCATACAAGGCAAAAAAAGTTGCTCTTTCTGTATTGATCAAAGGAATTGTTTTTCCATTTCATTATTGCAGACGGTTGACAATCTAAAGCCGATTTTTTTATTCTTTTTCAGGTAACAGGAAGAAAAGTCTATGCCACAAGTCAGTGGACATATGGAGCAGTAAGTTCATTATGGAAAACAAGCCCACAGAAAGAAGAGAAGCCACAAACAAGTGGCACTGAGGTAAAGTCTGTGCAATAGATATGGAATAATGAACCCATCAATAATGTATTAAGACACTCCAAAGTGCCTTACAAAACTCTCTGGAATGTTGTAACTACTACTATAATATTACTGCACTCTTGAGATAACTCATAACATGTTTAAAGGGCCTTTATAATGCTCCAACACTCTACAATTCACTGTACCAACATCTACAATAAGGCAAACAAGTTTGAAATATACTTTGTTTTAAATATATATTTTTCTCAGTGAATTGTTTTCTTCTATTTGTTGTGTTCATTCTTGGCATATTGGCTCCTATTAGTCTACCAGTATCATCTTATGTCATTATATGTGGTGTGTATGAAACAGCTGTGACTGTCTGTCTTGTTTTCAAACTGCGTAACAAAGTACTTGTGTTAGTTCTCAATGATAATGCATTCTAACACACATTGCATTACCAAAAAATAAGGACTTCCTAAAATGTGTGAAGAACACATTAACGGTCTACTGTGTTCATGTTTTTATCTTTTTATCCTTTTGGAGAACTGCACTTGAAAATATGCATGGAACTTAAAAATTTTTTTTAAAAACATATATATATATATATATATATATATATATATATATATATACATATATATATATACATATATATATATATATATACATATATATATATATATATATATATATATATATATATATATATATATATATATATATATATATATATATATATATACAGGGAGTGCAGAATTATTAGGCAAGTTGTATTTTTGAGGATTAATTTTATTATTGAACAACAACCATGTTCTCAATGAACCCAAAAAACTCATTAATATCAAAGCTGAATATTTTTGAAAGTAGTTTTTAGTTTGTTTTTAGTTTTAGCTATTTTAGGGGGATATCTGTGTGTGCAGGTGACTATTACTGTGCATAATTATTAGGCAACTTAACAAAAAACAAATATATACCCATTTCAATTATTTATTTTTACCAGTGAAACCAATATAACATCTCAACATTCACAAATATACATTTCTGACATTCAAAAACAAAACAAAAACAAATCAGTGACCAATATAGCCACCTTTCTTTGCAAGGACACTCAAAAGCCTGCCATCCATGGATTCTGTCAGTGTTTTGATCTGTTCACCATCAACATTGCCTGCAGCAGCAACCACAGCCTCCCAGACACTGTTCAGAGAGGTGTACTGTTTTCCCTCCTTGTAAATCTCACATTTGATGATGGACCACAGGTTCTCAATGGGGTTCAGATCAGATGAACAAGGAGGCCATGTCATTAGATTTTCTTCTTTTATACCCTTTCTTGCCAGCCACGCTGTGGAGTACTTGGACGCGTGTGATGGAGCATTGTCCTGCATGAAAATCATGTTTTTCTTAAAGGATGCAGACTTCTTCCTGTACCACTGGAACTGGCAGTAGGACTGGGAGTTGAGCTTGACTCCATCCTCAACCCGAAAAGGCCCCACAAGCTCATCTTTGATGATACCAGCCCAAACCAGTACTCCACCTCCACCTTGCTGGTGTCTGAGTCGGACTGGAGCTCTCTGCCCTTTACCAATCCAGCCACGGCCCATCCATCTGGCCCATCAAGACTCGCTCTCATTTCATCAGTCCATAAAACCTTAGAAAAATCAGTCTTGAGATATTTCTTGGCCCAGTCTTGACGTTTCAGCTTGTGTGTCTTGTTCAGTGGTGGTCGTCTTTCAGCCTTTCTTACCTTGGCCATGTCTCTGAGTATTGCACACCTTGTGCTTTTGGGCACTCCAGTGATGTTGCAGCTCTGAAATATGGCCAAACTGGTGGCAAGTGGCATCGTGGCAGCTGCACGCTTGACTTTTCTCAGTTCATGGGCAGTTATTTTGCGCCTTGGTTTTTCCACACGCTTCTTGCGACCCTGTTGACTATTTTGAATGAAACGCTTGATTGTTCGATGATCACGCTTCAGAAGCGTTGCAATTTTAAGAGTGCTGCATCCCTCTGCAAGATATCTCACTATTTTTGACTTTTCCGAGCCTGTCAAGTCCTTCTTTTGACCCATTTTGCCAAAGGAAAGGAAGTTGCCTAATAATTATGCACACCGGATATAGGGTGTTGATGTCATTAGACCACACCCCTTCTCATTACAGAGATGCACATCACCTAATATGCTTAATTGGTAGTAGGCTTTCGAGCCTATACAGCTTGGAGTAAGACAACATGCATAAAGATTATGATGTGGTCAAAATACTCATTTGCCTAATAATTCTGCACTCCCTGTATATATATATATATAATACAAATGTAGTTTTTAAAAGAACATATTGTACATCTGGAACTACAACTTTTTAGACAGTAAGAGCATGTATTGAAGCACTGTTTCCTTAATAATTGTGTCATATATTGTGAACAATAAACACTCCGTCACTAAATTAATGTTCAATGTTTGTATCTGAATCAGCAGGTGCCAGTGTCTGAATCACAAGAGATCCATGATGACCACTCAGATCGGGATACTCTACCTGACCAGATCAACACTACTACCATTGCTGGTCCCGAACCTGCCATTCCACCACAAGATAAACCTCAGCAATTGCTTGGTGAAGAAATTGCACCAGAGCAGACCAATGAAGCACTTACCTCTCCAGGTATGTTCTGTGATATTCTATGGTCAGTAACTTTCTGTCTTGCCAAGTTGAAGAAAGAACTTTAATACTTAAATTGCTTCAATATAAGTAACTGACTTTGTTCAAATTCTACATCTCCCTTCCAATTCATAAGGCAGCTAAAATAGGTATTATAAGTTTGTAATGGAAAGGCAAAGCATATGATAGTTATTACATTACATGCTTGTCTGCAAAAGAGCATGATAGAATTATATTGTTTCAGATATCCTATTAAAGAAGGAGGATCACCATATGTGAATTGTTTTCATAAGGAGAGCTCCAGGGATATTAAAAGTAGAAAAAAATACTCTTCTAATGGGGGCTAACCCAAGACACAAAATGCTTCAGAGGACATTCTTACATGTATGGTGGTTATGTCCCAAAGCGAAAAGACTCTGGTCGAAAATATTTGAGCTAGCTTCCAAAAAATTTAAAATTAAAGTATATGAATCTATTGAAGTCAGCCTACTAGGCCTCCCACATACGCTCTTAACATCCCATCAAAATAGGCTACTACAATTCATGATGCTGGCTACAAAAAGCCATATTGCTCGACAGTGGAAGTCCCCGGACTTGAGTCTTCGGGCAGTAAAGAACAAAATCAACTTTATTTTAATTAACGAACGAATAACACACCTTCTGGAGGACTCGATTCCAAAATTTACAGATATATGGGCTCCCTGGCTAATGGAGCCGGACAGTATCTCACTAGAACCCTAACTAAACTACGAACTTATGGATGGGAAGAGGGAGAAAAAAAAAGGGGTGGCACTGGAGAAGGCGGATGATGAAAAGAACTGCTGGATGAAAGATGAAGGAACTGCATATAATTTCATGTTTTATATTCTATTTTTGTTAAATAAAAAAAAGGGGGCAATGGTAGAAAGCTTTTCGGAGAGGGAACTGATAACCCCTGGAAAAGAATGGGATACAAAGCTTAAACAACAGATATTAAATACATCAGGAAACTGTACTTATGTACTTTGTATTTACCGGATATAAATGTTCAATATTCATAATGTGATGTACCATTGCCTAATAAAAACTGATGGTTAAAAAAAAAAAATAGACTCTCTACTACTAGGACATGATAGTGGATCAGTGCACATAACCGGCAGAAACAAAACAAGGATCAGTGAGCCTAGTATGTATACTTAAAATAGCAAGTACAATCTAAATGTGAATCCATTATTGTTTTTACATGCCATTTGCAAAAGTATTTCCTGTTAAATGTAGTTTTCAGTTATTGCAAACTTGGCACCTTTTTCTTTATCTTTTTAAAAAAGGCAGCAATATATTTATTTTATTCCTGTATGAATTAAAATACGGATTACTGTAGATCTATCACTAAAGAACTCCCACTGGAATGAGGAAATAAGAGTGAGAACCTTCTTTTTTTTTTTTTTTTTATCTTTTCTAGTGAGAGGGTTTCCGTCAGCAAAGTTTGACTCCATAAAAGCAGAGGTGTGTTGAGCAAAGGTTGCAAATAAATGTATTTTACAAGGATAGCGATTCAAATACCATTGGATTTCAATGAGAAGCTATAAATAAAGTATATTTTGAACATAAAACTGGCTTTTACTAATATAAAATAACACCATTTCATTTGTATTGGTGATTTTATACCTTTTTAATCATTTTTTTTTCAGTTCTTTGAAAACAAACTTAATGGAGAAAGGCTCTCTTTTGATAAATAAATTGTATAGACAAGCTTTCGTAGCAATTTGTATAAAATTAAGTTTGATCATCAGATAGTATATCTCTATTGTTACATCAATGTGTGTAAACTGAAACATAGGAGCCAGCATCACAGCTTAAAGAGAAATACGTGGGTTGCCAAGCTGTGTCTGGGAGTGTAATTTACACTTGTGTCATTCCATGAATCTTTATTTATTTTTTTTGTTAGCTTTTGCACTGTAGTGTAATGTATTAATACTAACCTTCAAGCTTTTATGCAGATCCTCTGTGTCACAAATTAACTAAAAGGCACTTGTCCTGCGACTCCGGTTTGCCAGAGTATAATCTGATATAGATGGTACAGAACCTTAGAATTCACACTGATCGGGCTATTTTTATGCACAGTAACTTCACAAGCACAGCTGATACTTCCTTGTGTGTTATCAGCAAGAACGATATATATATATATATATATATAGATGTAATTAAACATCTGAGCTAGGCTGAAAATTCCCATTGCTAATATTTTAGTTTGTTTCCTTGTTTAGTCCTCATTGCATCTAGATTATTATACAAAGACATAGAACATACATTGTGATAGGAAGTAGGACGCTTTTTTTTTCTCTCCTCCCCATACCTTTTTACTGTTATCCTGATCAAGAAGTCCATTTTTGAACAAAATCCGGCCTATCTCATAACAACATTCCTTTCTTTTTTTGATTAGTTTAGTTTACCTTTGTTTGAAAACCAAAATAAAATATTATATATAAAAAGCCACTTACGGTAAGTGTTCTTCTAAATGGCTCTCTAAAAAAAAAAAGTTGGGTAGGGTCCGATAAGAAGAAAATCCTTTTATTAAACTTTTACTGTGCATTTTAAACAATTATTTTTCTAATTATGATCCCAGTAGGTAAGAGCTCCCTATCTCTCCACGACCTGAATGATGTATGGTCTGTGGAATCGCCCAGGGGGCAATGGTCTCCAAACAGGCATAACGTACTTGCAGTATGACAGAGGAAGGTGACTAGAAATGTGTGTACATTGTTACACTGCTACCTGCTACTAATGTACGTGTGTGTGTCTTACCGAGCAGTCTCAAAATATTTTCAGTTTGGTACCTACCCCTGGGTGAATCCTAATCCAAATACGATACATCATTCAAAGGCAAAGATATCTGGAGCTTATATAGCATGGAGCATGATTTTAAAAAGTTACTGTTAAAACTATTAAACTCTTACTGTGCTTATAAATAGGTGGGGGCTTGTCTTCTCAAGCACCATCTTTTTATTCTTTAGAGCAATATTTCTAAGACTACTAAAGTGGTCTTTTTAAGTACTATCCATTCTATTTGGCAAGAGGTACTATAACTAGAACAATGTATGGGGGTGCTAGAACAAGACAAATGTGTGTAGGTCCTGTAACATAACTAATGTGTAGGGGCGTTAGAACTGGACATGTGAGCAGGTACTATAACAAGATCGATTAGAAATGTGATGATCCCGATATGAAAAGTTACATTTATTTGTGGAGTATCTGTTTTATAACTGTGGTGCATCCATTTCATAAATTTATATTTGAAACCATATTTTACAGATCCAGTGAAGGAGACCAAGTTTAAGCCAGACCCTAATCTTTCGGACCATGGACAATCAAACCCTGAAGATGTGGATTTGTACAGCACTAGAAGCTGAAACTTCAAATATTCAGACAACCCTTAAGTGCCCTTTGCAGGAAACATCATAAAACAATTAAGTTATATAATGTGTATAATAGGAATTGAGAATATTGGAATATCACAGCAATAATAACATCATTTATTTACATTTCTGGGAGTTTTTTTTTATCCTAATATTACATTGATAAAATAAAAACAGTGTTAATGAAACAATGAATGTGTTCAGTCTTTTCCATATATTGTGTACAGTACTTTTACAGTATGAAGAATGTGCACTGCTAGAGCATAACTCAGAAAAGTGAGAATATTGCTGCAGGATTCATGCTCTACACTCCTGTCCTGTCGGTGATGAGAAAAGTAATCTACAGGAACAAAAACAGAGTTCTTATAATAACTACAAGGCTGGGTTTACCATTGGAGAAAATGGTTCCTGATTTCTCTCTCAACCTATTGATCTGCCCTCAAGACAGGACATCTGTTGTTACCCCTGTGGGCTAGCCTACTGACCCACCAATCATTTGCAGTTGTATGTAAGTTACTTCAGAGTGACTCCAGGTAGAGTGGGTCCCATGATGTCTGGGAAGCTAATTTTCTGAGGTGACCCTTTCCCCACCCTAAGTACTACATAACCCAAGTGGCCTCACCGTATTTATCAGGTCCCAAGTTCTTAGGACTACCTAGCCATCAAATTTACATATTAAACTTTACTAGGCATATGCTGGATAGCTTTGACCAGTGCTCACATTGTACCCCTGGGCCATAGGTTGGGTAAGCTTGGTCTATGGCTCTAAAAAAGCTTAACAATTATGTAAGTTTTAACAGGCTAAAGCATTCCCAATGGGGATAATCTGGTGATTTTATTTTATTATTTATTGTATTTTTGATGTTTATGTTGTTTACATTTTAGTTTTAAGTATTAATAAAAGGATGCTGTAATAGAAGCACTTTTCAATCTAAATGGATGATGATAAAAATTGCCCCCAAATAGTTTTAAAGGAATATGCAAGTGAGCTGGGTTATGAATGCATCTGACATAGGAGAATTAATAGTGTATGAAAACATGTGTTTTTATATAGAAAAGTTCAGTTTACTTACAAAGTTATTTGCACAAAAGTAAAATCCAGTGGTTCACACCCACAGGATGCTTACATAAGCAGGGTACACATAGGAACACAGCAGGGTACATATTTTGACCTTTCTGGTACAGAGCACAGGAAGTAACTGTTGCAGTTCTTGTACTAAGCACACCAGAAGCCACTGAGGTGAGGAATGATACAATGTATTATCCTGATTCTGAATTTGAATGTTATGTTAATTCAGGTGGAGTTTTCTAGGGGTGTACACGATAAAATGCAAATGCCAAAAAACATGGGGAATTTTGCTAACTTCAAGGTAAGCTAATCAATTTTTATTTTGGGATGTTTGCATGCAAAAAATGTTTTCATACACTACTAATTCTCCTCTATCAGATGCATTCATAATCCAGCTCACTTAAATATCCCTTTAAATACATTACTCACCTCTACTTAATTTGCTTGCCTCTACAGGTAATCCATTGTCAGTGTCTCTGCCTGCTTCATGTTCTTCCCTCTAGCATGTCAAATCTGTTATGTGAAGTGATAACCTCAGTGGTTTCCAATGCTCCTTATGTCCTATTTGCACTAGTAAACAAGGCAGCAGATTATTGGACACTGGAGGGATGAAACTGACAATGGGTTACACCTAGAGGAGAACAAATAAGCAATAAAAATTTGCAAAAATATTTAAAATGTTGTTTTTTGAGGAGGTGTCTTTATTTTATCATAATTCTAGTTTGCATTCAAATTGAAAAGTGATTTTGTTACAAAGTACCTTACATTTTTAATTAATACTTTCAGTGGCAATTGCTTTATCTGTAAATCAGAGAGATTTGGTTATTTACCTAAATGTCTACTCTGTTGGAAATATATTATTTTATCTACATCAAGCTTATCCAGCTTCAGGACAGATTTTAGGGGTATGCCTGGATGAGCATCAATAACTAAATTGTAATGACCAAGCCATTGTCCAATGTAATACTAGCCCTCGAGAGCTGGAATTCATGTAACCTGATTTTACCTTTTGATTGCATCTTTTTGGCATTTGCATTTACTTTTAACCCTTGCAGAGATATGTACTTTTGCAAACACAGATATATGCTGCTGTAAAACCTTATCCCTATGTGTACCCACTGCCTGATTCCAAATGGACTTTATTATTTGGCAGACTCTGCTGTTTCCTATCATGCCTTATCATTTATAATTACATTATAAAGTTGGACTAGATAATTGAGATTGAAATGGGTTTTATGTAACGTTTTCATCGAGTCTTATGGGGAAATTCCCCGTTTACTAGCTGCGCAGCAAAAAAATCTATGAACATTACTCAAAGTTCAAAAGCAATTATAACACCTGTGACGCAGAAAAATCACCATTTTCAGCGATGTGTCTTTATTTTGAGACTTCAAGCCAGTCTACTCAACATGATCTTTCAATCAAAAAGTTCTTCAATCATAACCACAAACACATAGGGGTTGTAGCGAATGAGAAGCACATTCATTTTTTTAATGCCATAAAATAAATCGATTTTATAATCAATGTCCCAGATCTTAAACCATTTTCTAGTTTCCATTGATTATATTTCATGATTGCTAAACTACATAGTTTACTGATTAAATTAATACTTGGGTTTATTTTCACAATAACATGGCATAGCAGATTGTAAACAATAGAGCCAACTCCACTGCCTGTTCTATCTACCTAAAATATTTAGGATTAATAATCCCTTAGAATAGCCTATCCCGACATGCTAGATTTACTTTACTTATTCCCAGCCAGGAGGCTGTTGCAGATATCTAGTGCAAGTCTTGTATAATAATATAAGTTTTATATAATAAGGTGATCACAGTGATTCCTGTATACATACCTATTGTGCTAAAGTGGGAGGTGAGATGTCTTTGAAACACCTTGTTGGTTATTATGTTATCCTGTTAAGCTTCTTTTAAATATAGGACATTTTTTACAGTTTTTCTCCAAATGGATCTATCTTGAAAAGGGGGCTTTATTGCAACCTATAAATACAGCTCAATACATAATATTATATACCTCGTGTCATTCCCCAAATCCAAGGTGTGACAAGTGATTAAAAAAATAACCCACTTTTTTTCTCGACATAATAAAGCCATACATTTATATCTGTGTTAGTTTGCTTTGTTTTTTCTCTGTCTAGTGCAACTAATATTACCCTGTATCCTCTAAAAACATAAAGCTAAGCTTCCAAGGTAAAAAAGACAAGCACCATAATAATTTCATATTTTCTGAATTTCTCTTAAATAAGAGAAACCGGAGTTACCAAGGGCCTCAATTAATTGGTCAAATTGCAATTACTTGAACCCGTAATGTAGCCCTGTAAATGTTACTGATATTCAATTGGTTACATTTAGCTACTCACATTCATGGCTGGATTATCCATTAGGCAAAGTAAACAGTTGCCTAAGGGTGCCTCCCTGTGAGGGGCGCCCATTTTTATTTTATTTTTAGCTTTTTTTTAGCCTAAAAAATGTTTTTTTGGTTTAAAGACTAAAAGCTGCAGTTAACAAACTTTCACGCACGCCTAAAACAAGAGTACAGTATAAAGTGTTCACAGCTCTCTATCATGACATACAGCTCCTGCACCACAGAGCATTAGTAAGTTTATACAGTATAATGATTTCTCAGTTAAATGTATTTTTTTAAGGAAATATTAGTAGAAAGTAATTTATTGATTATAGGTATTTTGCGTGTGGTTATTAATACTGTATGATAATATTTATTTCTGGCTTAATATTTATTTATGTATTTATATGTACATTTATATATTGTTATGATAATTATAGGTAACCCTGCTGAATATGTGTACATTTGCTTAATTTATAGTTGTTTATATTTTATCTTGGTTAAATATATATATGTTTTATATGTATTATTATTAATGACCCTGGCTGAATATATGTAAATATATATGTTATTAGGGAGCCCTGGCTGAACATATATTTAGAGAATAAAAAAATGGGGAACCCTGGAGGAAATATGATTATAGATGACCCTGATTAGATATGTATGTGAACATGGATATGTATACATTTGTATAATAATTGTCAATTGGGGTTGAATATTTATATTATAATAATCCCTGGCTTACATCCTGACACACTGACTACATATTTATGTACTGCATTACTATGATGATTCCAGGTGGCCCTCTCTGAATATTTATACATTAATATGATGATTATAGGAGACCCTGGGTGAATGTGTACATATATAGTATTAGAAGGGACCTGAATATGTAAATATGCATATATTTATTTGATTGCATAGGACCATAACTGAATATGTGTATACTTATTTTAATGTAGGGGACCCTAGAGGATTATGTATATATTTGTATTATAATTATAATGGGCCCTTAGTGAATGCTAATAAAATATTAACGTGCCCTAGTCTAATATGTTTAGATTGTATGAGTAAAAGCGATCCTAACTGAATCTGATTACATTTATATGTAGGGAACCTAGGGGTGGCTGGTGACATGTTATATTGGGAGGGGGGTAGACTTATATATATAATGTCATGGATTTCCTCAGGACCCAGCAGCGGCATCACATTTCTGTTTTCATTGTGCAGTGGCTCTTTAACGCACATTTGTGCGTTTTTACGTGTGATACAAGTGATCATGATTTGTGTTTGTGTAACATATACTCGCTGCCCTCCCATAGAAAAATATAAATAGGATGGCCCAACATCAAATGCCTTTAGTAAGCAAGTTCTAGCTCAGTATGTGTATGAGTAGGCTGTTATGGGGAAATGTCTGTGATTTGCTCACACAGCAATGGAGCGATAAACACTCACAGAAAAGGGAATAATGAGTGCGTGCATCCTTGTGCACACACTCACAGGGGATCCTCAATTTCACTGCCCAGGGGCTCCAAAAAGGTAGATGCGGCACAGCTCACATTCCAATTGCGAGTTACAGGCTCAAAAGCACTGCAGGCTTGTCAAAACCGTAACTCCATCCAATCTCCTCCATTGATTTTTCTGTGCTAAAGACACAAAACCGTTATTCAATTACAAAAATTCAACAAGCCCGCAATTGCCTTCAAACCTGTAAATGGTAAATGTATCAAACTATTCTACGAGTACTACCCACATGGACTTAAACAGATGCTTTAATGTACCGTATATACTCGAGTATAAGCCGAGTTTTTCAGCCCTTTTTTTAAGGCAAAAAAGGGCCCCCTCGGCTTATACTCGAGTCACTCTCGACCCCGCCCCCCACCCCGTATCTCTCTAACCCCCCCTCGTGTCTCTCTAGCCCCCCGTGTCTCTTTCCCTCCTCATCCTAAACCGCCCCATCCTCATTTTAAACCCCCCCCCTCCTCACTTTACCCCTCACTTACCTGCATCTGAAGCTTCTACTCCGGCCTCCGATCCTTCCGGCCAATGCTAATGACGTGGCGCGCATGTGACGTCATGTCATTAGCTTTTACCGGGTGCCGGCACCCGGTATATGCTAATGATGGGACGTTACAGGCGCTCCACGTCATTGGCATTGGCCGGAAGGATCGGAGGCCGGAGCAGAAGCTTCAGATGTAGGTAAGTGAGGGGAAAGGGAGAGGGTGAGGTATTTAGAGGGGTAAAGTGAGGAGGGGGGGTTTAGAATGTGGAGGGGGGTTTAGAATGTGGGGGGAGGTTGAGGAGGGAGGTTGAGGATGGGGGGGTTGAGGTTGAGGATGGGGGGGTTGAGGGTGAGGATGGGGGGGTTGAGGTTGAGGAGGGAGGTTGAGGAGTGGGGTTGGGGTTGAGGAGGGGGTTGAGGATGGGGGGGTTGAGGATAAGGATGGGGGGTTGAGGATAAGGATGGGGGGGTTGAGGTTGAGGAGGGGTTAAGGATGAGGAGGGGGTTGAGGAGTGGGGTTGGGGTTGAGGAGGGGGTTGAGGATAAGGATGGGGGGTTGAGGTTGAGGAGGGGGTTGAGGAGGGGGTTAAGGATGAGGAGGGGGTTGAGGAGGGTGATAAGGGAGGGGGGAAGAGACACAGGGAAGGGAGAGGGGAGAAGAGACACAGGGGAGAGAGAGAGGAGGGGGGTTGAGGTTGAGGATAGGGGGTTGAGGATGAGGATGGGGGGGTTGAGGATGAGGAGGGTGATAAGGGAGGGGGGAAGAGACACAGGGAAGGGAGAGGGGGAAGAGACATAGGGGAGAGAGAGAGGAGGGGGGTTGAGGATGAGGAGGGGGGTTGAGGATGGGGAGGATGAGGAGGGGGGTTGAGGATGGGGAGGTTGAGGAGGGGGTTGAGGATGAGGAGGGAGGTTGAGGAGTGGGGTTGGGGTTGAGGATGGGGGGGTTGAGGATAAGGAACGGGAGTGTTGAGGTTGAGGAGGGGTTAAGGATGAGGAGGGGGTTGAGGAGTGGGGTTGGGGTTGAGGAGGGGGTTGAGGATAAGGATGGGGGGGTTGAGGTTGAGGAGGGGGTTAAGGATGAGGAGGGGGTTGAGGAGGGTTATAAGGGAGGGGCGAGAAGAGACACAGGGGAGAGAGAGAGGAGGGGGGTTGAGGTTGAGGATGGGGGGTTGAGGATGAGGATGGGGGGTTGAGGATGAGGAGGGTGATAAGGGAGGGGGGAAGAGACACAGGGAAGGGAGAGGGGGGAAGAGACACAGGGGAGAGAGAGAGGAGGGGGGTTGAGGTTGAGGAGGGGTTTGAGGATGAGGAGGGGGGTTGAGGATGGGGAGGATGAGGAGGGGGGTTAAGGATGGGGAGGATGAGGAGGGGGTTGAGGATAAAGAGGGTGGTTGAGGAGGGAGTTTGAGAATGAGGAGGGGGGTTGAGGAGGGTGATGAGGGGGGGAAGAGACACAGGGAAGGGAGAGGGGTGAAGAGACCCAGGGGAGAGAGAGGGGGACACAAGAAAAGGGCACACAAGAGGGGGCAGCACATTTTCCACCCTCGGCTTATACTTGAGTCACTCATTTTTCCCAGTATTTTGTGGTAAAATAGGTGCCTTGGCTTATACTCGGGTCGGCTTATACTCGAGTATATACAGTATTTTAAGATTGCTTGAGTGCAACCCGATCTGCAAACATTACATATTTGCGTGTATTAATGCTTAGCCTACAATTGCAGGTTAATGGTAATCTCCATGTTTTTCTGAGGTCATGATGACTGTCTTATTTACTATTGGTGCTGTCTAAAAAGTATATGGGGCTGGTAAAGTATTGCTAGATCACATGATCATACCCCCTGAAATCCTACTTATGGGTTCATGGTTTGTGTGTACAGGCTGTGAGCCTGTCATTACAGGTTAGAGACAATTGAATACATCTAAATGTTTAGAAAAAATGTAACTCGCAGACGAAATTTCCGGTTACAGGCTAGTAATGGGCTTGCAATTGAATGAGCCTCCATGACTTTAAAAAAAAATTAGAGAGTACACAATGTAAGCTGTTCTACTATCAAAATGTTAGAAGTATTATTACATTGTAAATCTGTTACATACATATGATCTTTATTGTATTACTAGTGAATTGCCCGTCAAAAAAATGAAGAATTTTAAGTCAAGGAATGGTGTTTGGCATACAAATTAAGTGTTTTGGTTGTGTGAGTACTTTTGGCGCTGATTGCGAGCCTCGTGGTGAGCTCCTTTGGCGCTCATCGTGTGGCTGGCAATGAGCGCCTTTGCCATTTATTAGGAAATGTGTGTTGTGGTGTTTTTTTACGTTTTCTATATATGTATTTTTTAATGATAATTAATTAATTAAATCATAAATTAATATACTTGACCTATTTGTAATGAATATATGCAGCAACCAATATGCTGAAGAGCTAACAATCTGTTTTGATGTTCCTGCAGCATACAATGTAGGTTTGCACTGTTGTGGAGCTGAGGTGTAAGTGTCAGCAATGTGTGAAGTGTGTAGTGTAAATAGGCTGCGTGCGCGAGGGGAAGCCGTTTGTGTAGCTGTGTAGTTGCACATTTTGTAATGTGAATGTTGGTATGTGCAAGTTAGTGGTGTAAAATGTGTATGTGTTAGGCGGGTCTAGATGATTTTGCGTCCTTCGTAATACTGTATTTTATAGGTCGTACGGTCCTGTGTAAAAGTCGTATGTGTTTGGCGGAGTTTTGCGTGTTTAGGGGTCGTGTAGCCTCGTTTCCTTTTTTTATTCGGTGGCCATTTTTACTCTCGCTTAGGGGATTTTCGAGTGGCTAAACTCTGGAAATTGGAGTTAAATTGACGTGTAAGATGACTTGTAGATGTCCCGTGTGTCCCCCCTTGCTGTGTGTGATGTTCGTGTTTTTCGGTGTGCGCGGTTTTCTTTTATAAGTGTTATGGGTCGTATTTTTTTTCCTGCAATTTTTGTGTTACGGATTTCGCAGTGTGAATTGCGTATTTGAGTTTTGTGTTTATGTGTAGTCCCGTGGGTCATAGGTATGATGGTAAAGTGCTACGGGGTCGTAGGGATGAGAGCCTACGGCGCTCATCTCCACCAGCACAAGGAGTGCCTTTGGCGCTCCTCGCCTGTCCGCAACTGCGGCCCTTGCTTTGCGAGGGCTGCAGTTGCTGCGGGGTCGCTTTGCGAGCCCGCAGTTTACCTGTTGAGTTACCAACAGATTTTGGCAAGCCCGGCTGCTTACAACTATATATGTGATCTATGCTGATTGCTTGATTTGAAATTTCACCCAGTTTAGTTCTCTATAGACCTGCGCTTTATAGCATTACCTATGAAATAGTGAAGTTTGACCAAGTGTTTTCACCCTTATGTATGTAGCCCAGTGCTGGACAACTCGGTTCTACGATGGCCGCCAACAGTCCACGATATCAATCCCTCTGCATGAGCCAGGAGGAACAATTAGAATTAAACTGAGTAACTCAGATCTCCTGAAGCATAAGAAACAGAAAACAGAAAGATACATAAATTGTGGACTGTTGGTGACACTTGTAGCACCCAGTTTTAAACGCCATAACAATCAGCCATCTCTCTGGTATACAGCCTGCTGACTTGTCCATTGTCTATTCTGAATATGTCACTCTCTTGAGTCAAACAAGGAAAAAACACCCTTCTGTATTGAAAGAACACAATAAGATATTTGCTAAACATGTGAAGAGTTAACAGTTTATCTAATGTCTTATTGTGTTCTCTTGTGTATTTTCTGTGCACCTTACAATTGTTGTCTCATGTATTTTTTTGGTACATGCAACTTACTGTATATAGTGCTATAGAAAATATTGATGTGTAATAAAGAGTTACTGTATATCATATATTGTGTGATCTATTTTACTATCACAGGCTTTAGGCATGTTACTATTCTGTGTAATATTCACAATATTAGAAATATTTTTATAAGCATTGAGCTTCTAAAGCAAAGAGAAAATGTGGTTATTTGAAGGTCAGAGATGGAGATAATTAATTACAGCAATTAAAATGTGACATTATTAATGGCGTGCATAACCTTTCATTTATTAATTTGCTTCTGAGTTGGATACACATCAGACAATGAAGCAAAGGCTATTCTAATCTGCCTATTTGTGCTTGCCTCCTTTTACATCATAACATCAGACTTGTATCTATCTTCTATATGTCATCAGAAAAACATGCAACTATCATAGGCATGGCCATATTACCCATTAGGTCAAATAGGTGGCCACCTAAGGGCGCTTCCCTGTGAGGGGCGCCACTTAAAAAAAAATGGTTCCTGGCTTAAAAAAAAATTAAATGCTGCAGTACATAGACTAGCTACTAGGGGATAACCACCTAGAACAAGAGAATCACAACAGGAAAAGGAACTTAAATGCACAGAAAAGGCAAAAATGGGTTCGTGTATACCTTGCATACTTACTCACAGGGGCTCCTCCACTTCACTTCCCAGGGGCTCTAAAAAGGTAGATCCGTCCCTGATCAAAGGTTTGCGCCTTCTAAAGGGCTAGCAGATTCTCTGTACTGGGAGAAAACTGGACGTCCCATTTGGACAGTGGAGTTGGCTACTGGTATGGTCTTAAAGGGCCAGTACTTTAACTTTTTTTATTAATTCCTGCCACAGTTTATGACGCATAAAAACATACAATAAAGGTAATCTTAACATGATTATGACATTGCATTGAGATAAGCCATACATTTAAAAAATGAACATAAGTAATATAATCTTTTAGTTTCTTGTGATTGGTTATTACAATAACCTGGGGAGAAAGATGGGTTTGGGGTGTAAAAATCTGTAATCTTCACACAAGCACATTATGGTAAATCCTAGATAGCAAGATTTGTAATGTGCTAATCATAAAGTACAATCTTGTAAAAATATTTTATTAGTATAAGGTTTGTGTCTTACTCATATGTGTTTATCACACAGAAAAACACATCTCACTGTGACCTTTGTCTACGGATATAAAGACACTTCAGACATGATAAGCTGGCAAAGTCCAACTGAAAGCAACATCTCACCCCTGGGGAGAACTAGTGTGGGCTGCTCTCAGACCTGCTGTTGAAAACACTGAATCTAACTAAGAGCATAGTTAAGCAGGAAAGTATCTTAGTGCTTGTTTTTAATTAGATGGTTAATTACAATTTGATGCTCTGCTTGGGGCGAACCAATATAAAGCATTTTTCAATTCATTTGCTACGCCTTTGTGAAATGCTTTATATTGTCCACCAATATTTTTCGCCATCTCCCCGGTGAACAAATTTTAAAGCATTTCACAATTCATCCATCCCCCCAATCCCCATCAGAAAAAACAATATATAAAGAAACGCTCTAATAATCCAGCTCTCAGGAAATGATGTAACAAATACAAAATGTCTATCTCAACATGAATCCACATGTTTAACAAACGTTCACTCAATGAACCCATATAAAGCATTTGACACTTCATTCACCCCCTCTCTGCTGAACCAGTATAAAGCATTTCCCAATTAATTCGCTCCCCACCTCTGGCGAACCAATAAAAAGCATTTCACAATTCATTCACTCCCCATTCCTCTGTCAAACCAATATAAAGCATATTGCAATTAATTCACTCCCCCCTCTGGCGAACAATATAAAGCATTTCACAATTTGTTGATAAATCTACAAAGGGAAGGACATTTAATCCTATATTTTGCTACCAAAGCTGTGCAGTTAGAAGGCAGCTGCACTTACTTGTGTCCCACACTCTGTTATCAGGTGCTATGAGCTGTTCAGCTCTCATTAGTGAATGTAAATGAGAATATGCATGGTATATGTAATTTTAGTTTGATTAAATAATTGCACTGCTGTGATTTTCTGTGCAAGTGACTTAAAAAATATAAAGATTACCCTAAGTCACAGCTTAGGCAGAAGGAAATTGACCTAACAGAAGCAATAGGGGAGCTGGAGCATCAAAACAAACAAAACCCTACAGCTCAAGTCCACCAACAAATAGAAAAACTCACCCAGAACCTGGTCCTGACCCACCCAGCAGTACATGATGGTTCTTGTAGTTATCACTGCTAGCAGAGATGGAACCAAACTAGTATTGGACCCTCAGGACAATCACAGGAACACTGGAATCCCCACGGAGAGCAGTTACTGGCCCAATAATGAGCACACATGTAATGATGTATGATCATACTGAAAACTGTTTATTAGTCACAAATCCAACATTTTAATGCACAGCAGTCACCACTCACCACCAAGTGACAACCTTAGAAACAGTCCCCGTAGCCAATCCTCAAGCCTCCTGGTCCTAGACATGTGGCCCACCTATCAATCGTGATGCCAGCTTTTCTAGTCAGCCCCCCCCCCCCCCCCCCCCACCTTGGAGCTTGAGGCAGTAATTAACAATTTACTTCCTTTGTTCTGTATGTCAGGGGTGCTAGCTGGCTTACTAAGGAGGGAGACATTATGTCTAGGGCCTTTGTGACAACGTACCCTGGCCCCCCATTGAGATGAAGCACGCCTATGGTCAGAGATGGCAAGCGTATGTGACAAGCTCCCAAAATGTCAGCAACCATATGTCATAAGGGAACAACACTGGTTAATTAGTTCTCCCTTTCCCATCTTCACTAAATTTCCCAGGCTCCTATAACTCTGAAACCCGCTATTTTGATACCAAACATGCTATGGGGATTCTCACACTTAACAGGACATATATAAGTAATCTATGTTACAATCATACCACAGGCAATATTAACCAACTCATGCCAACAGGGCAAATCAGTCCATGAACCCAGATTGTGGGGCAATCTCTTTAAAGAAAATTGATCAGTTGTGCCACTTTAACCCATGCTCATCTAGGGACCATATTAGTCTGCTCAGTCCCAAAAAGTACATAGGGCCTCTGGATTTCGTAAATCCTAAACATGGCAATAGCAAAACAACTCCCATGATATTCTCGGAAATATTAACTAGTGGTGACAGTCTAAGTACCTAAGTATTCAGGCATGGTTTTAAGGAAACAGGGCAGGAGTGATGTTATTGTACCGTGGTACCACAGAACTCGGACCCCCTTTCCCCTGGATACCAAACACCCTAGGGCCACTGTCCATACATTCTGAGTTCCCCTGGTAAAAACCATGTAGCACAGTTATAACTACACATGCCATCAGTGCAACAATAAGATTTATAAACCCACAAATGCCAGAAGGGCAACCCTAATCCATACATCCAGGGTGTACCACAATTTTGACCACAGGGAAATAACAGTCCAGAAACAGCCCATATACAGTCCATATATCCCTGAAAGGGACTCTTTGTACCCCCCACCACATGGGCACCCCCAGGGCACCTGTTTGTTGAATCAATCTTCAGAGACCCTAGTGACCCTTGTGTGTTTTATATATATATATAGAAAACTAAATGACTTCCAGTGGCGACTGGTGATCCCAATAGCAATATATATATATTTTCTGACTACCCCATGCAGTTGAATTGTGTAATTGTAATTACCTTGTTGAGTTGCAGAGTCCCATTCTCAAACCTTTATTTTCTCCACAGTCATCAACAGAATTTCCCGGCAAATACTGTGAATAGACAGTAAATTGAGATGATGTTTTAGTTCTCTGATGTGATAAACATAACAAAGGTATTATATACAATATAGTGTCACATAGTTATAATCCAGGAGATATCACTGTGTGTAGAAATCTAATAAGACATAATCGCCAGGAAGCAAAAAGACATGACAGAGAGAGACTGGACAGAGAGAGAGCCAGGACAGAGGGAGAGGACAGAGAGATAGAGAGACAGAGAGAGTCAGGACAGAGAGAGAGAGGACAGAACAGTGAGAGAAACAGCACAGAGAGAGAGAGAGAGAGACAGGACAGAGAGAGAGAGAAACAGGGCACACAGAGAGAGAGAGACATAGGACAGAGAGAGAGACACGGGACAGAAATAGAGACAGAACAGAGATAGAGGACAGAGAGAGAGAGAGATAAAGTGAGACAGGACAGAGAGAGAGAAACAGGGCACACCGAGAGAGAGACATAGGACAGAGAGAAAGACACAAGACAGAAAGAGAGACAGAACAGTGATAGAGGACAGAGAGAAACACAGGAGAGAGATAGAAAGAGACAAGACAGAGCGAGATAGGACAGAGAGAGAGGCAGCACAGAGAGAGAGGACAGAGAGAGGTAGAGAGAGAGAGATACGGGACAGAGGGTGACAAGACAAAGAGAGAAAGGACAGAGAGAGAGACAGGACAGAGAGAGAGACAGGTCACACAGAAAGAGAGAGAGACAGGACATAGAGAGGTAGAGAAAAAGAGACACTGGACAGAGAGTGACAAGACAAAGAGAGAGAGGACAGAGAAAGAGATATATATATAGAGAGAGACAGGACAGAGAGAGAGAGACAGGCCACACAGAGAGAGACAGGACAGAGAGAGACACACACAAGACAGAAAGAGAGACAGGAAAGAGATAGAGGACAGAGAGAGAGACACACATGAGAGAGACAAGACAGAGAGAGATAGAGAGAGACAGGACAGAGAGAGAGGACAGAGAGACATAGACAGGGTAGAGAGAGGTAGAGAGAGAGACACGGGACAGAGAGTGACAAGACAAAGAGAGAGGGGACAGAAAGAGAGACAGTACAGACAGAAAGACAGGATAGAGAGAGAGACAGGATACACAGAGAGGGAGAGAGACAGGACAAAGAGAAAGACAGGATAGAGAGAGACAGGACAGAGAGAGAAACAGGATACAGAGAGAGGGAGAGAGACAGGACAGAGAGAGAGAAGAGTGGGAGACAGGACAGAGAGGGAGAAACAGGACATAGAGAGATAGGCAGGACAGGATAGAAAGAGAGAGAGACAGGACAGAGAGAGAGACAGGATACAGAGAGAGGGAGAGAGATAGGACAGAGAGAGAAAGAGACAGGACAGAGGCAGCATAGACAATTGAAGATAACATTTTATGATAGTGTCATTTTTAGCAGGTAAATTACAAATTTCTATAATATTGTTAGATATTAATTTCTTCATTATGAGTTTATTGGCTAAGAATATTATGATTATAAAAAGTATATCAGCTTGTTTTTTCCTTGTATTTTACTAGAATGTTCAACAAGGTTGTCTGTAGAAGTGTTTGGGTGGATATTCCTTTACCATCTGTTTCCTTTCTTTGTCTCAGCAACTGCTGACGGCAAATATCTATAGGAAGCCGTGATTTGATAAGGAAAGTTTCGCTGAGTTAGACAGAAAAAGACACTTGCTTGCAAATGTGTATTTAACCCTATTTTCAACTATGCTATTAGCTGTGACGTGTGTTATGCTATATAAGAGGCTGCCGCCCAAATAAACTCAGAGATTATTCTGATGGCACTCTGACTTCTGTGCATTATTTTCTCTCATTATATCTTGGTACCCAGGTATAATATATACACACATCAGAATACATGATTACTCACTAATCTAATCCTATCATTTTGGTCCTTCGAGCCAGAAGTTGTTTTCCTTATCATTCCTCGGTCGGAGCAAAACGCCTTTTACCGTGCATGGGGGGTATGTCGCTGAGGACTCCCTTACCTTGAGAAAGACCTCAGGCCTGATATATACGATCAGTTGGACCACAGAGGCAAGGTGTTTTTCCAATGGATGAAAAGGCACAGCTTACAACGAACTGACAGTGAGTATATGAATTTCTGTTGAATTTGCATGCGTGTGTATATCCCCAGGTCCTGGACTAACAGTGATATTAGGTAAAAGAGTTGTACAACTAGGTTTCTAGCCTAGTAATAGGTAGAAGGGTTGACACTTACCCACAGACAGGTAAAAGAGTCATTATCCTGAGGAAAAGACTATAAAATAAGTTATCCGTACGTAACGTTATTGAGAAAGCTTACCATGAAAAAGGGGTAAATGAGTCCGACTTTCAAATGAGCTCTTGCAAGAAAATATGTATGTGTGTGCATGTTAACATTTTGTATGTTTCTAAATACCGGTACCGGGTGTATGTATGTTTGTGAGTGGTGTACCACGGATAACAGATTTATTGGTTATTGTATATACCTGTAAACATTCTGTATATTTCTGTGTACTTGTGAGTGTATGTATATATACATGTATTCTTTTGTGTTGTTCTAAAACCTTCTTACCTGCAACTATCCACTTTTAGTAGTGAAGTTGTCACACACTACCTGAAGTCCACCGACGGGCTACCCAGTGACTTGCCTGTGTTTTGGTAAAACGTGCGGGTGATTTTTATAATTACCCTTAGCAGTCGAGCATTACAGGCTTTCAAACTCTCTCTTTCTTTTCTCATTCTCTGTACCCTTGCAAGTAGTGAGTGGTCACGCATTACCCACCTAGTCTCTGAAGAGCCAATCCTGTGACTTGCCTGTGTTTATGGAAGACGCACAAACCAAAATTTGTGGCAGTCGAGCACGACAGGCATCTATAACTCCTTGAATTTCCATCTTTCTCATTCTTTAATTGGTTATACAATGTTGAAATATTTTGTCTGAAGTTTCTGTGTATTCATAACTTCTTACTAAAATACTCTGTAAGATTGTGTGTATGAAGCCCTGGGTGGGAGCTATACTTGTAAGGGATACGTCCACATAGGCACCACACGGTATATGGTGAAGTTGGACTTTGAGTGGTCTACCTGTTGGCCTAAAGGTTGGGTGGCAAGGTTTACACTAAAGGGAACTGCACAACAAGACTTCCCATCAGAAGCTACGGGCTTTATGGGTCCTTGATGTGCCAAGTATATGTGGTGGTGTTTGAGGTGTAGCGTGCGAGAGGTAGCGTGAACGACTCTCTCTCTACGTGAACCAGGTTTCCACACTCGGGTGTGGAGAAGGCGGATGGTCCAAGGTGTGGAAGATATACAGATTATTTCTGGAAAATGTATAAAAGGTCTGTTGGTTGTTGTATGTATATGTAATGCTATGTATATTTCCATGTACCTGTGATCTTATTTTTTGTGTATATCTATTAACTTTAATTGATACTATAGTAGTTCAATATATATATATATATATATATATATATATATATAAGTGGATAGGCTCTCAAGGGCATAAATCGCACTGCCAGGTGTGTGGTTTCTAGACCCTGCAGTTTTCAAGGTTATCTCTAAAGAAATGTTTAATATGCAAAGGGTTTCTGGTGTGCATCTGTAACTTATGTCTGGTAAAAACACACTTATGTGTGGGAATTGTGAACACTGTATTCTAGAATTGTTTTCTTATGTGTATTTGTGTATATATAAAGTTTCTGTGTGTTTGTAACTTTACTCGATGCTTTACCTTTGGACAGGGAGGTGACTGGTCTGCATTTTGAGAAGACGCGCAGGGTCTGGCCAACCCCACACATAGCAGACCACTCTCCTTCCTACTCCCATTTTCTCTGTGTGTGTGTTAGTTTTTATGTGAAAATATGTCTGTCTGTATCATTGAGGGAAAATAGCAGAAGGGAGAAAGTGTGGTTGCTGTAAAGAGAGACAAAGGCATGTTATTACAACCCCTTAGAAAAGTGGGAGTTGACTATAACCTTATGGCCAACCCCTTTTAAGCAATGACGATGCTCACCGCAACCACTGGATACACAGCTTCTACTATACTACCTCTGCTGGAATCAGTGCCCTGTATCCACTACTTCTTGGCAATATTAATCCTTATTGAAAGGAAGATATAGGAGACGTTCAAACTTTATTGAGCTTTACTATACACAAAGAAGTATACGACAGAAAAAGTAAACGCAACGTTACTTAATTAAGGAAATAAAAATAAAAATAAAAAAGTAAAATACATTTTATATATTAAAAAATAAAAAATTGTTGAAGATGAAAAAAAGGCAAATGTGTACAACAATGAAGGTGCCTACGGGGGGAGGGACATGTAATGTTAACCACCTCTCTCCTTCGGAAGAGGAAGAGGATATGTTTATGTGTACACAGAAAAGATGTCCACGACTGACCGCCCCTCCGACTCCTGGGAATATGGTCACTTATAGTGATGATGTAGAGGACGAATTTGATGATGCCCGCAAATACCTACTTGCCGCCACCGCTTCAAATCCACCTCCTCCGACACCACCACCTTATGAAGGACGGCCTGCCAGAAGCAGGCGGGCACCAGATCATCAATACGGAGTTAAGGGAATAACATCTGTGCCATTATATCCCTTAATTGAGGTTCCCAATCCTAGGGGGGGGGGGGCTTGTAGATGGGGAAAATGTGTTGCCACCCACAATGCTAGTATACCGAGCATGGACAGATGCAGATGTGAGGAGAGCTGTAGAAGGAGTCCCCCACCCAAATGACAATATGGGAATTTTCAGACTTAAGTTCCAGCGATTGTAGCAAAGTTTTAAATTAAATGGTGTTGAGGTTGCAAGATGTCTGAGGCAGATATTAGGGTCCGATTGGATCCTTAGTGAAGGTGACTGGAATCCACTGGACCCAAGGGGGGAATCACTGCAATATGGATCACAAGAACTGACCCAACGAGTAGACGCTCTAATAGGCAGAACAGCTGATAGACACAGAGAACACGCAGACTGGACTAAGATAAATGAGTGTGTACAAAAAGATGATGAAAGTGTGGAACAATATATGGGGAGGTTGCAGGTAGTATTTGACAGCCATAGCGGGGTGGCCAGACCTAACCCATATGATTATGCTGGACCATATGCTCAGCAACTAAAAAAACGCTTTTCTCGGGGGATGTCATCCAGAAATAAATGACTTTGTGATACAGCACCAAATTACTTACAAAACATGTCCCCTTAGGGAAACCATAGAATATGCTAAACATGCATAGGAGCAGTGTAAGAGAGCAAAAGAAAAGAAACAGAAAAAGCAAGATAGTAAACCAAAGGAGGTGTATTTGATGACTTCTGTTGATGGGAAAGCGCAACCTATAACTTCTGCTTTCTTTTCTGGTGATGGTGGAAATAATCAAAAACGTGAAGGGAGAGGAGGTCGACAAGGACGAGGTGGAAGCAGAGGAAAATTTTATGGAAATTGTTACGTGTGTGGCAAGGCCGGCCACTTAGCACATTCCTGCAGAAACAGAAAGTACCAGGAGGAAGAGGGAGCGGATGACGATGACCACCAGACCGACAAATGACTAGAAACAGGTTGTACCCTTCCTTTACAAGTATTTGCTGAACATGAATTGCATAAATCTGAATTGTATGAGTATGGCAATAATGATGCAAACTTGCCAGAAATAAATGATGTGTTGAATTTAGAATCATGTATAGACTTAATGGCTCTAGAAGAACAACCAGTCATTCAACTAGGTGTAGAGGGGGTAATGATAAAAATGTTATGCGATACAGGAGCATGTAGGTTAGTGTTGAGTGATGATGGCACATGGACTAGTTACACATCGTCACAAAACATACTGGTTAGGTCAGCAGCAGGACAGACAAACAGGCGAACCTATGTCATGTCCACTCACAGTGAGATTGTTCAACGGCCAAACATTTGAGCATCCTTTTATAGATGCCCGATAAATCTCTTGAGTAGAGATCTGATGCTTAAATGCAACATTAGAGTGGTTCCTACAGAGAAAGGCATGAAAGCATACATGGGGGACATACCTGTCGATGTAAATGTAGTGCAGGGGATGGGTGAACCACATTACTTTTACACATTAGACATGGTGTCGAAAGGGCCAGGACAAGTATCCAGCGCTTTGGTAGCCATGGCTAATGACCTAGCTCCATCTTCCAGTGTAAAACAAAGCAAAGAGTCATTACACTGAACTATGAAATTTGAAAGTACATCGGGGAGGGATGTGGACTATGAAAAAACATTTTTCGAACACACCAACACCAGAATAACCTTGGATTACATATACTGGACAGAAAATGGGTATACAGGGGTGGGAGTAAAATTGAATGATCAAGACCAGCTACTCTATGCAGGACACACAGTGCCACACATATCACTGACTATGCCAGCTGGTGGAAGGTGGGTACAGGTAGGATGGATGGTAGAAGAGGCTCAGACAGATAAAACACCATGGGAGTACTTGCCCTATGGCCTCGGAGTGCAGTACTCACCGAGCACAAAAATATATAGGAAAAGCCTGAACTGGGTAACTGAGACAAAGTAAACATACACCAACAGCCAATATGCATTCTCAACTGTGCACATATTTGCACAATTAGGGAAGAATAGAGGCATGGCCACATCTACCGGCAGGCAAGTCACTCATAAACAACTCCTTTTGCAGTTACTTGAAGCCATTCAACTGCCCTTCAAGATTGCGGTATGTAAATGTGTGGCTCATATCGCGACCAAAGACGCAATTTCAATAGGTAATGGCAGGGCAGATGCAGCTGCAAAGCAGGCGGCTCTAACGGGAAAAATACACATTTTTCTCTTACACAGCAACACATCTGTGTATTTCGTAGACCACATTGACAAGAGTATTCTACAGCAACAACAGGCAGATGCACCCTCACAGGAAAAAACATACTGGTTGAAGAAAGGGAGTAAACTGAATGCTGATAATATTTATGAGAGTGTAGAAGGGAAAACAATTTTACCAAAATCACTTTTCAGATATGCAGCTATGTTGAGCCATGGCATTAGTCATGTCTCAAGAGGGAGTATGGTAGACATGGTCAGCAGAATATTTTCAGCCTATGGATTAAACACCTATTTTAAATTTTTTGTGCAGGGTGCCTTGTTTGTGCACAACACAACCCTCAGGGTAACTATCACCCCATAAGAGGCACATTCCCAGAACCAACATACCCCTTCCAAACAATATGTATGGATTTCATTGAACTAACAAAGTGTGAAGGGAAGAAATATTGCCTAGTGATAATTGATGTATACTCTAGGTGGGTGGAAACGAAACCATGTGCACACCCTGATGCAATCACAGTGGCTAAAACCTTAGTGACACAAATAATTCCTAGGTTTGGTATACCAGAGCAAATATATAGCGATAACGGCACACATTTTGTGAACAAAATTATCGACCACTTGAGTAAAGCATTACACATAGAGTTGAAAAACCACTGGGCGTACCACCCACAGTCAGCTGGATTAGTGGAGAGAACTAATGGTACCATTAAAAATAAATTGAGGAAAACGATGGCAGCGACAGGGAAAAATTGGCTTTACTGTTTTCCATTAGTCATGCTAAACATGCACATGCTTCCAGGCAGGAAGAAGTTAACCCCGTTTGAAATATTGCATGGGAGACCATTCCTACTACAAGAATTTAGACCATTTATCTCAGAAGATGAGAACATGAGTGAAAACTTAGCAGACTATATGAGAAAAATGTTAAGTAAGAAAGATATTACCTCCATCTCTCTCTCTCATCCACAGCAACAGCAGGGACCCTGCATGGTACAACCAGGCCAGTGGGTCCTAATTAAAGTAATCAAGCGTAAAAATTGGGCATTGGACAGGTGGGAAGGACCGTACCAAGTTCTGCTGTCAACACCCACTGCCTTGAAAGTTGCCGAACGAGCCACCTGGATACACCTGACTCACTGCAAGAGAGTAAAAGTGCCAGAGCTTGAGCCAGTTGATTCCTAAAATCTGCTAGCTGACTCATTGCGAGTCAGGCTGGGCTACAAAGGGGGGGAAACTCGTCTCAAACCCAGTGAAGAACCGAATGGTGCGGGTTTGGGGATCTCAACTGGCCCAAGAAAATGTCCTGGCACCTGTTCAAAAGACCTAACCGGTGTGGCCTAAGAATCTCACTGACATGCCTCATCTTGATAACTCTCTGCATAGTAGCACCCATAATCATATGGGAAGAAGTAACAAGACCCAGAGGAAACCAGACGCAATCTATTAGAGAGATGTGGATGCACAGAATGAAAAGAGACATGATGGAAGTCAATTTAACTGGCCAAGTGACCGTAGTGTTCAAGGAAGGGCAGATAGGAACAAACCAAATAGACCTATGTCAAGTACTAAGATGTGGACTTTCTGGAGGAGAACGTAGTGGAAGGGTGAGAAAAGCTCCAGTATACTTGTGTATAGCCTCTCCGTATGGAAATGAGAGATGTCCTAGCTGGAAACTGACCTTATGGAATACAGGAGCTGACTGGGGTTACTCCCCATCTAATCACATGAAGTGCAAAAGTACAAAGAGACACTTAAAGCTGACACGGGGTGTGGAGCCATCCTCCTGCAGACAAAATCAGCTATGCAACCCCATCCGGATCACCCTCCAGGACCCACAAAAGTGTGATGAAGGGAGATATACTCTTGGAATCTACACCTCAGGCAGAGGTAACAACATGGAATATACATTTATTCTATTGGGGTTCCGAGAGGAGTACCTGATGAGTTTAAAGCCCGAAATCAAGTGGCGGCTGGATTCGAAACCATCATCTCCTGGTGGGTGACCATAAATAAGAATGTAGATTGGATCAACTATATCTACTATAATCAACAGAGATTCGTAAATTATACCAGAGATGCAGTTCAAGGCTTGGCAGAGCAACTGGATAGAACTAGCCTGATGGCTTGGCAGAACCGGATAGCTCTGGACATGCTGTTGGCAAAAGAAGGAGGGGTATGCAAAATGTTTGGGACTGCCTGTTGCACTTTCATACCCAACAACACAGCTCCAGACGGATCTGTGACCAAAGCACTGGAAGGCCTCACTGCCCTGTCAAATGAACTAGTAGAAAATTCCGGTATTAATGATCCTCTGTCTAAATGGCTCCAAGACACCTTTGGTAAATGGGCAGCTTACAACAGAAGGATATTGATCACTGTTGGCACAGTCCTAACACTGATCATTTTGTTAGGATGCTGTGTGATACCATGCATCCTTGGATTGGTGAATAAGGTTGTTGACCAAGCAGTAACTCAACAATACCTAATAGAGACGATACCCCTCACTCAAGGAGAATCTGATTCTTCTCTTGATCATGACATTGATGATGTATAAAAACAAGTGGGTTAAAAGAAGCACCATAATGGTCCAGACCCCAACTCTTCACTAAAGAAAGGACTATGACCTGAACCTTGCCTTAAGACCTTTGTCTAATACATTTATCAAAGGAGGGACTGTTAGATAATAATTTCTTCATTATGAGTTTATTGGCTAAGAATATCATGATTATAAAAGTATATCAGCTTGTTTTTTCCTTGTATCTTACTAGAATGTTCAAGAAGGTTGTCTGTAGAAATGTTTAGGTAAATATTCCTTTACCATCTGTTTCCTCTTCCTTTCTTTGTCTCGCAACTGCTGACAGCAAATATCTATAGGAAGCTGTTATTTGTGATAAGGAATATTTCGCTGAGTTAGACAGGAAAAGACACTTGCTTGCAAATGTGTATTTAACCCTATTTTGAATTGTGCTATTAGCTATGACGTGTTTTATGCTATATAATGGCACTCTGACTTCTGTGCATTATTTTCTCTCATTATATATTGGTACCCAGATATAATATATACACACATCAGAATACATGATTACTCACTAATCTGATCCTATCATTAATATTCAAGCCCTTCCCTGCCACATTGCCACAAGGATTTTTTAATAGCAGTTACATGTCACATAACAGTTATCTGTAGGGGGTTTATCTGATGCTTCTAAAATCTCTCAGAGTTTTATGAGAACACATAGGATTAGGATAGATTTCTTATGTGAGTTTTGTAATCTCACTTTAGGAGGCTGGACCTAGGCTGAAACACAAGCCCTGTATCTTACCATGTCATTACATATCTTCAGATTACACATAAAATACCAATATAGCTAAAACCAAAGGTCACTGCACAGATTGTGTGTGTTAAACCTGTAGCATATATTCAAATATAGCAATTAAAATTACAACACAGTCCATCCCAATTATATTAGCACCTTGAGTTAATCAGTAATCACTGTGCAATAAGGAAACTCTTCTAATTGAAAACTGTAATCTTTGCTGAGTTTCCAACACAAGAACAGAAGAAGAGAACTGCCGTGTGTTGGACTGGTCTCAGTCCCTTCTGGCTAAAAAATGGGGTCCCTGAGCCTGGCGCTAATGGTGGCATGTGCCTTGGGGGCATTGACCACTGCAGAACGTAAGACATGTTATATTATCTAATCCCTTGTTTTTTTACGGGTTTAAATTTGAAGAATATACTGGATAGTACTTAGTATCCTCAAATGGAAAACAAAATATAAAACTTAACTTTTATTGCTGGTAACAATGTGATTTAAAACAAATTATCTTTCATAGACTAAAACTTGCTACAATTTTACATTTTTTTTTTTAGAGAGTTACAAAATAATATATATTTTTTAATTATTGTATATAATTAAGCTGCACAATGAGTCTCCATTGTAGGTTTTGTTAATCTGCTTTGGCAGTGGCAAGGGCACCTGGGACACTCCCTTAGGATATCTTGTACTTCAGACTACTTGTGATCTCAGTAGCAGCAACTGATACTATAATAACATCCAAAGTCCCTCTCCATTGCCACAGTCCCATAAGTGTATGTGCGTCCTATACACATATATATAGTGTGTCAGATAGTGTCAGGTTTACCTGCATTTAGTATTGTTTCTGCATATAGATGTTCCTTATAGCACTATTCCTGTGTATGAACTGTTTTTTTCATGTCATAGAGGGCTAGTGTAAGTGCTTTTCAAGTTAAATCTATTAAAATATATATTAAAATATAATTTAAAAGTACAGTTCCCCTCAGTCCTGGCTGCTGTCATATTCCCCCCTCATCTCCCAGGTCTATCCTTGTCCTAGGATGTAATGTTTAGAAAACAAACAATTCATCTGAGATTGTGTTAATTAGGCAGGTCAGATAACCTGGAGCATGCTCACTTTGGAGAGGCAGGATTTAAGGGAGTGCAGCCATAACCTTCCTCTTCTACAAGTGTTGCTGTTTATTAACAGTGATCTTAACTATAGATTTAACTTGATATGTATTTACACTAGCCCATTAAAATGTAAAAGAACGAGTAGGGAATTACATATACGTAGCTAATACAATCACATATTTGCTGGATTGCTAAACATTTCCTGATAGAATATAGATACATTATTATCTACTATATTATTACATACATACTAAACACTGTTAATGCAGTATGGGGCAAGGAAAGCTTAATTATATAATTTCCTTCATATTGGGTCTCAACAGTTCTTTAAATTGTGGTCTTTGATAACAAATATCATAAGCGTACTTCATAAAAAGCTAGAGAACCTTAAAGTGCCCTAACAAAAAATTTAACTTGTTCTGCTATCTGGTGCCTAATAATCGGATATGTTAGTCCAAAAATATTTACTCAGTGTTCTACCTTTCTATTTTTGTTCAATTATAGTTATTTTATCTGTAACCACATTAAAAACACACAGGAATTTCCACAGGCCTGAAATGTCTGATTACTAACTGATTATCTTGGTTTGATTTTATTACATTTATTTGGAGCTACTTTTAGTATTATTTTATGTACTATTTATTTACTGTACTACTGGGATTCTATCGCTGTTTTGCCCTCCATAAATTAAATGATTGTTGTGGCAAACTACCTCCTCACAAAATCTACTACACAAGCTGAGGAACCGGTCCCACGCTGATGAGAGACAGTAAACTTGAAACAGCTGTACGTGGGTAGGATTCCTGGATTGTGTATAATCCATTCTGAGCTTTGCTCAAAGCTGTGTAAAATGTTCCAAATGGTAATGGATTACAAGAGAGAAGCCTTTGTGGGCACATTTGCATGTCCCTGTCCAGTTTCCCAGAATGCAGTGTAATAACTGTATTTCTCGGAATTCTGGTCAGGAAAAACATTTTTGTTAACTTGTTTTAGACGTTCAAATGTGAACACATGTACTATTTATTTACTATATATATATATATATATATATATATATATATATATATATATATATATATATATATCCTGTAGGTGCCATCGTAAAGAGCAACCCTCTACTAATTAAGCTCTGTTTTACTGTTTTTTTTTGTTTCATTATTGTATGCAGGTATTTATGGATTTATTCATGGTTATTTAGATTGTTAAATGCAAACATATATAGATTCTATTTTTCACTTTATCTCTGTCCTTTTCTGATTTTTCACTTCCTTGGGTGTAATTAGTTTATAACATCTAATCAGTATTGCTGAATTAGCTAAGAGGATAAAGGTTTCTATTATATCACTTCTCTGTCTTCAAATACATAAAAGGAGTTTAGCAGAGGTTTGCAAAAACAACATGTCATGAGTGTGGAAGAGTAATGTTTTAAAGTACACCTTCACAGAAAGAGAAGTACATTATTATTATTATTATTATTATTATTATTAGTAGTAGTAGTAGTAGTAGTACTATTATTATTAATATCCTTTATTTATAATGCGCCAATATATTCTGTAGGGCTGTACAGGCGTTAAGTTCAAGGCAAAAACAATATTAACACATTGCAAAGTGTGGAGGGCCCTGTCTTTGAAAGATCTATTATGCATGATGCTTTTCCTAAAGCACAGATACACAGATAAGGAATTTAAGCATGTCTTGTATTAGCATAAGACTATCTTGAGGCTTAATTAAGTCAAACTTTTTTGGATTTTTGCCGTCAAATCTGTGTTTGTGTGTTTATTGCTTTTGACTTGATCACACTAAATAAAATGTTTATCCAATAAAAAGGTTTCATTGTATACTTCAAATGCTCTTAGGCCCCTATTCAATTGAGAACATTTTAATTTTGGGAGCCCGTAATGGAACCCGTAAACTAATTTGCTATTCAATTTGCATCTTTTCACTAGCCACAAAGATTTGCGGGTTACAAGCTGAAAATCTCTGCGATTGTTAAAATCGTAACTCTGACCCAGCTAAGCCTTTGATCTTTCAAACCCGTAAATGTTACAATCGCAAATCGCTATTCAATTGCTAAAAATTCTTCAAGCCCGCAAATGTTTTCACACCCATAAATGGCAAATGTAGAAGACAATCCTACCAGTACCAGATAGGACTCGCAAGGGGGTTAAACACCTGATCGTAGCACTGTAAATGCAAATAAAAAATCATTACTGCACTGGGGAAAGCAATGAAAGACATTAGAATTAATTGCACAGCAGTCTCCAGCTCGTAAATCTGCAATCATTTTTTTTTTTATGTTTCATTTCTGTGTCATATCAATCTCGGGAATCAATGAGTTAATAGATATTAGGCCACCCACATGGACTAGAACAGTATCGCCATTCATTTTTATTATTTTGTAAATTGCTGGATGTGAGACTGGTCGCATATCGGACTTCTAAACGCTAATTGATTGACTTTTTAACCTCCATGTCGTCTCATTTACTATTGGCTGTTTCTAAATCAGTTGTTACGGCCTTGCTTAATTGTTCATGTTCATGCTCTAAAATGCTACTTATGGTTGCATGGTTTACGGTTTAGGCTTTCGACCCGTAAGTTGCTGGCTTGTTCAATTGAATCGATCTGTAACTGTTGCCAATCTCAAGCCCGCAGACTTGCAATTGAATAAGGCCCATCGTTTTTTCTTCAAGCTATATACAGCTCCAACCAAAGTTGATGACACTGGCCTAGGGACTCTCACTCACAGCAAGGCTTCCTAGTGCTCTTCTCACCTCACTCTCCAAGAGGTCTGCCTCCAGCTCGTTGGACAAACTATCGAGGTTATTAATGTTGTTAAGATCCTTCCTGTATAGATATTCCTGCCACATCTTCTTTATATGATCTTCCATCATACAATTTTTGTCTTTTATCAGCCACTTTGGCAGGAAAGGTTCCCTTGAAATTCCCAATTTCTGGAAGAGATCTCTTTGCCACTCTGGTATCCTCCTCTATCTCTTTACATTGTCTTTTCTTGCTATCCTCCTATTCTGCATTCAGTTGGTCAAATCTTTTCTTATCTCCACTACCTTTCACTTTCCTTCTTTCCTGGGCTACTTTCAAAGCCTCACCAGACTTCTGACCAAAGTTCTTCAGGCATTTTATCTACCATGTCTATTCTATTACATCTATTTTTACCTCCACTGATGATTTCCCTCTTTTCCTCATTTCAGTTTAATTCTGAACTTGCAATAAGAAGCTCATGGTCTGAGCCGCAGTCAGCTCCAGGTCTTATTTTTGCTGACTGTATATAGCTCCTCTTGGTGTTATGTCTGTGAGCTGCTGGATATCCTCATAGAAAAGAAGAATTTTAGTCTCTTCTTGACTAGACTTTGATCACTGTAATGTCAAATTGCTTGCCTCAAATTCAAATTGAAATCATTCTGTAATTTTTTGGGTTGTAATCGAGCACTGTTTTGGCCACTCTATGCTTGTTAATGAGAACTACTCTGTTTCTTCTTCAGGCTGCAGTGCAATATCTGCTTGTGGCCTGATATAAAATGTCCAGTCCATTTGAGTTCAATAATTCCCAGGATATCAATGTGTAACCTTGTCATCTCATGCTTGACCACGTCCAGTTGGCCTTGGTTCATAGTTCTAACATTCCAGGTTCCTATTCTGAATTGTTCTCCGCAGTAGCAGACTTTCATTTTCCTTCCTGGCACATCTGCAGCAGGGCGTTCTCTCGAATTTGGCCCAACCACTTAATTAGATCTGCTATTCATACTCTACCTCAGCTCGTATGTACCTTCTCACCTGATCTTCTTGTGCCATCTTGTTATGTCTCTGGTTATGCTTATCTATAAGGTTATCTTGGCAAAGATATAAGAGAGGGTTGCAAGTTCCTTCTCCAGTGGACTGTCTCTCTGCTATGACCTGCCCTTCTAGGGGAAGCCTACATGGGATAGCTCACAGCTTAATTTAAGTACACAAGCCCCTTAACCACAAAAAGGTAGTGATCCAGAGAGTGTGTTAAAAGTATGTTCCTATTATACAGTTTGTGATTCTTATTTTGTTCTAATACACCTACCATATAATACCATACGATTACTGGAAGCACCTGTGATTATGCTGATTTATCCCCATGGATTATGCTGATTAAGTCAACTTGGCATGTGGTTACAGTTAAAATAACTATGCTGTTTATCAGCCCCCTGGAATAAGTTAATAAATTCCCTCAGAAAAAAATGAAATTCTATAAAAGCTTTGAAGTACCTGCCAAGCATAACAATGGACTGCAATGAATAATGACCATATATCTCCTATTAAATGATTAGCCCATCACGAGCCATTACTATGGAGATGTATTATTGGTATGTTAAATTAGTGTTGAATGTAAGAGACTAGGAGTGTACAGTATTCTCTAATGAACATCACTGCTTTCTGGCTGCCCTCATTGCCAACTCAAACATGGTGATCTACCTATACTCCAAGCGTAATTAAAATTCAAATAATTCCATCTGATAAATATACATATTGCAATACTTATTCATGTGTGTACTTTGTGAGACTTTGTGAGATGGCTAGTTTTTATTATCCTTTTTTAGGCATGCCAATAACTTGCTTGCTGTATAGGGCTTCTATAACTTTGTGACTCTCTCTCTTTCTCTATATCTCTGTAATGTATATATGTAATGTCTTCTCTTCATCCCTACAGCCTCCTGTGAAAATGTGACCGATTTTGGATATTGCGAGGGAAACGTTGAAAGCTTTTGTCCTGAAAACATTGCGTGCAGCTGTAAGGAAAAAAAACCATTCTGCAGGTTAGTTAAGCAAGCAAGCTAGCAGCTGATGTGTATGATTAAGATCAATTATTTTATATTAACTTATTGTATATTACATGGCCAGACCAAGATATATTACAACACCTGGTCACAATCAGATAGCACATATATTATACCATCTGATTGTGATCACTTAGAAATTACATGATCTGGTCAAGATCCCTTATTACATAGTACACCACCTGGACAAGATGAGTAGTTGTGTATTACACTACCTGCTTATGACCAATTATTGTATATTACACCACCTTGTCAGCGTACATTATAGGATATAATCAGCCTCATTAAATTGGAGCCTCTTAAGTCCAACGTGTAGCTCGTAAGGGCTGCGCGCTTGAAATTTGGATGTTTTACGTTGCTATTAAATTAGAAGTGCTGCAAGTTACGAGCTAGAGACTCTAAATCGTAAACCAGTTCTCAGTTGCGGGCTCGAAAGCAAGCAGTTAAGCAAGCACATAGTTACGGGTTGAGATGGAGCCAATCATCATTGCGTCACAAGAAAATGGAGGATGGATTTCAAAGTCTTACTGGGTTCAATTACGAGCTACGAGTGAACCCACATTCCAGTCATAATGAAATATTAATAAAGCCACAAATATGATATTCTATCACATGTGAGTTACAGTATATGTATTAACACATTGATTGCCGGGATCGATATAACACAACAAATAATGTTGTGCTATTAATTCTAAGACCTATCATCACTTTCCCTTTCAATATTAGTACAGTGGTAAGATTTTATTTGCATTACAAGTGCTACGTAATGGACTGTACCCCCTTGCGTGTGCTCTCGAGCACACATTGGCCTTTGGGCTCCATTTGGGTGTTACGTGCTTGCTCGTGAGTGACTACATTGCAATTTAATAGCTAAGTTGAAAACCTAGCGGTTACAGGCTTGACGGATCAAAGTATTTACGGCCGTGAAGTTCAACGTTGCTCAGCACGTAGCCTATTCTCGTCCGTACTGCGTCTTAACACGCAAGTCTGCTGCAAGCTACGTTACAGGGCTAATTTAATACCTGTAACCCGTAAATTTGGAGTTACGGGCTACGTTTTAAAACATAGCCCCAATTTAATGAGGCTGTTGAGCACTTGGTCAAGATCAGATATTGGATATTACAGCACCTTGTATGTTTCAGACAGTTATTGAATATTTTACCACTTGGATAAAATAAGTTACTGTGTGCTACACAACATTGTTAGGACAAGAGAAATATAATACTCCACCTAGTTAAGATCAGTTATTTTATATTATATCACCTGTTATTGGATATTACAGAGTCTGGTTAAGATCTATTATTGTATATTCATTACCTGGTCAATATTAATTCTTGTATATTACACTACATGGTCATGGTCAATTATTGTATATTACACTACCTGGACACTATAAGATATTGTGATATACACCTTTTGCTAAAGATCAATTAGTTTATATATTACACCACCTGGTCATTATTGTACATTGCATCATATGGTAGGGATGAGTTATTGGATATTATACCGCCTGGTTGAGATCAATTACTTGGTCAAGATCTAGATTAGGTGGGGTAAATTACCTGATCTAGATCAGATATTGTAAATTACACTACTAAGTCAAGATCTATTATTGTATATTAAACCATCAATTTCTGCATATTACATCATTTGTTTGTATGTGTCTATTTTTATTTGTATACCGTCATCATTGTGATTTACAGAGACAAGGTACAAAACTATTATATGACAACATAAGTGCCTTTAGAATAAAGACAAACAATAGATTACATAATACTTGTAGGAAGAGCTTACAATCTAGGTATATGGTGTAAAGTTGTATACCAACACATTATGGTAAAAGGGTGAGTGCATAAGGAAGGGAGTCTGATAGAGCAGTTTAAAACCTAAATACACCCTGTATACCTCTGTGCACTGGAATCCTAAACCATTTCCTGCTGTAAGTCAGTACTCAGTTTGTGCTTGCAACATTTAAGGCAGTCTATGGCATGAGAGGAGCCTTGTTTGTCCCAAGGAAAATGAGAGATATAACAGACTAGCAACTTGCCCGTCAAAAATGACAGGAGTAAAATTGTAAGCCTGGCAATGCTGTTTGCCACACAATGCGATGATATGGGCCCTCTGAGCCCCTTCGACACTCAGTGCTAGCCCCTTCCCCTATGTACTACCTTGGGTTAAAAGTTAGTGCCTTGGGTTAAGTGTTACTGCCTTGGGTTAAGTCTTATTGGCTTGAGTTAAATGTTACTGCCTTGTGTTAAGTCTTAGTGCTTATGGCTCGTATTTACGTACATAGGTCTCTTTTTACGTCCTTCGGCCTCGTTTTCGTGTTGTTAACGTATTTTCGGCAAAATTTTTTTTCTTGCTTTGGCGATTATGCAAAATATGCCTCAAATTAACTTGCAAGCTCACTCATAGGCTCCCTGGCACTCCCCCTTTGCTGTGTGAGTGTAAGTTAATTTGAGGCATATTTAGCACTCATTACTGCCTAAGTCCCGCGTGCCTCAACTGCTCGTCTTGCTTTGCAAGTCTCGCAGTGCTCATTGCAGTCTAAGTCCAGCGTGCTGCAGCCGTCAACGGCTCACCTCGCTTTGCGTGGATCACAAAGAGTGACCAATGGCCCGTATATCCAAAACTATTGTGATTGTGTTCTATCAATTTATATACATATGCAGAAAATCAGAATGAGGAAGTTATATGTAATGGGAAAATACTGTAAGTCCCCACTTTGCAGACATCTGCCATTCCCTGTAAGAAAATGAAGCACTTCCAACATGCTGGCGGATTTTGTTCTCTTGGTAAAAGATGGCTAAGGCTTCAGAATAGCTTTATTTATTTTAACCTGTTGACCAGTCTGTGAGTGTGCCAATGGTTTTAATTAACTAAAAGTCAAATAAGACAATTCACCCCCCTAAAGTCAATACTTTGTAGAGCCACCTTTTGCTGCATTGCCGCTCCAAGTTGATTGGATAAGTCTCTATGAGCTTGCCACATCTTACCACTGGGATTTTTGCCCATTCCTCCTTGTAAAACTGCTCCAGCTCCTTCAAGTTGGATGGTTTGTGCTTGTGAACAGCAATCTTTAAGTCTGACCACAAATTTGGATTGAGGACTAGGCCATTCCAGCACATTTACATGTTTCCCCTTAAAACAGTCAAGTGTTGCTTTAGCAGTGTGTTTGGGCTCATTGTCCTGCTGGAAGGTGAACCTCCCTCCTAGCCTCAAATCACGCACAGAGTGGTACAGGTTTTGCTCAGGAATATCCCTGTATTTAGCACCATCCATCTTTACCTCTACTCTGACCAGTTTCCCAGTCCCGGCTGCTGAAAAACATCCCCATGCTGCCACCACCATGTTTCACTGCAGGGATGGTGTTCTTTGGGTGATGTGATGTGTTGGGTTTGCGCCAGACATAGCATTTTCTTTGATGGCTGAAAAGTTCAATTTTAGTCTCATCAGACCAGAGCACCTTCCTCCATACATTTTGGGAGTCTCACACATGCCTTTTCGCAAACTCAAAATGTGTCATTTTGTTTTTTGCTGAAAGCTTTCTTCTGGCCACTCTGCCATAAAGCCCAACTCTATGGAGCGTACGGCTTATTGTCGTCATATATACATATACTACAGTCTCTGCTGTGGAACTCTGCAGCTCCCCCAGGGTTACCTTAGGTCTCTGTGCTGCCTCTCTGATTAATGCCCTCCTTGCCCGGTCCGTGAGTTTTGCCGGTCTGTAAGAAAGGAGGCCTCTTAATTTATACTCCTTTTTTGTACTCCTTCATCTGGATCAATTTATAATTAACAATTCTCTAATTACAAGGATCTGAGGGGATTTTGAAAAGGTTGGACTTTCTTAAGGTAAAGAGATCAATCTAGACTGGGACATAGAAAGGAAGTGACAAAAATCCATTTAAAAACAGTAGCTTCCACTCACCACAAACATGAAGGCCTAAGCAGTAAACTGGGTAAGTTTTATAACTTACATAGTTTATCTTCTCTAAGTGATTTTTATTATAAAAGAAATGTAATTTGAGCTTTATCTAGCCCTTTAATAAACTAATATTGTTACTAGTACAATATGCTACATTAGGCGTATGTCCTAGTTAAATTGAGATTCCAATACATCTGCTTATAGAGACACAGAAAAGCAGAGTTGGAGCTACTGCAGGTGAAGCAAGTGCAACCGGGGCTCTCAAAAGTGCTGGGGCCCTGGGCTATCTTTAAGAAAGGAGGCCTCTTAATTTATTAAGGGTGAAGGGCGTTTCATTATTCCTAAAAAAAGGTGGTCTGATCACAGATATATATTTTTTTTACTCTTACCGGCACCTATCATGCCAAGCAGCCTCTGCAAAGGCAAATAAAATATTAGCATGTATTAAGAAGGGTATAGAAGCAAGGGAAGCAAATATAATTCTGCCACTATACAAATCCCTAGTTCACCCTCATTTGCAATATGGAGTACAGTTTTGGGCACCACTTCATAAAAAGGAAATTTTTGAGCTGGAAAACGTACAGAGAAGAGCCACAAAACTAATAAGGGGAATGGAGGAGCTACGTTATGAAAAAAGAAAAAAGATTAAGCAAATTAAACTTACTTTCTCTAGAAAGAAGGCGTCTAAGAGGGGAAATGATTAACTTATATAAATACATCCAGGGTCAGTATAAAGATTTGTCATGGGAACTTTTTGTGCCAAGAGATTTTCAACTGACAAGAGGACATCACTTGAGGTTAGAAGAAAAAAAAGATTCCACCTTAAAAAAAGAAAAGGGTTCTTCACAGTATGGGTGGTTAAACTGTGGAATTCTCTACCAAACAGTGGTGACAGTGGATTCGATAGATAACATTAAAAAGGGATTGGATATATTTTTAAATAAAAAGGGTATTCAAGGTTAACCTGGATAATTAGAGATGGATTAATGATCCAGGGAAGGGTCCAATTGCCAGTAATTGCAGTCAGGAAGGAATTATTTTTTCTTCCCTTTTGAGACTTGATGGAGTAAAAGTATTTTTTCAACCTCAATTACTATGTAACTATGTAACTATGCAAGTTGCAAGGGGGGGGGGGGGGTTGCATCAGGGCAGACCATTATCTAGGCCCACCACTCCCAATTATTGCAGAAAAGTACACTTATAAATAAATATAATTCCAACGGGTTGTTATCAAAATTGTGGAAATGGAATATAGAAGTTAAAGTCTAAATTATCTTTAAAAGTCATGCTCTGAGATAATGGGTTTAACAGCAATGAATTGAGACTGGCACTGGCAGTGGGAGGTAAGAAAGAAAAAGAGCAGGCCTGGTTGGAAAAAAAATGAAATAGAGACATTTTGCAATGGAATAATTAAATGTAGTTGTTAAATGCCCCTGTCACTAAAACTAAACAAATAACTATAAAAAAAAATAACATTGCTATTAGTGTAGTATTTTGCAACCTATAGATTTTGCTCTAGGTGCAGTTTTGCTAAAAGTCCTATTGCATGGGCATCTCTAACATTCTACGTGTGGTTGCAAAGATCTGTGACCACACGCTTTGGTCACACTTTGCCCCATAATCCCCCTCATGGGGGTCTAATTTGACCCACATAACCATTTTGACCCATGGGGGTGCATACAGGTCTCCAAGAATCCTATCACTATCATCCAATAGGGTCAATATGGAGACATCGCTAATATTTGTTGTCCCTTGGAAACTCTTAACATGAAGATGTCACTGCTCGTTTTCCCCCTACCACTGTGGTGTTTTAGGGTGAATAGGACCATTTACCCCTTAATTAACCGTAAGTACTGATGCCCAAGGTAGCCCATGATCCTTGCTCACCATATCCACCCAAATTGCCTTTAATTCAATCATGTGGGTCCCAATTGCACCCAATAATGCATATCACCTATGGGGGTGCAGACAGACCTCCAAGAACCCTATCACTAATGTCCATGGAGGTCAATATGGAGACATCACTTTCTACATCTATTTAGTATTGCTTTTGACTTGACTTTTAAAAAAAATGTGCATGTTTTTGATTTATGTATTATGCTCACACAGAAATTTCCTAAAAATGTGGTCTGGTTCTCAGGGAGTAGTTGGACAGTTGTGCCATGTGCTCTATATTGATCTCAACAACAAATCTTATAATATAAATGCAAATACATAGCAATGGAAGCAATGGAAGATGATTGACAGGCTGTAAAAGGGTACTGAAGTTGTGCCTTTACTATAGCAGATTTTAAATATAATAAAAAGGTTCCTTTACATTAAGAATTAGTGCTACAATGCTAAGAAAACTTAGGTTCAGAACTCTGCAAATGTCGTTTTTGAATACATTTGAGAGCTCTTTCTCAATGACTATTACAGAGTGCTGGGGCACTGCACCAGCTGAGTTATGGCGCTCTATGGAGAATTGGTTGCTCCTACTACTGTTGAGCCAGCCCAACAAAAGCAGGAGAAGGTGATATCATTCTACAGGAATTAAAAACAGCTCACATCTTCATGTAATGATTTGATTGATTTGTTGTTTTGATTTTGTATTATGTTAAACGATGCATTTTAAAATGATAGAACTGTGACATTGATTTTGCTTTAAGCATAAATAAACAACTTTTTTTTATAAACTTTTAGTCTAAAAAACAATTTATCGTTAATAATAGTTTCTATGTCTAATATAATAAAGGTTTTAATAGAATTCATGAAGGAAATGTTTCCAGAAAAAGAGGAATGCAAGAACAAAATGTCATAATTTGAAGTTGGCAGATGGAAGAATCATGGAGTCATGTGAGAAAGTTCTATATTACAGAAAGGGTAGAAGATGATAAATGGAACAGCCTTTCAGTGGTCAAGGTTGGGACAAACTCAGTGAAGGAATCCAAGCATGTCTGGAATAAGAATAAGGCTATGCTACAGGTTAATTAAGCAAGGCATTTATTTCGATAGATAGAATGGGCACGCTATATAGACATTTTGGTTCACATCTGCATCCAAATCTATGCTTCTATGATAGATGTAGAAAAAAAGCACCTGTATCTCTTAATTGCACTGTTTCGCCAATGGCACAGCCTTGGCAGCCTATATTAGCTGTATACTGCTATAATCTTATTATGAACTCATATTATTGCCAAACATTAACAATTATGGCACTTTGACAAACAACTCAGGAAGTTTTATTAAATTCCTCAATTTATTGTTTCATATATTTTCTTATCACATCATCCTTACTTGTATTAATAATAAGTAAGTAATATTTGCATGAACACCAAACTATTGTGCAAAATATGCATTTGCTTTTTATTTTGTTTACTAGACGTTTACTCGTCATAAATTACGGTATAATATTACATGTGTCTCCCTCGCCTGTGTCTCTTCGACCTTCTCCCTCCTCTTTGTCTCTTCCCCCATCTCCCTCCCCTGTGTCTCTTCCCCCCTCCCCTGTGACTCTTCCCCCCTTCTCCCCTGTGTCTCTTCCCTCATCCCTCCCCTGTGCCTCTTCCCCCTCTCCTTCCCTATGTGTCCTCCCCCCATCTGCCTCCCCTGTGTCTCTAGCCCTTCTCCCTCCTCTGTTTCTCTTCCCCCTCTCCCTTCCCTGTGTCTCTTTCCCCTTCACCCTTCCCTGTGTCTCTTTCCCCCCCTCTCCCTCCCCTGTGTCTCTTCCCCACCCTCTCCCTCCCCTGTGTCTCTTTCCCCCTCCTCCCTCCCCTGTGTCTCTTTCCCACCGCTCCCTTCCCTCTGTCTCTTTCCCCCTTTCCTCTGTCTCTTTCCCCTCTCCTCCCTCCCCTGTGTCTCTTTTCCCCTTTCTCCCTCTGTCTCTTTTTCCCCCTCCTCCCTCCCCGGTGTCTCTTTCCCCCCTCCTCCCTCCCCTGTGTCTCTTTCCCCATCCTCCCTCCCCTGCATCTCTTTCCGCTGTCTCCCTTCCCTGTTTCTCTTCCCCCCTCTCCATCCCTTTGTCTTTCCCCCTACTCTCTACCCTATGTCTCTTTTCCCCTCCTCCCTCCCTCGTGTGCTTTTCCCTCTCCTCCCTCACCTGTGTCTCTTTCCCCTTCTGTCTCTTTCTCCCTTTCCACTTTCTCTTTCCCCCCTCCTCCCTCCCCTGTGTCTCTTTCCCCCCTCCTCCCTCCGCGGTGTCTCTTCCCCCCCTCTCCCTCCCCTGTGTCTCTTCCCCCCCTCTCCCTCCCCTGTGTCTCTTCCCCCCTCCCCCCCCGTGTCTCTTCCCCCTCTGTCTTTTTCCCCATTTCCCCTGTCTCTTTCCTCTCTCCTCCCTCCCCTATATATCTTTCCCCCTTTCCCCCTCTGTCTCTTTTCCCCTCCTCGATCCCTGTTGTCTCTTTCCCCCCTCCTCCCTCCGCAGTGTCTCTTTATCCCTCCACCCTCCCATGTGTCTCTTCCCCCTCCTCCCTCCCCTGTGTCTCTTTCCCCCTCTGTCTCTTTCCCTCTTTCACCTGTCTCTTTCTCCCCTACTCCCTCCCCTGTGTCTCGTTCCCCCTGTCTCTTTCCCCCTCCTCCCTCCCCTGTGTCTCTTTCCCCCTCCTCCCTCCCCTGTGTCTCTTTCCCCCTTTCCCCCTGTGTCTCTTTCCCCCTGCTCCCTCCCTCGCCTATGTCTCTCCCCCCCTCCCCTGTGACTCTCCCCCCCTTTCTCCCTCTGTCTCCCCCCCTCCTTTCCCTATGTGTCTATTTCCCCCTTCTCCCCTCTGTCGCTCCCCCCCCCCCTCTAGCGCCGCACTGCGGCATGTACGGAATTCTGTACATATAGTTTCTAAAGTGCGCCTCCGCTCCCTCTGGAGCATTACACACAGTTTTATCTACTTATTTGTGCTCACACAGAAATCTTCTGTGGGGGCTGGTGCCAGTTCTTGGGGACTTTTGCAGCCGGACAAGAGTGCCATGTGCTATATATTGATATAAACAACTGGTCTTGGACAAGTGGTAAAAACAAAAACGCAAATATGTAGCAATAGAAGTAAGGCAGTAGAAGATTGATAGGTTGTAAAAGGATTTTGAAGTTGTAACTTGTACATGTACAGCAGATCATGCTAACGATCACACACCCCTCTTTTTCAGTTGTCCATATTACAAGGGCCCAAACAGTGATTTCTGGTACATGGGAGCGAAGTGTGACCAGCTGTGGAGTACACAGGACCTGATCCTGGTCATTATTTGTCCCGCTGTGGCTCTTGCTTTCGTGGTGGCTGTCACAGCTCAGTTAATTCACTTTTGTAAATCAAAACCAAAGAAGAAAAAAGGCATAGATCAGTAAGTGATGTTTACATCTTAAGAATGCTGGGGAAGTCATTAGCAAGCCCCACCCCAGAGGAGCTGATTTATCTATCTTTTCAAATAACTACATGTCATTACTGTTTCATTTTATGTTATAGCAACCAGAAAACCCGTCAGACAACACAGTCCCACCAAAACCAAGCGTATGTGCCTGAGATGAACATTAATCCTATCTATATGCAACAACCTCTGGTAAGAAACTGATTAATCAACACATAATATAATAACAGGCATTTTGGTGGTAGATAAGAACAAACAGACCAATATATTCTGCCCATGTTGGCTATCTAAACAAAGTTTAATAAATCCTCAGGATAGCTTTATACATGTCCTAAATATGCTTGGAGATCTTTACTGTACTTATCTAAATCACTTCCTGTGGAAGGCTGTTTCAGTTATCTTTATTAAATACAAATTGTTTTTGTCTTTGTTACATTTCAAAAATACTATTTGTAATAGTTTCTCTGTATGTTTTCTCTTTAAAAATGAAAGCTCTGATGTCAAATAGAGTGCTTTGAATGCAAAATTGCTGTGGAACGGAGGTTTTGACATTTGCTTTTTAAAAGCAGGATAAGAAAGTTGTGCCTGAGTCCTTTCTTTCATTTCACATTAAAAAATATTTCCTCATATGTTGTGTCCTTTAGACCATGAGACATATTTTTAGTTTTCAAGTTATTTATGTCAGTCTTAAGATAAAGCATGCGCTGTTCGATAAGACCATAATTACTAAAGGATGAAGTGTAGGACCTCTTGAAAATTTGAAATGTTAGCATATATGCCCCATAGCATATATATATATATCACATATACAGTTGTCAGTGTAGGTCACGTTGCGATGTTGGTCAAGCAGTTGCGACCTCGCAACCGCAAGCCTCTCAAAGTGAGGCAAGCCAGCAGCGCCGTCACACATGCGAGCCAAAGGCGCTCATTGCAGCCAGCCCCCAGGGATCGCAACATCCCCAGTACCTGCTTGCAACACCCCCAGTACACTGTGTCTCCTTCACCCTTATCCTCCTCTTCCCCTCCCTTATTATCCTCCTCCTCCCTTTCCCCCTCTCCAATTACCTCCCTATCCCCTGTGATGAGCTCCTGCTGTTCTCTCTCCCCTGCAACGCCAGCTTCTGGCTGTGTCGGAACCGGCATATGCTAATGACGTGACGCGCATGTGACGTCACGTCATTAGCATATGCCGGTTTGGACAGCCAGAAGCCAGCGCTGCAGGGGAGAGAGAACAGCAGGAGCTCATCGCAGGGGATAGGGAGGTAATTGGAGAGGGGGAAAGGGAGGAGGAGGATGATAAGTGGGGAAAGAGGAGTATAAGGGTGATGGAGACACAGTGGGCCTCGCGATGAGTGCCTATGGCGCTCATTGCAGCCCAGGAGGGAGGATGAGGGGAAGGAGGGAGGAGGATGGGAAGGAGGGAGGAGGATAAGGGGGGGGGAGTAGGATAAGGAGGGAGGAGGAGGAGGAGGGAAAGGAGGGAGGAGGATAGGAAGGAGGATAAGGGGGGAAGAAGACACAGGCGATGCGGGGGGAAGAGTCATAGGGGAAGGGAGAGGGGGAAAGAGACACCTGGGAGGACATGGGAGGAGAGGGGTGAAAAGAGACACAGGGGAGGGAGGGGGAAAGAGATACAAGGGAGAGGGTGAGTAAGAGTGCCAGGGGAGGGGGGAAGAGACACAGGGAAGGGTGAGGGGGGAAGAGACACAGGGGAGGGTGAGGGGGGGGAAGAGACACAGGGAAGGGGGAAAGAGACACAGGGGAGGGAGAGGGGGAAAGACACAGGGAAGGGACGGGGGAAGAGACACAGGGGAGGGAAGAACAGACATGGGGAGGGAGAGGGTAGAGACACAGGGGGTGAGAGGGGGCTAAAAACACAGGGGATGGGGGAAAGGAGACACAAGGGAGGGAGAGGAGGGGGAAAGGAGACAAAGGGGAGGGAGAGGAGGGAGGAAAGAAGACACCATGGAGGGAGAGGAGGGGAGAAAAGAGACACAAGGGAGGGAGAGGAGGGAAGAAAGGAGACACCATGGAGGGAGAGGAGGGGAGAAAGGAGACACAAGGGAGGGAGAGGAGTCGGGAAATGAGACACAAGGTAGGAAGTAGACAGAGGGAGAGACTCACAATGAGCACCAAAGGCGTTCATTGCGAGCCCTGCGATGATCGCTGAAGGCAGTTTTTCCTAACTACAGTGATCCTGTAACTGGCATACGCTGTATTTAGGGTGAGGCTTTTTGAGATCTGTCACTGAATTATTTTGGAAAAGTTCACACTGTGCGTCACTGAGCGAAAAATGATCACATTCTCAACCCTCCAGCAGCTCGTTACAAGGAGATTAATTACTGTGTAGTTGCTCTGTGGAAAGCTTCAGGTATAATAGACCAAGCTTTGCGAACAAACCATCAGTCCTTTTCCTTTTCAGAGCCAACAATTCCTCAGCACAAATGACTTAAGGTTACTTAACAATGCGTTTTGCAATATCTGAGCAAAAAAAAACAATCTTTAGTTGCATACTGTAAATATCTGAGCAATATCGTGTATGAAAGGTTTTACAGATATTTAGAATGTAACATATGTCATTAATCTTTACTGTGCTTCTTCAACAAGGTCACACGGCAGGTTTCAAATATGCCGGCAGCAGCCCCACACATGGCACAGGTTGGATATGATCGGCCACAGGCCTCAAAGTAAGTATTAAAAAAAAAAAATGGGGGATGTCTGGTAAATTTATCCAAAAGGGAGATAAGACATCCCAGTAATAGGTGAGTTATCTTGGGTACAGTCTATGAGTGTCCTGCTGAGTGGTGTAAAAACTAAATTGGAAAGGGGGGTTTTAAGGGAAGGCCCACAAAGTACACCTTTAAATCTCAGTATAATAACTCCAAATTACCGCATCCACTGTATATAAATGAACCATAAGACTGGTAAGATAAGTAAAATATAACTTTTATTGATATATAATAAAACACTGGTTAAGAACCAATACAAGCAAAGACTGTCCCACTATATATAGTAGTAGTAATGGTATTCCACTGGATACAGTAAACGGTGTAACAATATTAGATGATATGCAATAGCACTGGTGACAGTAATCAGAAAGGGAAAAAAATAATCACCTATGTGTAATGGTGTTTTTAGAATAGGGCTATATATATATATATATATATATATATATATATATATATATATATATATATATATATATATATATTATATACTATAGTTTGGAGAACTATGGAAAAATAGAATAATTGATCTTACAGTAATAAGACTCCTGTCTTAGAAATTCTACCTATGGATAACAGATGTATATAGTGGCACCAATGGACTAGCAACAAACCATACAGACTGAAGTGTCTCATATATCAGTTAAATCAGACACATGTGTTTAAGAATAAATACAGATACATTAGGATAAGTGGGTTCAGCAGGGAACGAGAGGGGTTTAAAACTGTGGCCCTCTCTATGATAGCGTAGTGGTAATTGCAGGACCCACTACTTGCCCTCTATCCCTGCCCTATACTGTTATAGCTGGGACTAGTTCCTCTGATGGACCCACTTACCTGTAACAATCTGGGATCAATCTGCAGTCTTGGTGATCTCTGCTGTGCTATTCTGTGTCAGCATGGAGAGTACACATAGATCCTGATCCATTTGTATTCTCCATACAACCATTTAATGTAAAATGTATTTTAAATTCGCCATTTAGAATTTACAAGAGAAATGAATTGAATGAATGTCTCACAATATATTAGAAATATTGCTAAATTATCAAATAGGAGAATAAATAAAATAGATGCCATATCTTAGTATGTACAGTATGTAGAAGAATGTCCAGTTAAATGAAATCTCTAATACAACCACATGAATAAAATCAATTAGTAAAACTGTAGTATTGTGCTGGCAAACGTCTCTTTTTTTATTATAATACAACATTGTTGTGTGTTTCCTTATTAGTTATCCTTCACAACTGGATAGACCTTCATTTCCAGGACCTTCAATTCCAGGACCCGCAAATTCACCTTATTATAGTGAGGTACACACAGCTCTGAACACAAATCCTGAGTACATTTCCTTTGTCGAAACTGAGAAACGTCTAAGTACAATATGATGTTTATTTAATAATGAATTTTGTATTCTCTGTGAGCGATATAATGTTTGCATTATTATATGCAGTATATATAGCATGGATCTATCAGTAATATATCAGTAAATCTCTGTTTCTTTTTTAAAGGCCAGACCGCAGGTTTCCAATATGCCGCCGGCAGCCCCACAGTTTGCACAGGTTGGATATGAACACTCTCAAGCACAAGGCTCCAAGTAAGTATTATAAAAGCACTTATATGTTGTATTTAAGCTTCTTAAATATATATTTTAATATATGATTTGTTAAAAATATACTTGTAAAATGTGCAGCAGCAGTGTGGGTGGACCTTCCAGCTCTGCCCATTGTATTCACCATTTGAGAAAATCTCATGGGTGGGATCCACATATGCAGAGTTAATTAATCAAACTAATATAAAAGGAAGTGTTGTACCAAGGAGATTGTTCTGCACCTGTAGGGGTATCTTCATTGACTTGTTGGTCATCTAATGTAATTGGTTCATTCCAAAGGAGAGTATTCAGAGTACTACTACTATGACCCATGAGTTGTAAGTCTTGTCCATGCACAGCAGTAATCTAACAATAGGCATTTTCCCTAAAAAATTACCATGAGAATTTCATTTTAAAAGTCTATTATTGGAAGAATGTTTTGTGCTTCTCTTTTAGCTATCCTTCTCAAATGAACAGACCTCCAGTTCCGGAACCTACATCTCCAAGGAGGAACTCATCACGTTTGCCTTATTACCAATCACATCAGTCAGGTGATGAGTCCTCTGAATCTGAGGAGGATTATCACATTAGAAGGCCTGAATACCGTGAATCCCATCACTTCAAGCCGGTATGCCCTTTTTTCATTCACATTATCTGGTCATGTTTTAAATAATCACTGTAGAGCTTCTCTAAAAAAAATATGTTTGCAAAAAAAGTATGTCCACTCTAAGGGGCTTTGATTAGGTCCTCTCGCACTCTTAAACTCTGTATGTGCATGGTTAGACTGAAGGGAGTAGGCAGAAAGATGTGGTATTTGTGATTGCATCTTTAGATGAACTGCAGCACATGCTGAAGGAGTTTAAATCATGTTGGAGGTAGTAGTAACTACTTGTACTGCAGTGCATCAGTTGCTCTTAACTACAACATTGATTAACGTACCACTTCTATCGGTGCTAGGCACATATAGCTGTGGGGTGGGTGGAGGAGCACAGCATGGACAATCTCTAAAGCGGAGCTTTATCAGTTTTAAAACTTAAGGATACATATTTACTACCCCTGATTTTCAAATCACAGACAGAAAGGGAAAAGAGAGAGAGCGAGGGAGAGAGACAGAGTTAAGAAGGAGAGATACAGCTAGGAAAAAGGAGAGTCAACCAGTGCAAAGAAGGAAGGAGAACGTCAAAGGAAAGTAGGATAAAAACAACCAGTGCAACATAGGAGAGAGACAGCCAGGGCAAAGAAGAAGAGAGGCAGCTATGAAAAGAGAAGGAAAGAACGCTAAAACAAAACAGAGAAGGCTACGGCAATTGAGGAGAGAGAAAAGTAAAGAGCGCTAAAACAAAACAGAGAAGGCTACGGCAACTGAGGAGAGAAATACCCAGAGCAAATAACCAGAGCAATATAGGAGAGAGACAACCAGGGCAAATGCAGAAAACAGGAAGCAAAGTCTTTATGGGGATAGTGGCAGCCACGAAAGGAGATAGAGTATGGGAAAAAGAGAGAGTAGCAGTCAGTGGTAGGGTTATGAGAGATACATCCTGGGAAATAAACAGAGAGAGTACAGTATAAGGATGAGATATTCATCATGGGTAGGGGAGAAAATAGAAGTCAGGGCACATAGACATTGTTCAGTTCAACTTCCTCAAACACTTTGACTATTTGATAACATACACTGTGGTTATTATATGACATTTATATATTTATTTATTTGCAGAGGACGAACATGCCTGAAATTCCCCAGCCGGACTACAGGTCGAACGTGGCTGGACCCAGTTCCAACGCTCAGTTGACAGAAAGACCATTTACATTTGCACGTCCACAAATTCGCAATTCTTATGATTATCAATAAAATACTATAGACAATGTCTTTAATACTTAAAGGGACACTGTAACAGTAACATATTATTGTCCTTTATAAGTATATGTTAGATCCATCATGGCCCAATTATATAGAGTATTTTAGCCACAGTGTTTACAATGGGTTGTGTGGGCTCCAGTGCAAGAATATGGAATTTCATAGCTTGCTACCTGTCCCCTTACACTTAGGGCTGCACTACTGGGACCGTCCAATATGGCAGCCTCCTCTTTGTTGATGAATATAGGAAAATTGTAAAAATTTCATAACTCTATATAGTTAATTATTAGGGCTTTCATTATGCTTGATGCAATTTATTTTTTAAAGGGTCATGACTTCTTTTAACACTACAGTGTCTCTTTAAATGGATGTTCTATATAAACATGTTGTTTTCATATGAATGAACACACCTACATAAGTTTAGACATGCACTTTAGAGTTATAGAATGTGTCACATATAATATCATTAAATGGGTATAAATAAAAAAATGAAATTACCGAGATCTTAAGTTATCTTCACCAGCAACAGGAAACATATTAACTTCAGCTTCCTGTCTCCTCAAACATGGAGCAGTAAAAGGTATATAATCATTTAGCTGAATCATTTATGTGAGGCTTAGTGTGGATCAGAATTTGTGCAATGGATAGAGTCTAGGACTATGGTTAGGAATTACACAGTTTAAAGGAGAATGTATGCAATAGTTATAGGTTATAGGATCATGGATAGGGCTCTGATAAAGATTGGGATTTGTATAATGGGCAAAGAGGAGGACAATGGTTAGGAATTATAGGATTCGGGGATAAAGTTTCATTATTGATTATATATAAGGTCTAGTTTAGTTGTGAAATGTATTGAGTTCATGGATAAAGGTTATTGGTTAACAAGTTTGTGTAATAAACATTCTATAAATGAAAATATTAAATATATAACAACATTGCCATTTTCCTAGAGTTGTATATGTGCTAATTCTGGAACATACCGAAAAATATTGCATGGCACAGATGCACAAACTGGGACTGTAACGCCAAGGCTTCAATTGGGGGCCTCTAAAAAAGTGTGAGCCCTCTATATCGCTAAAAGAATATAAGGGAGGAGAGAGAGGAACTTATAGGAAGTAAGAAATGGCTAAAGAAGAGTATTAGAATTTATAATGCCGGCAAAACTTTATGGGAATGCACATAGTGAGTATAATAGGAGAGAACCCAGTTACTTTCATGGTTGGAAACAATGATAGATTAAAGGGATATAAAAGTTTAATGGATTAATACATTTTTGCACTCTATAGGCAAAAAGCAGCTTATGTGTATGCAGCACATCTCATAAAACATTTTATTTTTATTAATATCTAAAAATCCCTCTAATGATTACGTTGACACCTCCAGGGGATGTCTACACAGGCATCTGATCCCCCCAATCAGCATGCACCATCAGGGGAGCAATATTAACCCACTATTTACCTGCTGTTGATTGCTCAGCCAATCTCCTTGCAGCTTTCTCTCTGTATGCCAGCAGCAATACATAGCATATATCAGTGATACACTATATATCCCAGGCTGCTTTTCAGCACAAACAGGAACTCCAAAGTTAATTCAAAAGTCTCAGCTAACCTGATGGGCCAAGTCTAATTTAGCCTGGGTTTAGTGGGTGTTAACCCTAGTGTTCAACTGTCAAAAATGACAAGAGATTTTGCTGACTTCAGTGTAAGTGTTTAAATGTTTATTTTCCGGATTTTTTCATGTAAAAAAATGTTTGCATGCACTACTGTTTTGGAGAAAACTAAAATAGTTCTCGGAGATATCTGTCCCTGGCCAAATTACCAATATACAGATAGTGTGCACACCTTAGAGAAATAATACACCAACACAGAGTTCTGGTATAAAGCTTTCTCTCGCCTACTGTTTATTGAATCAGCCGCCATATATAACATTTAATAATCAGATAAATGTTGCAACTAAGCAAAACATCAGGTTTATTCGGTAGTTCATTGGTTCTGAGGTGTCCGCTTTTACAGAATCTCAGCAAGAGAAAATGTATGAGTAGGGCAAACATAAAATGCATTTTTTTTGTAGATCCTGATCCATAACAGTCCCCCCTAAAATGTCATATTATGTTTTTGCATCATCCAACCCACTCATACTAGTTCATTGTAAAGGTTAGTAACTGCTGCGTATTGGATAATACAAGTTAAGAGTACATGTCTTTTAAGCTATGGTTCCTCCGGAACACTATTCTTCTGTGGATTCTATGTCCGGATGTTGAAAGCATTGCATGTGAGTATGACATAGGTACATATCTTCGTTCGATCGGGCTTGCCATGACCTAACGTCACACCTACCCTATGTCCTATGCGGCATGGGAAAACCTAGAAGCCTCTATCAGCTAATAGTGTAACTAACTCAGATCAGGAACCATGGTGTTCATAAGACACTCTCCTTTGAGCCTGTGGTCATCTGCTTTAGCATATGAGATGTCTTACAGATATCATCTTGGTCACTGAAATCTAGTTCTAGATTCTGGTGCACAAAGGTGGGTGAAGCCTTGACCATTGCATCCTGTAGATAAGTACGTATACAGGGGATAATACAACACAAAAGGAAGGCAAGTAAGATTATAACAGCAAGAATAGCCATTCTCACTTGTAATAAAACCTTTTGCCAACCATTCATCCATCCGAACCATGAATCCCAATAGTCCATGGTACCAGAATTTTCTTTTAATTCTTGACCAAGATTAGCCAATTTCCGAATTGCCAGTGTGATCTTGCCATTTGGACCCGTGTTATCGGGAATATACGTACAACATGTGCTAGTGTCAGGAAGCATTTTACATACTCCACCCTTTTCTGCAAGGATCATGTCTAATGCCATACGATTCTGGAAGGCCATGTGTGATGTAGCCTCTAATTGTTCTGCAATGGCTTTTAAGGCATCCTTAGTGCAGTTAACAAATCGTTGCTGATTATAGTAGATATAATTAATCCAGGCAACATTCTTATTTACACCAATCATTGGTATCAGTTATTCAAATCCTGCTGCTATCTGGTTTCGGGCCTTAAATTGGTCGGGCACCCCCCTTGGGACTCCAATAGCATCAATATACACATGTGGGTCAAAACTTTCCCGAGATTCAGATGATGAAGTTTGTCTTCTCTTTCTGGACCTTGCTTGGGGGGCATTAGGTAGATTGTCATCATAATAGGTTGGGACAATGTGTAACGGCATTATGGCTTTAGCCCACGCCATACTCCTGACAGTCTTACCCTGAGTTTCATATCCCCACATAACCAATATATGTCCCCTAAAGCTTGTGTCTGATTGATTAGCAGTGTGGATGAACCATCTCTATATGTGTGACAAAATCCACTTGGGAACTTCTGCAAATTGAACCCATGAGAAACATTTCTCCTGTAACATGTATAATTTCCGGGGTAACTAGTTATACCTTTCCCTGGATGGGGAATATTGGTTATCACAGGAAACGTTTTCCTCCATTGTTTGCACTTATCTATATAATTATGTCTATATTTGAACAACATCAGAAAACATTTCTCTTCCTGCAAAGGTATAGTAAGTGGAATAGTACCTAAATGAGGCCTAGCATGGCCGCATACATAACAATTGGTCTTATTATTTTCCTGTGCATTGAATTTCATCCATTCCAACCATACATTAAGATCTGAAAATCCATTCTCAGTAGCTAACGTGTCCTCATATGTTGGATCACCAGTGGCATTTATTGTTCCTATAGTCTGTGAGCCGGGTTTTAATGCCTGTAGTACGGGAGGTAGATCAGGATACTTGTACAAGTCTGCTAAGTTAAATTTCCCTGAAAACCTTGTAGGTTTCCCGCTCACCCAAGCTCCCATCCAATATGTGTCAGCATCTACTGGACTAGGACTCTGTATGGTCAGGGTTAGTTGCATACTAGAACCGGTCACCCCACTATTCAGGCATCTACCAGTCTTTAGTAGAGTCATTCGGTCGAGGAGGCATCTGCCCTGGTCATCTTTCTTATTTGCAGCGCTCTGAGGTCTAGATTTCCAGTGTTCCCCAGTATTCCACCCTACCGCTCCCCATGAGGAGCAATCTTTACCAAAGGTCTCGTCAATGACACATATATATATAGCCTTATTGGGGGAGCTCTGGTACAAGTCACACTGTTCAGGGACCGTGGGGCATGCGACAACGTCACAAAAATCAAAGGTGTATGTAGCTACGTGTGTAGTTTGGGAATTATACCAAAAGGTGATACCATCCTCATATGTTGTAATGGTTACATGTTGAGCCTTGCTCAAGTATACTGCAAGGAACAGAATAAACCACTGGGCTGTACTCATTGTGTTGTTTCCTGGCCATCAGGGGGAGGAACCTTTTTGCGATGTGATGCGTGGGCCCAAGTAGCTTTCCCTTCCAACTTAACTGATGTAGCTGTGATCAGTAGTACTTGGAAAGGGCCTTCGTATCTGGGTTCCAAAGGGGTTTTCCTCACAAATTTCTTGACCAGGACCCAATCTCCAGGAAGTAATTGATGAGTACCAGTGATCACTTCCGAATCTGGAAAAGAAGAGAACACTTGTGCATGGATTTTAGTCAGTGCGGTGGACAGTGCAATCACATAGTCAACAAGTACATCAGATTTTAGTTGCAGCTGCTGAGGAAAGTAGCACCCTAATCTAGGAGCAGACCCAAACAGGATTTCATGAGGGGATAGTGCATGTTTCCCCCTAGGGGTATACCTGACACTGAACAAGGCTATGGGGAGACTTTCAGGCCATGGCATACCAGTTTCCTGTTACATTTTTAACATCCTGGACTTTAAAGTCCCGTTCATACGTTCTACCTTCCCGCTACTCTGGGGATGATAGGGTGTAGGGAAGGACAGAGTCACTCCCAAGGCTGCCCAAATTTTCTTGGCCAGTACTGCAGTAAAGGCTGGTCCTTGGTCACTCTCGATCACTTCAGGGACCCCATATCTACAAATGACCTCTTTTAGCAGTCTCTTTACAGTGGTTTTGGCTGTCATGTTTAAAACTGGATAGGCCTCTGGCCATCCTGAGAACATATCCACTATGACCAGAGCTTATTCAAATCAACCACTCCTTGGCATCTGTATGTGATCAATCTGTATCCTCTGGAATGGATAAAGAGATTTTGCTAAATGCTTCTGTGGGGGTTTCTCAGTTCGGCCTGTATTACATTTAGCACAGATGCTTCAGGACTTGCAATAGTTGCTCGTAAGTGTAGTTATGCCTGGGGCCATATAGTACTTGTCTATTAGAGCATTCATGAGGGTTTTTGACAAGTGTGGCGGTCCGGGGGCCCACTGTACTGTTGCTGGATAGAGATTCTTTGGTAAACACAATCTCAGATTATCAACATACAATCCATCTTTAAGGATTGCTCCCTTTGCTTTCCACTTGTTTCTTCTGGGTCTGCAGTCTTCTGCAATTCTTTGAGTAGTTTCAAATCTGTAGGTAAAGTCTGCATTGTGTAGATATTTATGTCTTTCTTCTCCTCTTTCTTGTCCATTTCCTGTGATATCATTGCTGCCTTCTTAGTCATCTGGTCTGCTAGATGGTTTCCTCGTGCTTCATCTGAATTTAGCTTCCCATGTGCCTTCACTTTCAGTATGGCCACCTCCTTTGGGAGTGCTAAAGCATCTAGTAGTTCACAAATGGCTTTATCATGCTTTACTAGGGTGCCTGCAGCTGTCATGAATCCTCTGGCTTTCCAAATTATCCCAAAGTCTTGAGTCACTCCTAGAGCATATCTTGAGTCTGTATAGATGTTAGCTCGGACTCCTGTCGCAATTTCACAGGCCTTAGTCAATGCAATCAACTCTGCTTCTTGTGCTGACATGGAGGGAGGTAGTGAAAAGGCTTGTATCACATCTTTTTTAGTCACAGCATAACCTGTGTGATATTTTCCATTCATCAGCATACCTTGATCCATCCACATACAGAGTGATGTCTGGGTCTGTCAGGGCAAGTTCTTTTACATTCGCAAGGTGTGAGGTCTCCATTTCCATTTGCTGAAGACAGTCATGAGGTGGGTTTACTGATCCTGGAACCGCATATGGGTCTTCAGCCTGTACTTTGGGAAAACTATTCACATGCCAGTTGAGGGTTTGTTTTGTTATTCCTTCTGCTTCTAGTTCATCTTCATCTGCGGACTCCCACCATTTCAGTGCAGTCCCCAATGAGCTCCATGTACTCTGTGCAGACTTTGTTAGTGCTATGTGTGGGACAGCTGTATCCCAATGTTTATAGAGCAATTCTGCTTCAAAAGGAAGCTCTACCGTGAGTGCGCTATCCCCTATTGCATCATTATACAATGTCATCAGTTTTAACGTGACTTGCTTCAATTTCATAAGCTTCGCTTCATATTGAAGATCCCGTCCTGGTGTTTGTTTGTTCCACAGCGTACAATGTAGAGAGTCTTGTGTTTCATCTGTTTCTGTCTTCTTGACTAGGCGTCCCAGTAAATGACTTTTTACACCCGAGCTTATGTTTGACTCCTGATCCAAGTTCAAACTATACCAGAAATGTCCTTCTTCCTCATCTCCCCCCTCAGGAAATGGCAAGAAAGTGGCTGGATTAAGCACGTAACACCTCTGTAAGGTGACATTATCTGGCAGGAGCAGTGAACATTGGAGACAGAGGTGTCTGGCTGCTGTTAGGTGCTTTGGCTGCGTTTGATTTATGATAACAGCAATGTCATGTGTAGCAAAAACTGTCAAGGGATACCCAAGGACTATGTCACTTGTCTTATCCAGTAAGGCATGAGCTGCAAATACTGCCCTAAGGCAAGAAGGGCCTCCTCTTGCTACAGCATCCAGATGACATGAGAAGTAGCCAATGGGGCGTTGTCTGTTTCCATGGGACTGTGTCAAGACTCCCATCGCATGTCCTTCCTTTTCTGATATAAACAGTTTGAACGGTAGGTCATAGTAAGGTAGCCCTAATGCAGGGGCTGAGGAAATAGCCTGTTTCAGAGCGTAGAAGTTATTTAGGGCTATCTTAGTCACCTGAAAGGGTTCAATCTTCAGAACATCATACAAGGGCTGCATTAGAGGCTTCTGGGATCCATGCTCTGCAATAGGATATGAGGCCTAGGAAAGCGTGGAGGGGTCTGTGTCCTTCTGGTACAGACATTTCTTCTATTGCCCTAACACGGCTGCATGTGAGATGACACGCTCCTTTGGAAAGGCAATGTCCCAGGAATATAACAGTTTCCTGACACCACTGTAATTTTTCTCTGGATGCCTTGCACCCTTGTTCTGCCAGATGTCTCAGTAAACTCTCTGATGTCCGTGTAGCTGTAGGAAGGTCTTCAGCACAAAGTAAGAGATAATCAACATATTGCAGAAGTACAACATCAGGGTTTTCCTGTTGCCAAGAATCAAGGATTAGACCCATGGCCTTAGCAAATTGACTAGGAGAATTCTGTGCTCCTTGGGGCATGACAGTCCATGTAAATTGATTATGATCATGTGTACATGCGAAGAGAGGCATTTGCCAGATCCACTACAGTAAAGTATGCTGCCGTTGGAGGTATTCCAGAGAGGAGAGTGTGTGGGTTAGGTACTATGGGAGTGTCTAATATGGTTGCTTCATTGACTGCTCGCAAATCTTGTACCATACGGTATTTTACTGGCTCTCCTTTCTTGGATTTCTTTTTCACTGGGAAGAGGGGCGTGTTACATGGTGATGTACACCGGACCAAAGCCCCCTGTTTCAACAGGCTCTCTATCTGCTGTGTAATTGCATCAATCTGCGCTGGCTTCAGAGGGTATTGGGATCTTCATGGTAATTCAGCTCCAGGCTTCAACTTTACTATGACTGGAGGCACCTTTAAATGCCCAATATCTTCCGGACCACGTGACCAGAGGGTTGCCGGAATCTTATCCAAGATGTCGGCCGGGCCTTGTCTATTGGTACTTTTCGCATCTAAATGATGTAATATTGGTAGTGAGCAGAGTGCTGACGTGTCAGTAATTGTTAAAGGCGAGGACACTTGTATAGTCCCATCCGGGGTAAACAAGATGGATGTTTGCAAGCGGGAAAGCACGTCTGCACCTAACAAGTTCATTGGGCATGTGGAGGACACTACAAATCAAAGCAAGTAGGTCTGGGAATGGGCCTATTTGCAGTGGCTGAGTTAAATTGTTGGAAGAGGGGATACCGTCAACTCCTATACAAGCAACATCAATGTTAGACAAGTAAGATGAGTCGGGCAGATCTTGTTGTCTTAGGACACTTCTGGCTGCACCTGTGTCTACTAGGAAGGTGGTAGGGATCCCTTTTATTGGTAATGTTACAATAGCTTGAGGGCCTAGCCCGCTTTCCCCTGAAGATACTGCCATAGCAGGAGATAGTGACACAGGCTCACCACTGTCCTATGCTGTGCTTTGGCACCCCTGCCCCTCATTAGTGCCATCCCCCTGCTGCTTTGTCCTCGGTTTTCTAGGCATCTTACAATTCTTGCTGATGTGCCCAAACTTGTTACAATTGAAACACTGCCGTGTTTCCTTCTTCTCCCCTTTATATGCTGGCTCCTCAGAGGTTACCATGAGAGCGGTAGTGGACGCTGATGATGTAGGGTGTGCATTTTCTACAGACTCCAGACCTTTTGCAACAAGTAGCAGCGTATCTAATGGTAGCACTCTATATTCTGGTCTGGTAGTCAACAGACCTTTCTTTATAGATTCCTTTAGCCCTATCACAAAAGCTGTACTTAGCATCTGTGTGTGTGTCTTATTGTGTGGGCTAAAACCGAGGTCTGTGAACACCTGTGTGAGCCGTGAGAGAAACTTTTCTACTGATTCGTCTCTGTCTTGTTTAATATCCTGCAGACTAACAGCCTGGTCTGCCAATTTATCCTTCGCCCATTCTCTTAGCAGTTCACAGAATATTTCACCTGATTCATAGTCAGTTGTCTCACGTGGCATATCATATGGGTCTATTGTCTTTTGCATTATGGGCCAGTATGAATCTCCTGCTCTGATTTCACACAAACTAACCAAGTCTCTCCAGGCTGCAGCATATGTCTTCTGTATTTGTGATATCTTTCTATAGAAAGGCATGGGCTGCTTCTCAGGGTCAGGTAGTGTGTTTATGAGGGAGGTGGCTTGTGTCGGTGTGAATGCAACATACATTAGACTCGCTCTACTATTTCTGTTACGCCCTCTACGTTGGCTCGTTCCTGAGCCCAGGGTCTTACTCCTCCACTCCTTCGCACTCTCTTCTACTTTTATCTCATCCTCCCCATCCACACTGTCATTTTCAGGACGGCCTGCGGGAGTAGGGAGTAATGAAATATCATTTATATCCGACTGTCTCTGAGAAAGGGGAGGAGTAGAAGCGTCTGTGGCAGGTGCCCTTGTCTGTGGGCGGCCCATGGTGACGTGTTATCTGGGAGTGGCGCGACTGGGAACATCGAGTATGGAGTATACATAGTTCCGTTAGCAGTCAATACAGGATAATGAGGCGTATTCACCAAGGGGGCGCTCGGTATGACAGGTAGACCTTCTTGAGTGGGCACCACTATCATCTTAATGGGAGGGTTCAGAGGGTGACAGGACCCCTCCTTAGATTGTGTGTGGGCGCCATTTTGGGCTGTGGCTGGGTGGAATGTCTTTGTTCTGCAGAGGGAGTTTGTGTGGTGTTGGGGTTACAGGGTGCTTGCATTACAGAGGGGACAACGGCTGGAAGTAGTGGACTGACAGTATCACATGGTGCATAGTATGCATACATTTTCTGTCCACGTACTTGAACTTCTCTCTCTGTCCACCCCTCTTTCTCAATCGCCTTAGCTACCCTGTACCATGTTTCTGCACTTGGTAATAAACCACAATCTTGTAATTGTCCTCTATTATTTCTCAATACTTTCCGCCACTATTCTGCCCTCAGATGTCCTCCCACAATATTTGTGAATCCACACACTTTAAACATCTTCTTAGATTTATTTACCACGGCCTCTCCCCCTCTTTTTTTCACCAAATCCCGAGCCAACATGCCCTCACTATTCAATTTAGTCTGTTTCTGCCCCATCTTCCTGTCCTAAGTATAGCACAAGCTGGTTTTAGGAGGCAGACAAGAGGAGGGAGAGTGAGAGGTAACAAGAGAGAGAGAAAGAGAAACAAACAGACCAGTTGTCTGAAATAAAATTGTCTGATTTGCTCGACTGCTGCGAAGAAAGAATAACCTCGCACGTCTTCCCTAAACTCAGACAATAGTTACCGCCCTCCGGGGGACCACTAGGTTGTAGTGTGTAACCACGCACTACTGGCAAAGGGATAGCAGAGAGTGCAGTGTATAGCGACAAGTGATTTAGATAGACACAAGATTATGGAAGAGAATAACATCACATTTCATTATTAAACATACATCTTAGCCGGCAATATCACAACATAACAGTTTATGAGACAGAAATTGTCTCGGAGTAACTTTCTAAAAACATCCTAAAATAACGTTGCATTTACTTTTTCTGTTGTATACTTCTTCGTGTATAGTAAAGCTTAATGAAACATTGAATGTCTCCTATACCTTCCTTTTAATAAGGATTAATATTGCCAAGAAGTAGTGGATACAGGGCACTGACTCCAGCAGAGGCTGTATAGTAGGTGCTGTTTGCCTTTAAGATAAGTGTAAAATTATAGTTGTTCGTTACACAACCAATTCTCAGTCTGCGTCCATATATATACTGTACTCTTAGGGGTACTTCTACAGTCCTAAGGTACCGTTTCCTTTGAGATGCCTACTTTTACACAAACATTACTTCTCGTACTGTAATTACCTTTTGAGCAAAATTTAACAACAACATGAAAACATGAACAGAAACATGACAGTTATTTCACTTACTGTACAAATTCATACGACCTTAAGCATTGGCATAGAAAGAATTCTCTTAACTATGATACGTCCTTGAAAGAGTTAACGAGATGGGAGGTGGAGTAAATACTCTTTTCGCAGCCTGTGCTCTGACCTTGGCTGTCACACAGCTGCAAAAAATTCAGCTTCTCAGCTTAAACAAGTACAATGGGAGTAATTCTAAGCCGCATTTCTCATTAAAATATGCATCACAACCAGCAATAACAGACCATAGTAACATTTAAACAATTTCTGCAGAAAATTTCTGACTCTGATATTTTAGTCCAGGGTCTCACACCGTTGTGTGCTAAACTTGACGCCTTCAGGGCTATTGTGCTACCAGGGCACTAACGATCCGCCACTGAAGTCTGCATCCCACATACATGCTTTTACACCTTAGTGTGTGATAGACGTCTCTCGGGGTTTTCACGCTACCAGGGCACGAACATCATGACCCCCGAAAGATACTCGGCTATCCAACATGCATAGACCCTCCTAAGGAAAGGTATGTCAAATGACACCGATCCCCAAAGTACGTGTATGCACGTCTGTACGTAATGCTCCCCCGGTTTATTGTGCTACTAAGGCACTACCAATCCGTCCCCGGAGTCTGCCGCACGTACACATGTATGTCCTGGACCACAATATCCAAGAAATCACAATCACTCGACCCACACTCTCAACAGTCATACACAGGTGACAGATATCACTGGTACAGGATTCGTAATGGACTTGAGGGAAGTTATTACCTGTACTTTGACACTTCCCCAACAGCGGGTCTGGATGACGGGCTGAGTCCCAGGAACAGGTTTACGCGGTCAAGGTGCTAACTGTGTCCTTACCGTGTACCGGAGGTGATCAGGCTCCGCCCGTTCCTGCAGGCTCCGTCCGGATCCCTTGTGTCCGCTGCCGGCCCTGTCATCGGGCGCCAATTGTTTTGGAGAAAACTAAAATAGTTCTCGGAGATATCTGTCCCTGGCCAAATTACCAATATACAGATAGTGTGCACACCTTAGAGAAATAATACACCAACACAGAGTTCTGGTATAAAGCTTTCTCTCGCCTACTGTTTATTGAATCAGCCGCCATATAACATTTAATAATCAGATAAATGTTGCAACTAAGCAAAACATCAGGTTTATCCGGTAGTTCATTGGTTCTGAGGTGTCCGCTTTTACAGAATCTCAGCAAGGCATTGGGTTAATGCATTAAGGAGTCTCTAGGTGTCATCCCACAGTGGGATGAGTCTTTCTCTCATTGGTCAGAAGGTTAGGACAAAGGGAAGATGCCGTTCTCCTTCTTGTGTCCAAGGTGTGGGGTTTTCATCGTCATTCTTAACAGACCGGAAGTAGTGCTGCCAACATCTTGTATGCGGAAGTGGCAAATCCTCCATCCTAGAGTCTCCAATAATCAACATTGTTAATAAGATTACGTAATACTGAAAAGAGAAAATGTATGAGTAGGGCAAACATAAAATGCATTTTCTTGTAGATCCTGATCCATAACACTACTAATTCTCCTCTATCAGATGCATTCATAATACAGCAAACTTACATATCCCTTCAAGGACATACATAGGTAAAACTAGTTAAAAAAAGAGGTAATGTCTCAAGCTACCAGCCAATATGGGTTTGCTTAATTTAACAAAAATCACTATTATTTTGGAAAAACTGCATGTGTCTGAAGTATAGAACAAACTAACATCAGTAACAGCTATGTAAGCCATAGACATAAAAGTATTTTTACAGAAAATCCTAATGTTTCAAGATTCTGCATGTAGAAAGTTCCATCTTGCCTTGCATTCTGACTTCTTGGTAGTGTGAAACCTAAGTGGTGTCATTTTTTTTATCTGTCAGTGAGAAAACTGATGGAGAAGGGAAGAGGTGTATTTAATATTTTACACCTAGCCCTTTCACTGCACATGCTCAGAAACAGGCCCTTCAAATGTAAATGCCAGATCCTGCAAAAATGAAATTGTTTCTCTTTTACATGAAATCTTCACCTAACTATTGTGGATACCACCAAGTACCAACAGAGGCACCCAAATTTCTTGTTTTTTAATTTAAAAAAAGGCTTTATGACATTTTCCTCCAAATTATGCTTTTAGTTAAAATCAAAGTTTTCAATATATTTTTCATCAAACAATTATTCTCTAAGCCCCGCTTTCAATCAGGCAAAATTATATATATTTACAAGGTGATGACGCATCTTTACCATAAAACCTCTGAACGTTTAATGTGTAAACCCTTACATTTATTTAATGACTGTAAGTCTGCGAGTTTCAATCCTGCAAGGTGCTTTAGGCAAAGCGCTATGGACACTGGATTCCAAGCTCAAAGACAGGGCCGTCCATTCTTTGCAATGTGTTCATTTTGAATTTGTCATTGCCTGGAACTTAACTTATGTATAGCGCTATGGAATATGTTGGAGCATTACAAATAAACGATAATACCAATAATAATATTTAAAAAAATGTTCTAAAACATAACATGACCAACATGTGTGAAACCTATTCCTCCAAATCATTGCCTGAAATAATTATTAATCGTCAAAATTGCCCCAATGTTTCTAGAGGAGAAAAAACATAAATACAAAATAGTGCAATACCATTAGTGGAAATAATAGAGAAAAAAATCTAAGTGTACAAACTAAGGAAATCTCATCCTAAAAACAAAATGCGTTGGTGGTTCAAGTTACTGCACTTCGCATTTACTTCCATTTGAATTAAAAATACCCTCTATACCATAATACTCTACCAACCCTGACTTGGTTTAAATCTATGTTGAAATTGCCATTTGAAAGATTCATGCTATTCATATTTTAGCACATACAGTAAGGTCCATAAATATTGGGACATTGATACAATTCTAAACTTTTTGGCTCTATACACCACCACAATGGATTTGAAATGAAACTATGAGTTATGGAGATCCGAACATTTCCAGCTGCCACACATGTGAACGCAAGCAATATTACAGGAGCAGGGGAAAGAAATGGAATGTTATGCAATGGCCAAGTCAATAATCTGATCTGAATCCGATTGAGCATGCATTTCACTTGCTGAAGACAAAACTGAAGGGAAAATGCCCCAAGAACAAGCAGGAACTAAAGACAGTTGCAATAGAGGTCTGGCAGAGCATCACCAGGGATGAAACCCAGCGTCTGGTGATGTCTATGCGTTCCAGACTTCAGGCTGTAATTGACTGCAAAGGATTTGCAACCAAGTATTAAAAAGTGAAAGTTTGTTTTTGACTGTTAATCTGTCCCATTACTTTTGGTCCCTTAAAAAGTGGGAGGCATATATACAAACTGTTGTAATTCCTACACCGTTCACCTGATTTGGATGTAAATACCCTCAAATTAAAGCTGAAAGTCTGCAGTTAAAGCACATCTTGTTCGTTTCATTTCAAATCCATTGTGGTGGTGTATAGAGCCAAAAAGTTTCGAATTATGTCGATGTCCCAATATTTATGGACCTGACTGTATGTGATTCTACAACCAAGACCATGCAAGAGTGGCAACATGCAATAGGTGAGGTTAATAGAAACTTTACTTAAAGTTCTTAACAGAATATATTGCACAATTTAAATCCGTCCATGAGTAATCTATGTTTTAGAGGCTGACCAAACCTAGTTAGATTCTAGCACATACTGTATGGTTGGATTACCCTAGGGTTCAAATCTTACGACCTATAATTGTTTCTATAGCATCTGAGATTTTGAACAAACGTCTACTGCTGAATATGGCTTTTGGCCTACTACCTCAACTTGTCCCAGATTTGAGTCATGAAGATAATAAACTTAGAATTAACAAAGTCTCCTTCATGGAGCATTATGTCCAACTCTTTACAGTTCCTTAGATATTTTTGCTTAAATTTGGTCCCCATGGTTATCCCCTAGATTTAGTTCATTTATATTCTTATGTGGTGATTTTTTATTGTTAGATTTCTGTCCCCTGCTCCTGTAATTTTGCTTGCGTTCACATGTGTGGCAGCTGGAAATGTTCAGATCTCCATAACTCATACCAGCTATATACATCTGAAACATTGTAAACCCTTTGATATGTCAAAGAATGTAGAGCAGTGGTAGTGAGCGATTTAAGTTTTCATGGTTACCGGCAGGGTAATCTGTAGGTGGCGTCACTGAGGAGTGATGTCACAGGCCGGAGACCCGCAGCACCACACATGGCTGGTTGGAGAGCTGGTGAGAGAGTCTAGTGACAGCAGTCAGGACCGGATCACTATCTAATAAGTACAGGGCGATACATAGATAGGGTCATATGAGTTATGTAACCAGTAATGAGATTGGGTAAATTTAGTTACTGAGACACCGGTGGGCGGTAAGGAAATGTTACCATCAAAAGTGGGCGGTGGGTATTAATTCCATACTTAATGTGATGGAAGCCTTGAATACTCTTTATTATCTGTTTAGATTTGTTTCCTACTTTTTTTATGCTGTATTTAAATATGTTAATTAGATTTCGTAATACTTGTCATAAAACCAAAGGTCTCTTTTCACACCCATAAAACAACCTGCAGCAGTAATTAACTGAATCACTCAAGCAATACATTTGTGTAATCCATACAAAATTAATTAATGTTTGTGACAGTATTCTTGCTTCCAACGTCTATTAGAGAAACAGGCTTGATTATCCGCTGTTGACCCCATCCATGATATGTAGAGCTGGTGGTGCAAACAACAAGGACAAAACAGAACCCTCCTTGTACTAATTAATATTATTGATAAAAAAAATGTATCTTAAAACTATCAATCTAATTACAAATAAAGTAGGAAGGGAGGGGTTGTATATTTTGTATTAGAATTGTATTATAAAACAAATTAACAGAATTGGGAATAAGACTTTTTTGTCATAAAATATTAGATTGGTGTAATTTTTTTTCCTCAAAGGCTATATACATTTCTATTTTTACTGATCAAGATCTATGAATACCAACATTCTCTCTCAAGATTCCTTGTGAACAAATTGTTCCTAAAAATAAGCTTTCCTTGTACAATAAAATTATACTGACCCAAATTTATTAAAGTTATTTGTTGTTTAGACTCCTAATGGTCCAAAGATACAAGAGACTTAGGAAGTCGACAGATCTTAGCGATACTTTTGGTGGCTTGGGACAAAACATATGGATAATGGATCTTTATTAGAAAGATAGTCAGGTATATAAACATAACAGATATTTAAGGCAGCAAATTAATAGAGATACAATATACAGAGTAATATTTTATGATCTAACATTAATAGTTATCTGTCTTCCTCTCCAAATTTTCTTTTTTCTATTTGAGGGTTAAACAGTGATTATTAGTAATATTGACATTATCTAAGCATATCTTACTGTCTTTTTCTTATTAACATTAACCCCAGGCAACTATAATTACCCCATTAACTCATGGTGGTCAATACAGACCACCATAAGGCCTAAATTAACCCATTAACTCATGGTGGTCAATACAGACCACCATTTGGCCTAAATTAACCCATTAACTCAGGATGGTCAATACAGACCACCATAAGGCCTAAATTAACCCATTAACTCATGGTGGTCAATACAGACCACCATAAGGCCTAAATTAACCCATTAACTCATGATGGTCAATACAGACCACCATAAGGCCTAAATTAACCCATTAACTCATGGTGGTCAATACAGACCACCATAAGGCCTAAATTAACCCATTAACTCATGGTGGTCAATACAGACCACCATAAGGCCTAAATTGACCCATTAACTCATGGTGGTCAATACAGACCACCATAAGGCCTAAATTAACCCATTAACTCATGGTGGTCAATACAGACCACCATAAGGCCTAAATGAACCCATTAACTCATGGTGGTCAATACAGACCACCATAAGGCCTATGTTGGGTATTACAAGTGAATCAGCAGGTCACCTCTCATGGTTGCTACAATTAAAGTGTATGAAACACCATGGGCCATATTGTTGCGCTGTGTATTACTGTAGGGTCCAAATATTTTCTGTCTAGTTGTTCCTTGTTTACCACTGCTTCAAGCTAGTCGTGTGAAATAGGAATCATAGCTGGCTAACTCCTGGTTTAAACCAAAGTAACAAAATTGCTTTGTTAGAAGCAGCAGGAATAATTCGGAAACAATTGTTTGGTATGTATTCTCAATGTTTGCGCGTCTGTTTGATGTGTTTGCTCCCAGTGTTTCCCATCGTGGGACTAATAAGAATGGAATATGTAGCATTTGTGTAGAGTAGTCATGTATGGCTCCAAAAGTTTTGTGGGACTCTACCTTGTCATAGGCAAAGAAATATCTTATCTGATGTTTGCATAAAAAACAGTAATCATTTAAGAGTTAGCTTATATTGTCTTTTGTCTTGCAAGGCTTGATAAGTATAAAGAGTACTTACTAGAACCAGTACATTTTAAATAATGACAGTTCTGTTAACAACTACAGTTTAGATGTTCTGAATGGAAAAAAAAACATTGATAGTAAGGTAATACTTTTGCAAACCACTCGCTTATTATTATTATCTTTATTTGTAACGCTCCAACATATTCCATAGCGCTGTACAAGGGTTAAGTACAAGGCAAAACAAAATTGACACATTGCAAAGAGTGAAGAGTCCTGTGTTTGAATTTAGAATCTAGTGTGCATAGTGCTTTCCCTAAAGCACCTTACAAGATTGAAAACTTGCAAACGTAAAATCTAATAGATTTGGGTGTAGTACAGGAGTGTGAAAGATGTGTTGGGCATGTTACGACTGAAAGTGATAACCTTCTTTGAAAATATGTTTTTTGAGTGAGGTTTTGAAGCAGGAGGATAGTCTAATGGAGCGAGGCAAGGAGTTCCAGAGAATAGAAGCAGCACAAGAAAAGTCCTGAAGGCGGTAGTGAGAGAGGAGGTGATAGGAGAGGAGAGAAGAAGGTCATTAGCAGAATTAATATTTTGAGATGAAAGCAGAGATATAAGGGGGTACATTGTTCTTGAGGGCTTTGTAAGTTAGAGTCAAGTCACTTTAAATGTCATTATGGAGGCTATGGGAAGCCAGTGGAGTGATTGAGTGGTTGAGAGGTGCTGCAGACATTGAGCTTTGAGTGTGGTAGAGGAGTCCAGCCGATGCATTCATTATGGAGTTGAGACATACTGGTGACGGGGAGGCCAGCAAGTTGCAGGAGTCGAGGCAAGATATGATGAGACAATGTATTAGAATTTTAGTTGTGTCTTGTGTAAGATAGTAATGTATTTTAGAGATGTTTTTTAAAATGGAAAACACCATATTGTATATGAGTAATGAAGGAGAGAGCAGGGTCCAATAGGACCCCAAGACAATGGGCCTGTGAGGGGTTAGTGATGATGGCATTGCCGACAGTGAGAGATATCTGAGGAGTGGAAACTCTAGTAGAGGGTGGGAAGATTAGGAGCTCAGTCTTTGACAAGTTGGAGTTGATGGGACGACATCCAGGAGGATAAGTTTGAGAAGCAGTTGAAAATATACATAGACATGACACTGGAATCCAAAGGATTTTATTAGAGTACCTTGTGAGGATGTATTGATGGAGAAGAGGAGGGGGCCTAGGACTGAGCCTTGAAGTATGCCAACAGACAAAGGGCGAGGAGAAGAAGTGGTGCCAGAGAAGGAGACGCTAAATGTTCGGTCTTGTAGGCAAGATGTAAACCAAGAGAGAGCAGTGTCATGAATGCCAAGGGAGTGGATAATGTTGATTAGAAGGGGGTGGCCAACCGTATCAATGGCAGCAGAGATATCCAAAACAATTAACATAGAGAAGTGTGTCATTTTTTACTTTAGTGAGATCTGATTGGAAGGTGTCAAGAAGGGAGTTGGAAGATATAAATTTGGTAAGGTGATTTTAGATGAGCTGTTTGAGCAGGGTTGGAGCCAGGGGAAGTAAAGAGATAGTTAGAAACAGAAACTGGATCAGATGAGGGTTTCTTAAGAATAGGTTAATGATGGCTTGGAAACTTGCCAGTATATATAAAAAGGTTGAATAGATGGGTGCGAGCAGGGATAAGTATAGTAGAGAGGGGAGGGATAAGCTGGAATAGAATCCAGAGGATAGGTGTAAGACAGGAGGTTGAAAGTAGAATAGCGACTTCATCCTCTGTTACAGAGTCAAAGGAATGCATAGTAGCTATGGGATTGGGGAAGGCTAACGCTTGTTGTCAGTTGAGAGGAGGGAGAGTGTGAGTCATGGTAAGAGGAGAATTATTTGAAAATATTTCTATTCTATTCAATTTCTATTTTATGCTTAAAATGGCTAGCAAAGTCTTCAGCTGTGAGACAGAATGATGGGCAGAGGAGAGTATTGAATGTGGCGAACAAATATTAATATTTTAATGATGTGAAATAGTGTTGTTTGGCAATGTCGAGTGCAGATCAGTAGGAGCACAAGACAAACTTGTAGTGGAGGCAGTCTGCTAAAGTGTGAGATTTCATCCATAGACATTCAGCACTGCGGGAGCACCTCTGGATGTATCATGCTTTTGTAGTGTGCCATAGTTGTGGATGAGAGCGAGAGTGTATGTGTGCGTTTAGAGGGGCAAGAGTTGAGGGTGGAAGTGAAAAGTGAGTTGTACTGTGAGGTGGCAGTGTCAGGGCAGGCGAAGTCAATGAGAGGGCTGAGAAGGGGTTCTAGTGCAGTGGAGTGGTGTTGTGGATCAAGTGCTTGCAGGTTTCTGTGGGTAATGGTGGCTGGGGTTGCAGGTTAGGAGGTGGTGATCAGTTATCATACAATTTGATATGACACAAATATCACAATGATTTTATTTGATAAAGTTTATTGAGTTCAATATTCAATTTATAGACAAGTATACGCCTTTTACAGAATTATGTTTATTGGGATAATAGTCAAATCAAGAATAAACAATTGTCGGCATTTAAACTGGTTAACTTAGATTTTTAGTTGGATCACAATATACAATCTATAGGATGTCTATTACAATAGCTTGTGAATGATTGGATAACAATCGGTTTTAACACATTTTATATTTTGTTAGTACAATATAGGAATCAATAAGAAGTGTATGAAATCTTATCAAGCTTTGTTAGCAATCAATCTTAAAACATATACTTGGTTATTTCAAGATAGGATTATTACAATCCTTAACTGATTGGATAACAATCTATTTAAAATAATCTATAGCTTGTTAGTTCAAGATATGGATCAATAAACAGTGTATATAATCTTATAAAGTTTGGTTAACAATGTATCTTAAAGTAATAAGATTTGTTTCGTTCAATACAGAGATAAGCAGAGTATAAAGTCTTATCACACTTGGATAAACAATCAAATGTCTATTCTATACAATATATGTGGTATTAATACTCAGTGATAAAATGTGTTACCCCATGAAAAGCACACTCAGGTTTAAGTCCTACAGAGCAGAAGCGATATAACTACTTAGGTTATAATGTATCTATAGCAGGCTAAGTAACTTTTATATATCGGTATTAGGGTGTTTAATTAGTGATACAGTGTGTTTCTATATATGCAATCAATTAAAGATAAAAAACAGTTTTGTTGAATATGTTATTAAAGAAGGTACAGTATGTTTTAAGAAATGCTAAGTAGCTTTTGAGTATAGGTGTATTTTAAAAATGAAATATATTGATTAACACCTATAGTCTGGAATGAAGGTGCTAATTAGTCTTTGTTCTGTGACCACTCCCAAAAAGGTAACAGAAGGATTGTGGTAATTGGACTAATTTATCTCCATTACAAATAAGAAATGTAAATAAGTTTATACATTAGCATGTATAGGATTTCAGGGTAACACCTGTCTCATTTTAGGATTCCTTCTCAAGATAGTCTGAAGTAATCCCTTTTTGTGTATTTGGTTCTTTTCTTTTTTAGGAAGAGTTGGGTTAGTATGGATATAGTCAGATCTAGTAAGATATCTTAGAGAGAATATAAGAGGGAATAAGTTGATGCCGGAGAGTGACAGTCAGAAATTGTACACAGACAGGACCGTCAGACAAACCAGCAGTAGACAGCCAAAGCCACAGCCAGAAGATAGTACAGAAGAAGTACCGACAGAAAAGACCACACTCCTTCTCTCTGCCTGTTAGATAAACTCTTTCTCCCTCCTCGTCACCAGGTTGTTTTCCACCAATTACAATAGGAGACTCCCTGTTTGCATGTTTAGGCATAATTATAACGTATTGATAAACATGTTGTGTATATGTTTCTGCCTGCAAGAGAGCAGTCTGGGTACATGCATTGAAATTAATTTATTATGAAATATAGGTGACCTGTGTCCCATATTGTGTCTGCCAGCAATTTTTGGTTAGAGACTAGGCCATTGTGCGTTTATCTACACCTGTTGTGATAACAGTTTCAGTTAGAACAAATCGGGAATTGAAATAAGATGGGTATGTCTTAGCACACATTATCTTAAAGGGATATGTAAGTTTCCTGGATTATGAATGCATCTGATAGAGGAGTATATGAAAATAAATTCTGCATGAAAAAAAATATGAAAATAAACATGTAAACACTTACCTTGAAGTTAGCAAAATCTATTGTAATTTCTGACAGTTTAAAATTAAAGTTAACACCCCCTCTATAGTTTGTTTTGGCCAATCCAGTTAGATGAAAGATTTGAGACATAGCACTATATTAGTTGCTATGGCAACATCACACAACATAGACAGTAAGCAGGGATGAGTCATATCCCAGCAGTGACTGGGTGGCGGACAACACTGCTCTACTATTGACTGAGAAAGCAAGAGCAGGTAAATAGTGGGTTGCTGCATGATGATTGGGTGGGGATCAGGAACTTGTGTAGACACAATCATTAGAGGGATTTTTAGATATTAATAAAAAATAAAATGTTTTATGAGATGTGCTATATACATATAGGCTGCTTTTTGCCTATAGAGTGCAGAAAAGTTTTAATCCAGCAAACTTAGATACCCCTTTAATGTTTCATGTTGAAGGTCTTCTCACCCATTAACATATTTTGGCCTCGGCTTGAGTCTCATTTGCTAGAACATGTTTATCAGAAGTTTATTTTATAAACTCAAAACATATATTCTGAAAAAGAAGAATGGTTAACTCTTGATATGTTAAATAGTATATGTCATGAACAGAAGGGCCCACTGGACTGTTTGGGGTTCATCACTTATTATATGTGTGGTTAGAAGGTACTAACAACTTGCTTAACAGTCATATCTGGGTTATACAAATGGTTAAATATTTTTTTTTTTTTTTTTTTTTATTGATTTTTATTAGACAGGTCAGACATATAACATAGTACACCAAAAACATTAGAAGTGATAAATAGGAATTAACAATAAACGTATTTCACATATTTGGTTTCCAGTGTGTCCTCTGCCTGTCCAAAACTCCTCTCCCTTTTCCGTTTTTCTGGTATTATAATAGCTGATACTAGCTTTTAAATAACTTAAGGCTAACGAGAAAACTATATTTAAGGAAGTCCCATAACTATGGGAAAAATGTGATGAACTTGGATTCCTGACCAACTGTTGTTTTGAGCTTGGTTGGTAGCATCTAATAGAAAGATTATTCTGTGTTTAGGTTACTGTGTGGGCTAATGATGTTGGGTACATTAAGACCACTACTACTATGGATCCCGTAATAGCTCCTTTGTAGGGAGAAGTGTCACTCACCCTATTCATCTGCCGCGTCTTGTCTCCCAGGCGGCCCAGCAGGAGGCCCAGCGCTTGTAGTTATGGTCAACCTCTGCGGACAAAACGCTCATGGATCGAACAAACTCAATTTTGTTTAAGACTACTTCAAATGTTGGGGTGGGTGATTTCCAATGGGCGGCTACTACTATCCTAACTGCTAGGAAAATTTGGTTAGTTAGGAACTGTTCTGAGTTGGACATCCCTTCTACCGGTAAACCCAGGATGGCCTCTTCTGGTCTCATGGGATAGCATTGACCCCATAGTTTCTCCAGGGTTTTGTAGGTGTCCACCCAGGTGTGTCTAATCATAGGGCATTCCCATAATTTATGGATTAGAGTCCCTTTTTGGTTGCAGCCCCTTTCGCATATGTCACTAATTGTCTGGTTCCCTATGTGCATTCTTACTGGGGTTAGGTACCACCTCATAATAACCTTATAGGAGTTTTCTTTCATAATTACGTTAAGTGATGTGTTTTTGGCTTGTTTCTGAATACTATTCCATTGGTCTCTGTCTAAATTTATGTTGAGGTCAGCTTCCCATGCTGATTCATAGTGTAATTTAGGGGGAGTGACTAACTCGCTTAAATGGTTATATATTATGGAGATGTTTCCTTTCCCTCCCGGGAATTTAATGCAACATTTTTCGAATAAGGATATATTTTGCCCTCCTTTATTCTTAGTGATGTGATTTAATCTTTGGTTTATAGCGATTAGGTTAAGCCATTCCCCCGGAGGAAGGGGTTTGTCTTCTAGGAATGCGGTGGTGGACCATTTTTGATTAACAACCGGTAAATCTGCCGCAATTGAGCAATTATTATCAATCCACCATCTGTACTGAGCATTAGAGTTTATTTTGGGGTTAGTTGAAAGTGGCCATAGAGGGCTGAGCCCTGACTCCTGGCCCAGCAGTCTGTTCCTCTTATTTATATCTTTCCATAGGGAAATTGAATGCCTCACACTTGATGGAATTGATTGGGGTAACTTGAAGCCCTGCTGGGTTGAGAGCCATAGTAACTGACGCATGATTAAATCATTGGACCCTAGTATGTGTTTTTCTAATTGAACCCATACCGGGGGGGAGTCCCTGACATACCACTTAACTAGTTGTGCTAATCTAGCAGCTTTAAAGTACCTGGAAATGTCTGGAAATCCGAGCCCACTATCCTTCCTAGTCGCAGTAGTTGTTTCTCTGTTTATTCTAGGTTTTTTATTGTTCCACAGAAAACTCATTAGTAATTTCTGTATTTTTTTCAAATCTATCGCTAAAATCGAGATAGGTAAGGTCCGAAAAAGGTAGAGCAGTTTGGGGAGTACGTTCCTTTTGACGGCATGTAGCTTTCCTAACCACGAAATCTTTAGTTCTGACCACCTGTGCAGGTCCCTAGTTAATTGTTTAATGAGGGTTGGGTAGTTTGCTTCATATAGGGTCTTAGTTGATTTTGTAATTTGTATGCCTAGGTAGTTGATAGAATTCGGGGCCCATTTTATTGGGAAGTTATTGGCTAGTAGTTTTTCCGTGGTGGGAGGAAGTGATATATTAAGGGCTATGCTTTTACTTGTGTTAATTTTGAATCCTGACAGTGGGCCAAATTTAGACAAAAGTTTGAATAGATTAGGTAGACTAACCAGGGGGTTTGATATTGTTAGTAGGATATCATCGGCAAAAAGGCTAATTTTATGATCTGTCGGGCCGACCCGTATACCCGATATGTCAGTGTGCTGACGAATGGCAATTGCTAGGGGCTCTATACTGAGGGCGAACAGCAATGGAGATAGAGGGCACCCCTGTCTTGTCCCCCTTGTGATGTTGAATTTTAGTGAATTGTGTCCTTGGTATGTAACTTGTGCGGTTGGTTCCGAGTATAATGTCGCGATGCTTCGCAGAAAACCTTCCGGAATTCCGAATTTGTTCAGTGTGGCGTTCATAAATGTCCAATCTAACCTATCAAATGCCTTCTCGGCATCAAGCGCCAACAACATAGCGCGGCCTTCATTACTTTTGGTTATGTCAATAAGGTCAACAATTTTTCTGGTATTGTCTGGCGCTTCTCTCCCCTTAATGAACCCTACTTGGTCTGGATGTACCACTTCAGGTAACAGATTCGCTAGTCTTGACGCTAAGATTTTGGTGTATATTTTTAAATCTGTGTTGATCAGAGATATTGGTCTATAGATAGCACATTGGGATGGGTCTTTCCCCGGTTTAGGAATCAGTATTATTTTGGCTTCTAAGAATTCCGGTTTAATTTTTTCACCAGCTAAGAAGCTGTTAAATAGCTTATGTAAGGTGGGGCTAAGTAGATCGCTCATATGTTTGTAGTAGAGGTTGGAATAGCCATCTGGCCCTGGGGCCCCGTGTGCCTTTGTGGATTTGATCGCATCCTGTATTTCTTCGACCGAGATGGGCTCTAAGAGTGATTCAGCTTTGATAGAGTCTAATTGGGGTATATTTAAGTTATTTAATGTATTTTCAATTTCTAGTTTGTGGGTTGGGGTGCCTGATTCGGGTGTTTTGCTGTAAAGGTCCGCATAAAATTGTCTGAATTCGCTTACTATTTGATCTGGTTTAAAAACTGTCTGCCTATTTTTGGTGATTATTTTGGCTATGAATGAGTTTGCTCTTTTTTCTTTTAGTCTCGTGGCCAGCATTCTATCGGGCTTGTTTGCGTATCTGAAGAATTTAGCTTCAGTTCGCTGTAGGATATTGACCATTTTCCCTCTTAAAATAGTGTTTAGTTCTTGTTTGTAACTTAGTATCTTCTCATGGGTATGTCGTGATTTATCTTTAACAAATAGTTTCTGTGCTTCAGCAATTTTCTGGTTTAGAAGTAAGATTTGTGCTTGGTCTTTTTTCTTTTTGATTGAACTAATTTGTATACAGACTCCTCTGATCACTGCCTTGTGAGCTGCCCAAATTCCATCTATGTCTATCTCCCCTACTGTATTGAGGTCAAGATAATCTACGATTGCAGTTCTGACCTTATCTCGTGTGATAGGGTCGTTCAATATACTGGGATTTAATGACCACCTCGGGTTATTTCCTTTCGGTAGGAGATTATTCATGGAGATTTTGACTAGATCGTGGTCCGACCATGCTATGGGGCAGATAGAGGCCTCAGTTAGGTTCCCTGTAACGTTCTGTGGGATCAGGATATAGTCTATTCTGGAGAGCGAACCATGTCTGGCGGAAAAAAATGTGTATTCCCTTTCTGTGGGGTTCATGTTTCTCCAGGTATCAATCATGCAGTTTGATTTTAGGAGTTTTTTGAGAGCTTTGGTCGCTGTGGGGATTTTTTGTGAACCTAAATCGTTTGACTTGTCTTTGAGCGGGTCTAAGACCGCGTTCATGTCTCCCCCTATTATCTTAAGTCCGTCTTCCCAGCTATCTGTGAGTTTCTGTATTTTTTGAAAGAATGGCGTTTGATCTGTGTTCGGGGCGTAAATGTTCAAGAATGAAACCTTACGTTCGTGTATGGTCCCATAAACTGCTAAAAACCTGCCATCTTTATCTTTTTGAATTTTACTTAACTGAAAGTTGAGTCTTCTGTGGAACAAAATCGTGACTCCCTTTTGTTTGGTATCTGTGGTCGAATGGAATGCCTGCGTAAAGACTCCCCCCCAATATTTTGGTAGTGCTTGTTTTCTAAAGTGAGTTTCCTGAATCATTACGATATCAAGATTTAGTTTTTGGTAATTTCTCAAGGCTACCCCCCTCTTGATTGGTTCGTTCAGACCATGAGCGTTGTGTGACGCAATGACAATGTCCATATTTCTTATTGAGGTGTATGACCCTTTGGTGTGTCCAAATGGCTATCTCACCTTTCTGGAAGCCTGTTACTTCGTTATCCTGTGCCTCCTGCTGGTTTCCGCCCGAAGACTGCTCAGCAGCTGGCTGTGTGGGAGAGTATCTGTACTCAAAGGAAAAAAGACAACAGAGTATGAGCCAAATTGCTTATACTTAAACTTTCGGAATTATAAAAACCTGGCTCAATACTTAAGCAAGTTCCTACTTTTCCTCTAGTGGGGATCCCTAAGGTAATCCTGGGTAAGAAGTCTAAGTACTTGAGTCTGTTTGTGTGTCTTACTGTTGGTCAGGAAGGCTCTTAGTATGTTTGAACTTATTTGTGTTCCTTACTTAAATAAAGTGTGGTAATTTAAACTACTATGAGGAGAGCGTTTGCTGTCCTCTTCGTATTTTACTGGTGGGCCAGTTAGTGTCTCTAAACTGACACTGAATTGGTCCGCCTAAACTTTCCCTACTGTAGGGGTTTTTGGAAGTCTACGTGTTAGCGCCTGTAGGGACGCCTTCTAGGTGTGTGTTGCTTTTGCCTTTACGGCCTGGGTTAACTGTCTATAGTGTGTATTAGAACTTTCACTGGTGTGGGTGCTACCTTATTGGATCTACTCGTTTTCAGATTCAACTAGCTTTGGTTGTCAGAGTAGCATGAAAACAAGGAGAGAGAGAGAAGAAGAGAGAGGAAGATGAAACAAAAAAAGACAAAAAAAACAGAGAAACAAAATAAGTGACAACTCATTGTAGTAAGTCCTTTTCTCCGTTCATGGGAGGACTGCTTCCTCTCGGGTTTTCTGTTGGTTGTAACTGCTCTCCGACAGTGAACTTGATGTTCCATTCCGCCAGCAAGTTAATGCCTTCCTCCAGTGTTCTGATAGTGAAGAATTTTCCCTCTTTGGATATATTGAGGCGAAAAGGGAAACCCCATGTATACCTCCATCCTTGAGCCAGGATACAGTCCAGAACCGGTTTCAGTTGTCTCCTTTTGGCAAGGGTAGTCGGGGCTAGATCAGAAAAAAGCAGCGGTGTGTGCACCTCGATGGGAGGGATGCCTTTTCTTGCGGCCTTCATGAACAGTTCTTTGGTGGAGTAGTAGTGGAATCTGGCAATGATGTCTCTTGGGCGCTCCTGTGGAGATGAACGGAATCCAAGGGCTCTGTGAAACCGATCCATTCTCAAGTTTTCTGGATGTATGTTTGGGAGGAGAAATTCACATAGATCGTTCAGGTATGCGTGTAGGTCCTTGACAGACTCCGGCACATTCCTCAGCCTTATGTTCTGTCGTCTAGATCTGTTTTCTAGATCTTCCTGTTGCAACTGTTGTCTAGATTGTTCCTCCTTCAAAGCCAAGATCTCCTCTGTTAGCTTGTTGTTATGTTGCATTATTTCCGAAATTTTAGTTTCCAGTTTTGTTGTTTTATCGTCCACCTTTTTAATTTCTGTGGTTAGTTCTGTTGTCACCTTCCGGATGTCTGATTTGACCTCCTCTCTGAAGTTGGATATTAAGTATTTAAGGTCCTGGATGTCACTTTTAGTGCTAGGCGCTGACATTTCAGAGCTTGTTGCTGCGTGGACTGCGGCTGTGGGTGTTTTATTGGTGGGAGAACTTGCTGAAGATTTGGGTAGGCAGTAAGATTGGATCCCTTTATTGTTCTTTCTCGTGGCAACACCTGCCATCTCAGTGAGAGTATTGTAGATCAAGTAGTTGCCAGAGACCTGGTTTCACTTGGTTTGTCCCAGAGCAATTGTTAGCGTCCCTATATTGCTGGGATTTTTGCTAGTTACATCTTTTTGGATTTATTAAAAGTTCTTGAACCGAAGTGGTCATAGCTTAAATGCTTATAGTTGAAAATTGAGCTTTTGTTGTCTCTTTTTACTTGCTTGGTGCTTTTGAACTTTGTCCACTAGGTGGTAGTAGAGTTCCACTAGTACAGTCTGTTACACAAGCAGGGATTCGGCCTGGAAACTAGCCTTGAAAAACAAATGGTTTTGTAATCCTGTGGCCTGTGTCTGATTAACCCTTTGTACGCTGAAAATTTCGCTCTTGGGGTGCACGCTCCTGTGTTAGGAGCCCAACGATTCTTGGACCTGAACTGTCCTGTTTTTAGGAACCCACCTCAGATATGTGTCTATGGTCCGTGGACTTCTGGGGAGGTTCTTGGACCCAGAGGGGGGGGGTCTCCTGCGGTGGTTGTGCCTGCAGGTTCTCTTTGGGCTTTTGGAGCCCCCTACATGTGCGTCTGCAGCATGGGCCTCTGTTGGTAAGTGAGCCTGGTGTTGGGCTTATAGTGGGCCCCCTATAGGTGGGTCATTGGGGGTGGAAGGAGCTTTAAGATGGACTCTTTGCTCTCTCTTGATCTTTCCCCTCTGTGTTGTGTTCGCCCCCCTTCACCTGGTTTTAAGGGCTGTTTGGTGAGTGATGGGAGTAGGGCTAGTGTGGGCCTGTGAGGTAGACCCTTATGAGTGTAGGTCAGCGGGATGGGGGTCTGTAATGTGTTTTCCCTTACCTCACAGGAGTGATGCTGGACTCCGCTGTTGTTTGCCCTGAGGGCCCTCTCCACCTGGACTATCAGTGCTGTGCTCCCTGCTCTCACCGCTTGGCTGTGCCGGCGTTTTGCTCCTTTTTCTGCCCTTGGGGTGCCCCTGCGGGCTCCGGAGCCCCGATAGACTCCGTTATTGCCTCCCGATGTCGGGGCTGCAGCTCCTGGTGTCCTCTGAGCTGCGGCGATGAGAGCAGTGTCTCAGTCGGGCCTTGTCAAGGCAGGGTAGGGAGGCCGTGGCCTGGGGTAAGGACAGCACGCGTGGTGTCAGTATCCGGGTCCGTCGCGGTGCTGGCCACGTGTGATCGGACAAAGTAAGGGCCGCTTGTTATAAGTTTGCCTCTGCTGTGCAGGCCCTTGTGATTAGTGGGGTTTACTGCAGCTAGTGTGCCCTTTTCAGGGGGTTTGGGCTTGATTTACCCCGTTTAATTGGTCTGTTTGTGGGTTCTTTCTGCAGAGCTCAGCTCCTGCACGTCTGCTCCGCTTGCCTGCTTAGCCACGCCCCAAATGGTTAAATAATTTTAAAGAATTTGTATGGCCCTACAATCGGCCACGTGTGAAGGCTCTGGCTTTATTCATGAAGGGGGAAGCTAGTTTTATGGCTCTGTAAGAGGAGAGAAAATGTGTAATGAGAAGAAAGCCATGTGGGTGAGGTAACAAGCTAGTTGCCTAGGAGGATGGGCTAGAACTGGGGGAAGGTATTTGTTGTTTTGTGTCATTTTTCTGTATTTTTATATATCTCTGTAACAATAAAGAAGTGGGCAGTCTGATTTTGGACACACTAAAGAAAGGTTGTGTCAGAGTCTGCTTGTACTAATCAAAGGTTGGTGTGTGATTCTTAGATCCTAAAAAAAGGGTCTGATGGTGCCTGTCTCTGCAGTAATGATGCTGTCATCTGAAGTGTCTGCTGGTGTAAAGATCTGAACAAAAAGTTGCGACCCATAGAGAGAGAAAGTGATTTGGGGTGAGCGTGGTCCCCCAAAGCTGGCGGTTGTAACAGTATACTACTATAAGTCAGGGGTGAGCAATTAATTTCCCAAAGGGACCACATGAGAAACTCGGAATGTTGTGAAGGGCTGAACCATAAGTTGAACTTAATTCTGCTCAATATTAATTTTATAGCTTTATTTTATTTTCTCAGTGCCAGGAGCAGAATGCTATCCATCCCAGTTAGTGACAACACTGCTGCTCACAAATTGCCCCCTTTTACAATTGGCAGTTTTTTTGTCCAGGACACAAATTTGTATCCCACTGTAGCAGGCCGGACAGGGACAGCCAAAGGGCCGGATGTGGCCCACGGGCCCACAATGTCCAGGTCTGCTATAAGTGTATCTATGTCTTTACATCAAAAAGAAGAAACAATCATGTAAAGTAGGCAGTAATGTTTGTGCTCTTTTTACCCACGACAGATAGAGGGAGTGAGCAAGATGACAGGGTTATAGGTTGTAGAGAGATTAGTAAAAATAAGGTCAAGGGAGTGTCCATCATGTGAGTTGGGGAGTTAGTCCTTTGTGAAAGGACGAGGGAAGAGGTGTCTGAAATTAGATTAGTGGCTGCCGGGGAGGTGGGACTGCCAACGGTAATATTGAAATTGCCAAGAATGAGTGAACATTGGAGGAGTGAAAATGAGGGAGCTAGGTGGCAAAATGATCGATAAATTGAGAGGCTGGTCCAGGCGGGTGAAAGATCACAGCAACACGTAGAGAGATGGGTAAGAGGATAGAGTGAACTTCAAAAGATGAGAATTGGAGGAAGGGAACCAGGGGAATGCAACTAAATGTGCATCAAGAAGAAAGTAACACGCCTACACCTCCACATTGCTTATGCCTGGGACTGAAGGGAAGGCCAAAAAATTATAGAGCTGCAGGAAAGGCAGTATCAGATGGAGTGAGCCAAGTTTCAGTGATAGCCATGAGATTGAGGGAGTTGGAAGTAAATAGGTTGTGAATGTAAGTGAGTTTATTAATCACCCATTCTTCATATAAATGAATATATTGTTTTAATTAAATGGGAGCATTCCAAACAGTGTATTATAAGGACCAAGCCTTGCAATTAATTTTGCAAACTGTCCGCTTCTGAATATGTGTGCAAGAAGGTAAGTCTAAGTAAGTGCAGTTTTACTAGTGCTCGTTTGAGACATTCTTAGGCACAAAGTCGAAACCTGATGACATAATTAATGCTAGTGCAAATTATGCATAAACTCCTGTCACTTGAAATGCTTTTGTTGGTTCAGGAGAAATGGAGTTGAATCATTTTAAATAAAATTAAAAATGTTATGATTTTGTCATTTATGGCAGGCAAACTACTAGTAGTCACATAAATTTTGGTGTCTGTACTCCTACAAGGGGTGGACAATGAAGTACTTGGTCTAGGGGATTTCTGGCCTTGGGAGGGCCCGGAGCAGAGTGGTGTTGGTTCCAAAATGTGGTGTTTGGTCCTTTAATGGACAGGGTCCAAAGAAATTCCTTGACATGTCTGGTTCTCCTTGCTGGGTTGGGTTCAGAATGGTTGTTGTCTGTGATATGTTTGTGCATTTTTAAGAGACATTGAGGTCATACCGTTGCTGTGGGTCTAATCTTCTCACCCTACCATGCCTTGGAGATTTGTGCCATGCCTTCATTTATAGAAATGCCAGGGGCATAGTGCATCCACGGTTCATTACTCCAGGCCTGGTTTACTGTAATTGTACCTGTGCGTGGGTCATGGTTTCATCACCCCTTGCAGGCCTGAGTTACAGTGAATGTACTTGTGCATGGGACATGTTCTCATCAACCCTCCCGGCCTGGGTAACAGGGATAGTACCTGTGCATGGGCCATGTTCTTCTTAACCCTTCAGGCCTTGGTTACAGTGATTGTACCTGTGCATGGCTCATGTTCTCTTCATCTCTCCAGGCCTGAGTTACTGTAATTGCATATGTGCATGGGTCATGGTTTCATCACCCCTGCCAGGCCTGAGTTACAGTCAATGTACCTGTGTATGGGCCATGTTGTCCTCAACCCTCCAGGCCTGGGTTATGTTCTCTTCAACCCTCTAGCCCTTGGTTAAAGTCATTGTACCTGTGCATGGGACATGTTCTACTCAACCCTCCAGACCTGGGTTACAAGGATTATAACTGTCCCGTGTCTCCTCAACCCTCCAGGCCTGGGTACAGTGATTGTACCTGTGCATGGGCCATGTCTCCTCATCCCTCCAGGCCTGGGTTACAGTGATTATACCTGTGCATGGGCCATGTCTCCCCAACCCTCCAGGCCTGTGTTACAGTGATTGTACCTGTGCATGGGCCATGTCTCCCCAACCCTCCAGGCCTGGGTTACAGTGATTGTACCTGTGCATGGGCCATGTCTCCCCAACCCTCCAGGCCTGGGTTACAGTGATTGTACCTGTGCATGGGCCATGTCTCCCCAACCCCCCAGGCCTGGGTTACAGTGATTGTACCTCTGCATGGACCATGTCTCCCCAACCCTCCAGGCCTGGGTTACAGTGATTGTACCTGTGTATGGGACATGTTTCCCCAACCCTCCAGGCCTGGGTTACAGTGATTGTACCTGTGCATGGGCCATGTCTCCCCAACCCACCAGGCCTGGGTTACAGTGATTGTACCTCTGCATGGGCCATGTCTCCTCATCCCTCTAGACCTGGGTTACAGTAATTGTACCTGTGCATGGGCCATGTCTCCCCAACCCTCCAGGCCTGGGTTACAGTGATTGTACCTGTGCATGGGCCATGTTCTCCCCAACCCTCCAGGCCTGTGTTACAGTGATTGTACCTGTGTATGGGCCATGTCTCCCCAACCCTCCAGGCCTGGGTTACAATGATTGTACCTGTGCATGGGCCATGTTCTCCTCAACCCTCCAGGCCTGGGTTACAGTGATTGTACCTGTGTATGGGACATGTTCTCCTAAACCCTCCAGGCCTGGGTTACAGTGATTGTACCTGTGTATAGGACATGTTCTCCTCATCCCTCCAGGCCTGGGTTACAGTGATTGTACCTGTGTATGGGACATGTTCTCCCCAACCCTCCAGGCCTGGGTTACAGTGATTGTACCTGTGTATGGGACATGTTCTCCCCAACCCTCCAGGCCTGGGTTACAGTGATTGTACCTGTGTATGGGACATGTTCTCCTCATCCCTCCAGGCCTGGGTTAAAGTGATTCTACCTGTGCATGGGCCATGTCTCCTCAACCCTCCAGGCCTGGGTTACAGTGATTGCACCTGTGTATGGGCCATGTCTCCCCAACCCTCCAGGCCTGGGTTACAGTGATTGCACCTGTGTATGGGCCATGTCTCCCCAACCCTCCAGGCCTGGGTAACAGTGATTGCACCTGTGTATGGGCCATGTTCTCCTAAACCCTCCAGGCCTGTAGTCTGGGTGAGAATGTTTTAGAACCATACCAGGCCCAGGATGCCTGCTCTACCCTCAGGCCCAGGATTATGGGTCGTAGGCCGGTACTCCTCTGCCCCAAGTCCCACTCCTCGGGCCTTGCTCTCTCCTAACTCTTCCCATGACTCTGTTTTTTTTGTGCATGGGACATGTTCTACTCAACCCTCCAGACCTGGGTTACAAGGATTATACCTGTCCCGTGTCTCCTCAACCCTCCAGGCCTGGGTACAGTGATTGCCCCTGTGTGTGGGCCATGTTCTCCTCATCCCTCCAGGCCTGGGTTAAAGTGATTCTACCTGTGTGTGGGCCATGTCTCCCCAACCCTCCAGGCCTGGGTTACAGTGATTGTACCTGTGTATGGGCCATGTTCTCCTAAACCCTCCAGGCCTGTAGTCTGGGTGAGAATGTTTTAGAACCATACCAGGCCCAGGATGCCTGCTCTACCCTCAGGCCCAGGATTATGGGTCGTAGGCCGGTACTCCTCTGCCCCAAGCCCCACTCCTCGGGCCTTGCTCTCTCCTAACTCTTCCCATGACTCTGTTCTCCTCCATTCCATACTCTCATCATGCCTAGCCCATCCTCTGCCCCCAGGCCCCACTCCTCAATACTCTCTTTTCACTGTTCAATGTGTTTCAGTCACGGTTCTCTCATCCTCTCCCCCCGCCTGCCCTATGCTCCGTTCTCCTCTCTTCCCAGTGCGCTGTTCTCCTCAGGACCAGGCATCAATTTCCTAGGCCCTCCTCTTCTCCTTGGACTCTCTCCTCACTCTTTCCCAAGTACATCTCTCTTTCCCCCCAACCCCGGCCCATCTCCATCCAGGCCTCACTCCTCCCCAGGCCTAGTCTATCAGTCTCCCCAGCCCCGGGTCTCCCCTCTCCTCCGCTACAGTGACGTATGTCTCGGGCTGTGCAGGAGGCGGAGGCCGCGCCCGCTCCCTTCGCTGTCTCGGCGGCTCTGATTGGCCGAGGCCCCCGCAGCCCCCCGCTCCGACAGCTCCGGACACAGCGCGGCGAGGGACGCCCGGGAGCCGGTCAGGTACGGGGGGCACCGGGGAGCGAGGCCGGGCTGGGGAGGTGGGCCGGGACAGGCCGCGGGGGGAGGCCTGGTTAGGCCGCGATCACACACACCGGAGCCAGGCCCGTGAGATGCGGGGCGGGGGATGTTTGTGATGGAGGAGCAGGGCTGGGAGTGACACAGAGCTGTCACACTGAGGAGCTTCATGTTACACACCATCCATGTAATAGGGTCCACTGTATCCCCACCAGTGTAATGTGTGTCCTAGTGCAACACAGAAAGAAAGACAGACACTAGATCACCTGTCAGTGCTTCATGTACCATTGGATCCCCTGTCAGTGCTTCATGTACCATTGGATCCCCTGTCAGTGCTTCATGTACCATAGGATCCCCTGTCAGTGCTTCATGTACCATGGGTACTATAAATAGATCCCCTGACAATATTTCATGGGATCCCCTGTCAGTACTTCATGTACCATGGGTACTATAAATAGATGCACCTACTGAGGTGGCACTGCATGTATAATGTTTCACGTACCATGGGATCCCCTGTCAAAGCTTCATGTACCATGGGTACTATAAATAGATCCCCTGACAATATTTCATGGGATCCCCTGTCAAGTGCTTCATGTACCATGGGATCGACTGTCAGTGCTTCTCGTACCATGGGATCTCTCATCAGGGGATCCCATGGTAATTAAGCACTGACAGGCGATCCCATGGTACATGAAGCGCTGACAAGGGATCCCATGGTACATGAAGCACTGTCAACCATGGGATTCCCTGTGAGTGCTTCACATACAATTGGATCCCCTACCAGTGCTTCATTTTCCATGGGATCGCCTGTCAGTGTGCTTCATGTACCATGGGTATTATAAATAGATCCCCTGTCAGTGCTTCATCCCCTGCCAGTGCTTCATGTACCATGGTATCCCCTGCCAGTGCTTCATGTACCATGGTATCCCCTACCAGTGCTTCTTGTACCATGGGATCCCCTGCCAGTGCTTCTTGTACCATGGGATCCCCTGCCAGTGCTTCTTGTACCATGGGATCCCCTGCCAGTGCTTAATTTACCATGAGATCCCTTGCCAGTGGTTCATGCACCATGGGATCCCCTGTCAGCGCTTAATTTACCATGGGATCCCCTGTGAGTGCTTCATTTACCATGGGTACTATAAATAGATCCCGTGACAATGTTTCATGTACCATGGGATTTCCTGCCAGTGCCATGGGTTCCCTTGGCAGTGCTTCATGTACTGTGAGATCCCCTGCCAGTGCTTCATGTACCATAAGATCTCCTGCCAGCCCTTCATGTAGCATGGGATTCCCTGCCAGCGCTTCATGTATAATGGTATCCCCTGCCAGCCCTTCATGTAGCATGAGGTCCCCTGTCAGCGCTTCATGTACCATGGGGTCCCCAAGTCAGGACTTCATGTACCATGGGATCTCCTATCAGCGCTTCATGTTCCATGGGATCCCCTGTCAGCACTTCATTTACCATGGGATGCCCTGTGAGTGCTTCATGTACCATGGGGTCTCCAGTCAGGACTTCATGTACCATGGGATCTCCTGTCAGCGCTTCATGTTCCATGGGATCCCCTGTCAACACTTAATTTACCATGGGACACCCTGTGAGTGCTTCATGTACCATGTGCCTTCGGTACTCATTGCAAGCCTCTCCCTTCGTCTACTGTACGATGAGCACCTTTTTTCTTGCTTAGCCTATTTTTGATTGCCAAAAAACGCCAAATATACCTCAAATTAACTTGCAACCTCACTCACAGGCTCCCTGGCTCTCCCCCTGTGCTGTGTGTGTGTGTGTAAGGTATTTTTTTATTATTTGGCGTTTTTTGTTTGTCTTCCGAGTTCAGTGGTTCGGCCGTTAAATTTGTAATTTAGTGCAGCTTTGCAAGTGCGGCCTTCGGTCCTAAGTCCTACAGGCCTCGTGCATGCAATGAGCGCCTTTAGCGCTCATTGCAGCCTAAGTCCCACAGGCCTTGCAACTGTGGCGCTCATTGCGAGCACTGCAATGAGCACCTTCATCGTTGATTGCAGCCAAGCAACTGCGTGCCTCGCTTCGTTTATTTAACATTGCAAACGTGACCAACACGGACAACAATTTTATATATGATTACCTGTTTTGTATGTGTTCTATCTAGGTGTGATGATACCCTGTGCCTACTCAATAGGTACAGTTCCTTGAGTAGGCACTACATTTATAAAATGTTATGCACCTCTTGTAGACTCACTGCATATATAAAAAGCCATGTAGCCTTCAGTAGCTCTTCCGAAGGCTATGATAATGTAATGAATCCACAAACCTTTTGAGGAGGGACTGCATAAATAAAAATGTTGTGCACCTACTGAGGAGGCACTGCATGTATAAAATGTCATGCCCCCTTTATGGACTTACTGCATATACAAAAAAAAAATATGATAATGTCATGAATCTTTTGAGGAGGGACTGCATATATAAAATGTTGTGCACCTCTTGAGGCACTGCATGTATAAAATGTCATGCATCTTTTGAGGAGGCACTGCATGCATACAATGTCATGCACCTCTTGAGGAGGCACTGGATGTATACAATGTCATGCACCTCTTGAGGAGGCACTGCATGTATACAATGTTAAGCACCTGTTGAGGAGGCACTGCATGTATACAATGTCATGCACCTCTTGAGGAGGCACTGCATGTATACAATGTCATGCACCTCTTGAGGAGGCACTGGATGTATACAATGTCATGCACCTCTTGAGGAGGCACTGCATGTATACAATGTCATGCACCTCTTGAGGAGGCACTGGATGTATACAATGTCATGCACCTGTTGAGGAGGCACTGCATGTATACAATGTCATGCACCTGTTGAGGAGGCACTGCATGTATACAATGTCATGCACCTGTTGAGGAGGCACTGCATGTATACAATGTCATGCACCTCTTGAGGAGGCACTGCATGTATACAATGTCATGCACCTCTTGAGGAGGCACTGCATGTATACAATGTCATGCACCTCTTGAGGAGGCACTGGATGTATACAATGTCATGCACCTGTTGAGGAGGCACTGCATGTATACAATGTCATGCACCTCTTGAGGAGGCACTGGATGTATACAATGTCATGCACCTGTTGAGGAGGCACTGCATGTATACAATGTCATGCACCTCTTGAGGAGGCACTGCATGTATACAATGTCATGCACCTCTTGAGGAGGCACTGCATGTATACAATGTCATGCACCTCTTGAGGAGGCACTGCATGTATACAATGTCATGCACCTCTTGAGGAGGCACTGGATGTATACAATGTCATGCACCTCTTGAGGAGGCACTGGATGTATACAATGTCATGCACCTGTTGAGGAGGCACTGGATGTATACAATGTCATGCACCTGTTGAGGAAGCACTGCATCTATACAATGTCATGCACCTCTTGAGGAGGCACTGCATGTATACAATGTCATGCACCTCTTGAGGAGGCACTGCATGTATACAATGTCATGCACCTCTTGAGGAGGCACTGGATGTATACAATGTCATGCACCTGTTGAGGAGGCACTGCATGTATACAATGTCATGCACCTGTTGAGGAGGCACTGCATGTATACAATGTCATGCACCTCTTGAGGAGGCACTGCATGTATACAATGTCATGCACCTCTTGAGGAGGCACTGGATGTATACAATGTCATGCACCTCTTGAGGAGGCACTGCATGTATACAATGTCATGCACCTCTTGAGGAGGCACTGGATGTATACAATGTCATGCACCTGTTGAGGAGGCACTGCATGTATACAATGTCATGCACCTGTTGAGGAGGCACTGCATGTATACAATGTCATGCACCTCTTGAGGAGGCACTGCATGTATACAATGTCATGCACCTCTTGAGGAGGCACTGCATGTATACAATGTCATGCACCTCTTGAGGAGGCACTGGATGTATACAATGTCATGCACCTCTTGAGGAGGCACTGCATGTATACAATGTCATGCACCTCTTGAGGAGGCACTGGATGTATACAATGTCATGCACCTGTTGAGGAGGCACTGCATGTATACAATGTCATGCACCTCTTGAGGAGGCACTGCATGTATACAATGTCATGCACCTCTTGAGGAGGCACTGCATGTATACAATGTCATGCACCTCTTGAGGAGGCACTGCATGTATACAATGTCATGCACCTCTTGAGGAGGCACTGCATGTATACAATGTCATGCACCTCTTGAGGAGGCACTGGATGTATACAATGTCATGCACCTCTTGAGGAGGCACTGGATGTATACAATGTCATGCACCTGTTGAGGAAGCACTGCATCTATACAATGTCATGCACCTCTTGAGGAGGCACTGCATGTATACAATGTCATGCACCTCTTGAGGAGGCACTGCATGTATACAATGTCATGCACCTCTTGAGGAGGCACTGGATGTATACAATGTCATGCACCTCTTGAGGAGGCACTGGATGTATACAATGTCATGCACCTGTTGAGGAGGCACTGGATGTATACAATGTCATGCACCTGTTGAGGAAGCACTGCATGTATACAATGTCATGCACCTCTTGAGGAGGCACTGCATGTATACAATGTCATGCACCTCTTGAGGAGGCACTGGATGTATACAGTGTCATGCACCTCTTGAGGAGGCACTGCATGTATACAATGTCATGCACCTGTTGAGGAGGCACTGGATGTATACAATGTCATGCACCTCTTGAGGAGGCACTGGATGTATACAGTGTCATGCACCTCTTGAGGAGGCACTGGATGTATACAGTGTCATGCACCTCTTGAGGAGGCACTGCATGTATACAGTGTCATGCACCTGTTGAGGAGGCACTGGATGTATACAATGTCATGCACCTGTTGAGGAAGCACTGCATCTATACAATGTCATGCACCTCTTGAGGAGGCACTGCATGTATACAGTGTCATGCACCTCTTGAGGAGGCACTGCATGTATACAATGTCATGCACCTCTTGAGGAGGCACTGCATGTCTACAATGTCATGCACCTCTTGAGGAGGCACTGCATATATAAAATGTCATGCACTGCATATATAATAAAAAAGGCCATGCATCAGTAGCCTATGGTAATGTCATGCATATTTTAAGGAGGAACTGCATATATAAAATAGCATGAACCTCTTTAAGTGGCACTGCAAAAAAAAAGGCATTCACCTTTGAAAGAGGCACTGCATATAAACCAGTGTCATTGACCTCTTGAGCAGGTGCTGCATAGAAAGCAATTTCATGCACCTCTTTAGTATGGACTACTTATGTAAATATGCCATACAAGTCAGCAGGTGGCACTGAATATGTATTAGTTGCATACACCTACTCAGAGGTACTGCCAATATAAACATATCATTCACCTTTTGAATAGGAACTGAACCTGTGTTTATTGCCCTGCACTGAATGTGCAGTATACCCATGCATTAAGACATATTGGTATTGAGCTGAAATTGTGCCTTTTTATAATAACATGCACTTACTGAGAAGGCACTGTATTTACGTGTAATGTTTCACATTTTTTGAGCAGACATTGTTCCTGTGATTAATATGCTATTGAGGTAGTCACTGTACCTCTGTATGGTATTTTATTGCATAGGTACCTATATAGGTGTATAATCTGTTGCTGTACATAAAAAAAACAATTTATGTATGTATAACATCTTATATCTCTTGTTTGTTTAGTCGTTAAATCGTGTCCCTATGGATTGCAGCATATCAGAAACATCTGTGAGCCACCTCAAATATATGCTCATTGCATATACGTTAAGCAGGCATCATGTGTATAATGTCATTAGATCTTACGAAGGCACCTATGTCTAATGCATCATATCTTTTGAGAAAGACAGTTACTTTAGAATATATCATGCTGTAGCTTTGTATAATATGATGCACCTCTTAACTCTACCTTGATCTCCATACTTTTTGTGCAGCTTATTTCAGGGAATCTGAATGTGTGTTTCATATGTATAATGTTTTATAGATATTCATAAGGCACCTTTATTAATAACTAGTAACTTGCCCATCAAAAATGTGTATCCCCCTCTCCCGTGTCTCCCCCCCCCCCACTCCCTCCCCTGTATCTCTTTCTCCTGTGTCTCTTTTCCCCCTCCTTCCTCCCACTGTCTCTTTTCCCCCTCCTCCCTCCACTGTCTCCCCCTCCTCCCTCCACTGTCTCCCCCCTCCCCTGTCTCTTTCCCCCCTCCCCTGGCTCTTTCCCCCCTCCCCTGGCTCTTTCCCCCCTCCTCCCTCCCCTGGCTCTTTCCCCCCTCCTCCCTCCCCTGTCTCTTTCCCCCCTCCTCCCTCCCCTGTCTCTTTCCCCCCTCCTCCCTCCCCTGTCTCTTTCCCCCCTCCTCCTCCCCTGTCTCTTTCCCCCCTCCTCCTCCCCTGTCTCTTCCCCCCTTCCTGTCTCTTCCCCCCTCCCTCGTGTCTCTTCTGCTCCCCTGTATCTTTTTCCCCCTCTGCCTCCCGTGTCTCTTTCCCCCTATCCCTCCCTCCCCTCTGTCTTTCTCCCTTCCTTCCTTCCTCCAGTGGCTAATGCATCCCCCCCCCTTGTGTCTCTTCCCCCCCTCCCCTGTGTCTCTTTCCCACCTCCAGTGTGTCTCTTCCCGCCCTCCTTCCTCCCCTGTGTCTCTTTCCCCCTCCTCCCCTGTCTTTCTCCCCTCCTCCTTCCCCCCTCCCCAGCGCGCAGCTAACGCCACGTACTGCGCATTGCCTACAATTGATTCCGTAGTGCGCATGTGCCCGTCCTGGAGCATTACACACTACGGAAACTATTATAGGTGATGCGTCACAGTTTAGAGCAGGCATATCACCTATGCATGATTTGCGACCCCATGAGCAGGCATTTGATTAGGAAAAACCCATACTCGCACCACTTTGTCTTTTTGTTATCATGACTGGTAATTTTGTCATTATTATAGTTTATTTAGACAAAAACTCTTATCTGTAGCAAAAACATTAAAAATAGCTGCTACTGACCAGCTGAACTGAACAGAAAATGTAAATATCATAGCTTTTCTAATTGTTTACATAAAAACAATGGTATAGCCCATCATCCTCTCTAGGAGAATGAGACATTCCCACCAACAACCAATGACAGTTTATTTACATATGATATACAATAAGAATATAACACGTACTTTGGTAAGATCTGTGCGTATATCTACTTTATATGATACACTTCTGCACAGTAAATAACGCTTACTAGACCTTGAGGGTGACTGAAAATACATATTTGTTATGACTACAAGCTGTTTCTGTCTAACTGTAACTTGCTAAGTCATGCAGATTTAACCATTTCATAACTTATATCTTAAAAAAATGGAAAATACTGGTTCACTGCTTACATCCCAGACAAATATCATACTACAATAAGGATATTTGTATTATTTCCCCAACACATTGCACAAACGTATAATGTTAGTCACTTATTTAATAGATATTGTACCTATGTATTGCCCAAACTATATAGGCAGACTGTGGCCTATGCAGTGCATTGATGGGCACAGTTATTCATTCTAGTACTACATACCTTCAGTACATCACACTTTTCACCACATGCAAAGCATTGCAGAACCTCACTCCTCCCCAGCAGAGTTGACGCAGGATAAATCACACAAAGTCTCCTTTCTGAACATAGAAAAATTTGACTGCCGATAAAGACCAAATAGGCCCTACTGCTCTGTTCATTCAATCTATCCAATTGAATGTTTGGATTTGTTTAGCCTCAGGATACCCTTTTGCATATCCCAAACATGCTTTGACTACCATTTGGAAGGCTTTTCCACCTGTCTACCATTCCTGTAAAGTAGTGCCTTCTCATCTTACCTGTAAGTCCATACATTTCAAGGGCTATATTAGTACTAAAAAATGTCTGTAAGCACGTCAATCCTTGATCCACTTTAAAAATGTAAACAGTTTTTCCATGGGAATTTTAAACCCTAATTTGATGGTGCACAATCGTTTTGGTGACTTTGATGTCTCTTTAACTTACCATCGAATGAGAAAAGAAACTGAAGGGATTTTTTGTTCTTCTAGCTTTGGTCTGTAGTATGTTTCAAAACGGAAGAAAGTCAATGGAATAGAGTGAAAACACAGTTTTTTTGTTTTTAAATCTTTATTTTTGGTTTTTATAGGTTCTAACAACAGATTATTAAAAAATATAGCTAAAAATAACATTTATCAAAATTTGTGAAAGGGGGAGAGGAAGGGAATGTACATAAAAAAGATGGGAGAAAAGGTGATGGGGAAAAGAAGTAGATGGATAAAAATCAATCCTTTTTTAATATAATATTTATTTGGTACAGGTTAATTGACATTGTCATTTTATAACATTATATAGATAACTGGAAGACAAGGGTCACATCATTAATACGAGTATATGATTTTTATATAATAAAGACAAATATCATCACATATAATAGTTGTCAAACTGCAAGTTGTAGTAACGCTTGCGAGCCTCGCAAAGTGAAGCGAGCCGTAGTGGCACAAGCTCGCAAAAAATACGACTTTAACGGACAATCCACCGAAATGGAAAGGACGACGAAAACACACAAATATGCCTCAAATTCACTTACACACACACAGCACAGGGGGAGAGCCAGGGATCGGGTGAGTGAGGTTGCAAGTTAATTTGAGGCATATTTTGTCTTTTTTTAACGAAAAACCATAAAAATTCTGAAACAAGATAAAAACAAGGCTCTGCTAGGCCAGGCATGCAGAACTTTGAAAGTACACAACACAAAAGACAGTAACACTTACACCAACAACGCCAGGCACGCAGGACTTTGAAAATAAAAACAATGGCAGTCAGTGCGCGCCACGCAAAGATTCAGCAGAGACACAGAGGAGAAAGACACAGGGAAGGGACAGGGGGGAGATGGTGGAAAGAGACACATGGCAAGTTGCCAAGGCCTGTAATGAGCGGTGAGGTGAAGAAGATGGGAGGAGAGGCTCGCAATGAGCGCTCAGCGCAGGGCTCGCGATAAGCGCCAAAAGTGGGGCAAAACATTGCATTGTGTGGCAAACAGCATTGCCAGGCTTCATTTTTTGACTGGCAATTCGCTAGTATAAATAATACTTGTTAAAATGATACCAAGGTTTTAATAACATTTAGAGAGGTCTGTGTTTTTTTCTTTAGAAGTGAGTAAACCAAGTAAGCCATTTGGCTTTTAATGAAGTCAAGCTACCTTTTATTCTAGCAGTCAATTTTTCCATCTCTGTGTTTTCCCAAACTTTTGTCATGACATTGTTTAGATTTGAAGTTTGTTGTGTCTTCCATGATTCTTCTTGTGGTTAGAATGATCTGTGCAACTAAAGCATTTTTCTTTCTTGTGTATTGTTTCCAGGGTCGGGATAGGAGAGAGAACCATGGGTCGAATGATGGTTGGGTTTCTAAGCAGGTTGCTATTAAGGAGTTAATCGAGACCCAAAAGGTGAATTTTTGAGCAAGATCACTACATATGTAGGTAAGTTCCTCCTGAGTCGCAACCTTATCAACATAGAAAGCTAGAGATCTTTTTCAGCTTATATAATTTAATTGGTGTAAAATACCAATGGAGACATGTCTTATATTATTGTTCTTTAAAAGTTGGAACATATGGAATTTGTGTTATATATTTCCCATATACCTTGACAGTCTTCTGAGTCAAGGCTTTCTCCTATATCTCTTTCCCATCGAGCTATGTATGGGATAAGGTAAGTGTTTTCTGCTGTTAGAAGCAGCGAATAAAGCTGGGAAATCAATGCTTTTGGAGTGTGGGTAAAAATACAGAATTTTTTTAAAGGATTTAGGGGAATGAGTCCTGCTTTGGTAGTTTGGCTAGCAAAGCTTCTAATTTGCCTGTATCTAAAGATTTTTATTTTTTTTATCTAAAGAAATCACAAGGTTTGAGATGAAGTCTTATAAGGTTTAAAAATGAATGATGTCATTATCTAAAGATAAAGATCATTATCTAAAGATGAAAGATCTTTCTGGCCATTTCAAGACCTCTGTAGTGTAGAGGGCCGAGGCTGGGAGGAAATTATTTGGTTAATAAGATGGGGGTGAGGGATCAGTTGTCAGTTTACATTTTTGCCTAGAGGAATCCCACACATACGAAGTTGCTGCTGGCCAGTAATTTCTATTTGGGAGCTTGATGACAGCGGATTACTTTAATAATTGCTGAACCAGACTTTCTCCCAGTTTTGATTCATTTAGCAAGTCCAAAGGATGAGCAGACACTTTCACATGCATCTTGTTGTGTTGTGTTTCAAATTTTTAGATCATTCATTTTAATGCAATAAGCAATTTTTGCAGTATTTAAAATATGCTATTTGTAAACACATAATAGAAAATTTTGGATTTTTTTCCCCAAGTGGAACGGTTAGACAATTATTTGTACAATCTGCGAAGGGTTATTTAAAAGCTGTCATCACAAATTGCAAACGTATGATCATTTAGAAAGTGAGGATAGTTATATGATCAAGAAATTCAAAGTGTTTGTTATTTTTGCAGGCTGTTTGAATGATTGCGGCTCATTATGGAACCTGGTGGTGGAGGCATCGAGCTGCAGCCCCAAGAGCACACAATGCCACATGCCATGATTATGCAGGACTTTGGTAAGCTTGCAAACATTATTTGCCATTAATAATATATATATTTAAACTCTCTTTACCATTTAAAGTATCTTTACATTTCAAAATAAAGCAAGCATACTTAGAAGAGGCCAACAACCCCAGAGAGGGTCGGCTTCGAGCTTTCCCCAACCAGTTTCTGTTGAATAGCTTAGCTTCACTGTGTTGCTAACCTGACTCATGCATAGATATAGGAAATAGATATAGGGTTAGAGGTGGAGCTTTTAGCTTAGGCGCTGTCAAGTCCTTAACTTTTTTAAATAGGGTTTTTCCATTTTTTACAATAAAGCTAAATATATAAAAAAACATTTTTTTATTTGCTTTGACAGATAAACCTTAACAATCATCTTAATGTTATCTGTTCCATGTTACCATTCACCCAAACAATACATATTGGAAGTTTTGGTAAAATTAAAACCTGCTCTTTCAAGTAAGTGGTAATGAAGAAAAAAATTATATGTATATACATTTACATGTTGGTCCACTGAAAAGGGTAGCACTGATTACTGCAGACTGGACATTCACCACTACTCCAATCTTCAAAATGTATCTATGTTATGTATGTAAAATTATGTATGTAGACAACTTTTAAATGCACATATCACTATAATAGTTGTCCGTGTGGGGAACGCTTACGATGTACAACTGCGAGCCTCGCGAAGCGAGGTGAGCCGTCGGCCACGCAGGACTTAGGCTGCAATGTGCGCCAAAGGCGCTCCTTGCACTGCAAGCCTCGCAGGACTTAGCTGCAACTGCGAGCCACGTGTTACGAACTGTACAACTTAGGAAGAAACCGGTACATGTACTGTGCCCCTCGCAAAATTACGACTTTAATGGCTGAACCACAGAACTGAAAAGACATGAAAAAAACAAGAAATATGCCTCAAATTAACTTACACACACACCACAGTGGGAGAGGCAGGGAGCCTGTGAGTCAGGTTGCAAGTTAGAAAAAAATTGCTGCAGAAAAAACGCAAAACGACGAAAACGAGGCCAAGGACGTAAAACTAGCCCGTAGGACATAAAAAATAGCCTTAAGCCAGTAACACTTAACGAAAGCCAATAACACTTAATCCAAGCCACAAACATTTAACACAAGGCAGTAACAGTTAACCCAAGCCACTATAACTTAGCCCAAGGGAGTAACACAACCCAAGACAGTGACACTCAAGCGCAAGCCCTATAAACTACAAGCGTATAGCCTCGCATTGTGTGCCCAACAGCATTGCTAGCCTTACAATTTTACTCCCGTCATGACGGACAATTTCCTAGTTGTTATATATTTTACCATTTTTATACAATTACAGCATTATTATATAATAGCCTTATAGAGTTAGTACAGTGTTCTGTGAAATTTCGGCCATCAAATTTCCTGTCTATTTTAGCGTAGGGGTAGTCATTTAATTCTAACAAAATTCACCAGGGTCCAAATGTATTTGTAAAAATGAAAGCAAGTCCACATTTTTTTAGTTTTGTTTATACACAGAAGTATTTTAATATAATGGCATTTAAAAGGGCTCAGGAAGAAAGATTGCATGGAGAATGATACCTAGAAAAAGGATTTAATGTAATTAACATATCCATATGGCTATGGAAGCTTTTGGAGGGATAGATATAACATTTAGTAATGGTGTAGATGTCCAGATGATATGGGTGCGATTCGTACCCAGGTCCACCTAGCGACTATACCGGTTTTAGAGTTGCTTGTATTTTAAGCCACATTTTCTGCTATGTGAAATAGTAGTTCTAGATGAACAACTGTAGTTAATTTTCAAAGACAATGCATGCTTTATTCTAGTCCATTGCTAAAGGATTATAATCTTGATTTTTTCTATGTATTACATGGTGCAGTAATGAAGCATTGACGATCTTTCTTTGTATTTATATAGTGGCAGGCATGACTGGCACAGCTCATGTCGATGGAGACCATATAGTGGTTTCGGTTCCTGAAGCCGTTTTAGTTTCCGATGTGATGACAGATGATGAAATAACCTTGGAGCATGATCTATCAAATGAAGTGGTGCAAGGACCTGACATCATCACCGAGGCCGATGTTGTGTCTGAAAGTGTCATTGTCCCTGAATCGGTACTTGAAACTGATGTTACAATTGAGGAGGCTTTAGATGACAGCCACCATGTTTTGGAATCTGACATTATTACAGAAACTGTTTCTGTTCCAGACCAAGTATTTGTTGCTGATCTTGTCTCAGACCCAGATGTGCAACTGGAGCATGTGGTTCAGGACTCTGAGACTGGACTTCACTCTCCCACCATAGTTTCAGAAGAGGTTCTTGTAGCCAGCTGTGATTCAGATGCTATTATCCAGGCACCAAGCATTCAAACAACAGGCGCCACAGTAACCATAAAAGCAGAAGATAACGATGACGTAAAAAGCACTTCTGAAGACTACCTAATGATATCTTGTAAGCCAAAGTTCCCCAAATAATAATACAATTACTAAAAAATGGTATAATTTAAAACAATAGGTAAAACAATTACTTTGTCTGACCATGGCCAGTCTTTTTTTCACTCTGCTATACAATGAAAACAATAGAATAGTATATATAGAATATTTCCTATAATATGCCACAAGCAAGGGAATGCAGTGGGTGGATCAGAAAGGCTTATTAACATGTAATCACTGCAAACATCAATGTAGGTTTATTGAAGGAATTATTACCTTTTAGTTTTAAATTATACCATATTTGGAACCCCCACTTTGTCGCTTTGATTTTTAGTTTAATCTTTTTTAAAGACACTATAAAATACCCTGTTTTACACCCTTTGGGTACACATTTTAAATAATCTCACAACTCATTGTGGATGTATATGACTTAGTAGTACTGCTTTTTGTTTTCTATTAATTTACTTTGTTTTTCAATGAGGGCTTCAAACTACAAGAGCCCACATTTTCATTTCAGGCTTCTTAAGCTTGTATTCCTCACCGGGGAGAGAGAAAGAGAGGGAGATTTGACCCCAGTATGCTAAGTCCAGATGTAAGATCCTGAAAGTTAAATGCCCACTTGAGTCATTTTTTTCAACACATGCCATAGTGCATTTTTGAGTAAGTACAATAAGAATGGTAATGGATTAAGATAAGATGTGAAATTAATGCAGCAATAACTATCTGACTTGGGAAAATAAAATTCCTTTTATTTAGTTACAATTAAAGACCCTTTAATCCTTAGATAATGAAAAGAATTTCAACCAAAGAGTGAAATCACAAGAAACAAACAGGTAAAATACACATAATAACCTTGTTGTTTTTGTAGAAGTTATTTTACAACTTAAATTGTTTAATAATGTGAATTTTCGATATAATTATTTTAATGACTACTCTAGTTTGGGCATAAAGTCACATGTTTCTGACGTATATAACAAACTGTTAACATTACCAGCCATATAAGTCATGAGCTGACTGTGCTTGAGTCTGATATTGGACCTCTAGCAGACTGCTTTTTGGCATGTAGCCTGAGGAGTGTGCTCAGTCATTGTTCTATCCAGCAGTGGAGAGGGATTTGCAAAAAGTATGATTTTCCCTAAAACTATTCTCATGCTGTTATACACTTCAAAGACACAAAAGTTTTCCCACAACTACAGTGGCCTTTTAATTTCCTTATTTTGTTATTGTTATTCTTTTTTTACCACCATAATTACTTTAAAGATTGTGTACACAATCCCACACACACACAATCTCAGTATTTCAGAAAATTTGACAGAAAATGCAGTTTTTAATGCTTGTATTGCAACAAGCAAAAAACCCTTTACATAAGCTGTTTAAAAATCATTTAAAGGGCTAACATTAAAGGATTCACACTGTTAGCTGATGTTTTGCCAGCTAGTACAATGTATTATGGACAAAAACAAGTTCAAAATAGTGTATGTTTCCTCAACCATAGTTAAACGCATATCCAAGTTTCCTGGATTATGAATTCATCTGATAGAGGAGAATTGGTAGTGTAAGCAAAAAAATGTTTGCATGTGAAAATAAACATTTAGAATCTCACTCTGATGTTTGCTATATATTTTCAGTTCGCAAACTGCAGCTTTTGTTAGTTAACACCCCTGAAAATCCCTGCTAAGATTAGCATAAAATTCATAATTTGTTTTGGCCAATCAGGAGAAAGCAGTGGTTAGCTGATACATTTGTATCATACTCTGGGGTTCCTGTGTGGCAAAGCAGCCTGGGATATGTAGTCTCTCTCTTTATGCGTGTGCTCTGATCCAGCTGTGAGCTCAGACCCCACCTAACCATGTGATTCCATCCAGCAGCAGTTACTTCCTGTGGTATCTACCAGAAAGGTCAAACTCTGTATCTGGCTGCCTCTCTTCAGTGTACTTGGTTATGTAAGCTCATCGTGGGCGTGCAAAGCTGGATTTTACTTTCCTGCCTATAACTTTGTATGTACACTGAACTTTTCTATATAACACATATTTTGCTGATAATCACTGCCTGTTTCTTACCAAACATTTGAAACCCAGGAAACGAATATATACTTTAAGCCTGTCCGTGTAAATCAGCATCTCCCTCTTCTTCTTTTTTTAACTTACAGGCTTGCTGTAAGTTATGTAAATGTTTTCTTTAAATTATGAACTATATCACTTTGTAAAAATACTCTCTCATTTCACTGGGCTGAAGAATCATTTTAAGATTTTTATAGATTTATTAGAAGGAACCACATTTTTACATCACTGCAGTTTTTTTTTAAATCTTAATGTATATAGTATATATTGCAGTAACAGACTGCAGACTCCTCTCTCCAATTCTGTTGTAAAACATGGCAGTTGTCAAAACGATTCACAAAGTGAACAGAACTCTCTGATTTCCAAATTTCTAATTTTTAAGTTATAAAATGTCCCCTTTTTTTTATCTCGGTTACCCTTAACCCACATAGATTGTAAGCTCTTATGATAGCAGGGCCCTCAACACCCTCTGTACCAGTATTTATATGTTTGTTATATTTGTTTTATGTATTCCTTGTATCCCCTCTACTTAGTACTGCAGAATATATAAATGGTAATAAAAAATGTCATTGTTTTTTTAGTAGATGATGTTGGGGAGAAACTGGAACATATTGGCAACACCCCACTCAAGATCAGCGCAGAGGTCTCTCATGATCATGCATCTAAAGAAGATGGGTTTGGCTCAGAGGTGATTAAAGTTTACATATTCAAAGCAGAAGCAGAGGATGATGTAGAAATAGGTAAGTAAATAACCGCAAAATATTTCTACGTTTACGGTAAACTGGGAAAATTAATCTTCATATACACTTGAACCATACTGTAAATGCTGTAAATACTGTAAATAAGAATCTTATTTGAGACTCTTGGTGTAAAACTACATATATAACAAAGTGAGTGTTTTTTTTCCTTTGTCATAATATATCAATGTCCAGGAAACAAATATCCCATTAGTGTTTAACACTACTAATATGAAATAATAATGTTCTTCGGTTCATTTCTTAATCACAAAATGTGTTTATTTATTAGACAGACATCGACAGATTAAAACCAATTATAATATAATATTAAAAGCAATATTTGATGACACTTTTGGCAAGAACAATAGGGTCCAGTAACTGGTTATTTCCATATATAACTTTATACTCTTGTTCTTTCTTGTTGACATTAATACTGTTAAATATTGAATATTGAATTAATATGTCATATTCTTACTACTTTTAATATGAACAGAGTGTCCTGAAGTGTTATAACTTTTGTTTACTGGAGTATTTTTAAGTAAGACACCATTTTAGCTAGAATGATCACTCCATCCAAAACTTAAAAGTCAAAATACTCAGAGGAAAATGTTTAAATATCCAAGAGAGAAAAGCATTTGAAATAAAGATGATCACATTCTTCAACACTAAAAACACAGGACTTAATATAGACTTGGGTTTTCTATCACATTATCAGAATTTCATGTGATTTTTTTCCTCTTATACCATAACAGACTTAGCACCCTTAGTGAGGTGTTTATCCAATAGGAAAGATATCACTGTGGACTACAGTGCTCTGCTTTTTCATGTATATATTGATGTATATGTGTATATATGTTTCCTTTGCTATGTTGTGTTTATTCCCCATACCTGATGATGTCAGATGCTGTCTCCACTCTCTCTGTATCTGCTGTTAATATTCAAACTGAGGGTTCCATCTCATGTTAGTATTGCTTGAGACTTGATGAAGAGAGGTTGAACCTCTCGAAAGCTCGTCATTTTAAATAAGACTATCGACTTGCCTGTCAAAAAATGACGGCAATAAGATTGTAAGGCAGGTAATGCTGTTTGGTTGAGACATTAATTTTGCTGGTGTTCCGAGATGCTTCAGCGCTCATTGCGAGCCTCGTGCTAATAAAATAATTAATAAATTAATAACTGAATATACTTTACCTATTTTGAAGTAATATATGCAGGAAGCATTGTGTTGAAGAGCTAACAATCTGTTTTGATGTTGCTGCAGCATACAATGTCGGTTTGCACTGTTGTGGAGCTGAGGTGTAAGTGTCAGCAATGTGTGCAGTGTGTAGTGTAAATAGTGTGCGTGCGCGAGGAAAATCCGTCAGGGTAGCTGTGTACTTCCGCATTGTATAAGTTAGTGTTGTAAAATGGCGGCTAATGTGTATGTGGTACATGGCTGTGGATGATTTTGCGTCCTTGTTAATAGTGTATCTTGGACCTCGTACGGCTTTTTCGGAAAATCTGGATGTGTTTCGTGGTGTTTTGCGTGTTTAGGGTCCTGTAGCCTCGTTTTCGTTTTTTTCGCTCGCTTAGAGGATTTTTGGGTGTCTAAACTCTTGAATTTCTACTTAAATTGAGGTGTTACTTCAGTTTCAGAGGTCCTGAGTGCCCCCGCGCCCCCCCCCCTTGCTGTGGGTAAGCTTTTTATGTGTTTGCTGTGTGTATTTATTGTGTTTTTAATGTTTTATGTGCGCGGGGTTCGGGTGCTAAGGTCGTATTTTAGCGAGGCCGTAATGTCCCGCGGCTCATATTTGTGGATGCTAAGTCCGTAAATTTTGTTGTGTAAGTCCCGCCTGCGGCTCATTGCAGCCGACGTGGGAGCCTCCACCTCCTTGCAAACAACTGCGGCCCTCACTTCGCAAGCCCGCAGCTTTAGCAACAACCCGCCGTTATCCGGCCCCCACAGGAATTGGAAGATGCCGTATAAATGTAGTTTCTGGTTTGCCTGAGAGTCACTATTAAAAGAGGCCTAGATTAGCTGCACGCACACAGAATCCTCTGCTAAGTATATTTGTCAGTGAGGGCTGTTCTAGCAGCAGCAGCAGCTTTCACTCCTCACTTACACCCAGGTACGTTCGGCTGGAGGGTACGGTGCTGAACCCGGGGAATGTGACGCCAACACTGCACTGGCTCAGTCACTCATGTTCGTCTGCTTCCAGGTTGCTTGAATTGCAGAGACGTACAGTGGATGCAATCTAGGTGCCTGTAAGCATTTTGTGTCACGACAGCCTGGCTCCTGGCATTTATTGAGTCCTTTAAAATTGCATTTTTATTTAGAGAACAGTATTAAACATTTTTCCTGGTTGCTTGAGAGTTCTGGTTAACTGAGAGTCTACTATATATGTGTGTAATATATATATATATATATATATATATATATATATATATATAAATATAATTTGGTGGCACCACTATATCGTTTCTGATGCATGCACGCACACACAGAAGCGCGCTCGTCATATGTGCGCCTCCTACATCTGCGCGCAGGTCCACAGATAACACTGAATACACGCTGTGCTACCTGCATGTCTCTCTCCTTCCTTGCTGTCTCTCTCCTCCCATGCCTGCCTGTCTCTCTCCCTCCTTTTCGTCTCTCTCTCCGCCCATGCCTGCCTGTCTCTCTCCTTCCTTGCTGTCTCTCTCTCTCCTTCCTTGCTGTCTCTCTCTCCTTCCTTGCTGTCTCTCTCTCCTTCCTTGCTGTCTCTCTCTCCTTCCTTGCTGTCTCTCTCCGCCCATGCCTGCCTGTCTCTCTCCCTCCTTTTCGTCTCTCTCTCCTCCCATGCCTGCATGCCTCTCTCATTGCTTGCCGCATCCCTCTCCCATGCCTGCCCATTTCTCTCCTTCCTTGCTCTGTCTGTCTGTCTCTCACCTTCCCAGCCCTGTCTCTTTCCCCAACTGTCAAGTCCCTAGCCTTGCGCGCAGATGTCGGCGGTGCGCATATGATGAGCGCGCTTCTGTGTGTGCACGCGTGCGTCGGAAAGAGTGCATTGGGGCTCGTTCGGCAGGCGCGCTACAGTCGGGGTGCCATATATATAGTGAAGTGTAATCTTCATTTGTTTCTATTGTATCAGGTGGTACAGAAATTGTCACTGAGAGTGATTTTCACAACGGACACCCTGTCACTGGTATAATTGAGCAGAGTGGCCTTGGTCGGATGCAGAGAGAGAAGATGCTTTATATGGCTGTTAAAGATTCCTCGCAAGAAGATGAAGATATTGGTAAAATAAAAGCTTATTGATAAGTCACTGCTGCTATTTTATTGAGGCAATTTGTCACCAGCTTTATGGTTCATGGAATTACATGTCATCCTTTGTGTGTAGGTTGTGCTGAAATAGCAGATGAAGTGTACATGGAAGTCATTGTAGGAGAAGAGGAAGCGGCTTCTCTCCCTGACACCCAAAGTGAAGACACCAATATCAACAAAACATTTGTCCCTGTGGCCTGGGCCGCTGCATATGGTAATTCATTTAAATAACCACCTTTGTAACAGTTATTGTTTCATTAAAGGACCTCTAAACTCCCATAGACTGCTCACCTGAAAGGGAAGATCAACATTAAGACATGAAAAGTATAACAGAATAAAAAAATAAGCATACTTCCCTTTCCAGGGGCTGATACAGGCTGCTCGTATCCTCCTCAGCTCCTCTGCATGTCTTAATCAATGGGGTATGAGTGCCACACAGCCTGTTAGTTCTGTACCGCGCTGATAATTGAACTCAATTGGCAACATTTTGTTTGACAGCTATGGGGCGGGCTTAACAGTGATGTCACGATTAAGCCCGCCCCCGAGATGTCAATCAATTCAGCACAGGCACTGAACCAGCCATCACCACTGCCTACACTAATCCCGCCTACCTCCCTCCTCCAAACATGGCTGCCTGTGAGGATCTCCACTAGCAGGTGAGAGCCATGTGCTCTCTGTGTGTGTTGTATCTGTCAGTCTCTAGCTGTCTATCTATCTTTCTAGCAGTCTGTATCTAGCAGTCGATCTATCTAGCTGTTGTTCTATTTATCTATCTTTATCTATCTATCTAGGTGTCTGTATCTAGCTATCTATCTTTCTAGCTGTCCATCTTTCTATCTATCTTTATCTATCTATCTATCTAGGTGTCTGTATCTAGCTATCTATCTTTCTAGCTGTCTATCTAGCTGTCTGTCTGTCTATCTATCTGTCAGTATCTAGCTATATATTGTCTGTATCTAGCTATCTATCTTTCTAGCTGTCCATCTTTCTATCTATCTTTATCTATCTATCTATCTAGGTGTCTGTATCTAGCTATCTATCTTTCTAGCTGTCTATCTAGCTGTCTGTCTGTCTATCTATCTGTCAGTATCTAGCTATATATTGTCTGTATCTAGCTATCTATCTTTCTAGCTGTCCATCTTTCTATCTATCTTTATCTATCTATCTATCTAGGTGTCTGTATCTAGCTATCTATCTTTCTAGCTGTCTATCTAGCTGTCTGTCTATCTATCTGTCTGTATCTAGCTATATATTGTCTGTATCTAGCTATCTATCTTTCTAGCTGTCCATCTTTCTATCTATCTTTATCTATCTATCTATCTAGGTGTCTGTATCTAGCTATCTATCTTTCTAGCTGTCTATCTAGCTGTCTGTCTATCTATCTGTCTGTATCTAGCTATATATTGTCTGTATCTAGCTATCTATCTTTCTAGCTGTCCATCTTTCTATCTATCTTTATCTATCTATCTATCTAGGTGTCTGTATCTAGCTATCTATCTTTCTAGCTGTCTATCTAGCTGTCTGTCTGTCTATCTATCTGTCAGTATCTAGCTATATATTGTCTGTATCTAGCTATCTATCTTTCTAGCTGTCCATCTTTCTATCTATCTTTATCTATCTATCTATCTAGGTGTCTGTATCTAGCTATCTATCTTTCTAGCTGTCTATCTAGCTGTCTGTCTGTCTATCTATCTGTCAGTATCTAGCTATATATTGTCTGTATCTAGCTGTCAATCTTTCTAGCTGTCCATCTTTCTATCTATCTTTATCTATCTATCTATCTATCTAGGTGTCCGTATCTAGCTATCTATCTTTCTAGCTGTCCATCTTTATATCTATCTAGCTGTCTATCTTTCTAGCTGTCCATCTTTCTATCTATCTTTATTTATCTATCTATCTATCTAGGTGTCTGTATCTATCTTTCTAGCTGTCTATCTGTCTATCTAGCTGTCTGTCTATCTATCTGTCTGTATCTAGCTATATATTGTCTGTATCTAGCTGTCTATCTGTCTAGCTGTCCATCTTTCTATCTATCTTTATCTATCTATCTAGGTGTCCGTATCTATCTATCTATCTTTCTAGCTGTCCATCTTTATATCTATCTTTCTAGCTGTCTATCTTTCTAGCTGGTAACTTTCTAGCTGTCTATCTTTCTAGCTGTCCATCTTTCTAGCTGTCCATCTTTCTAGCTGTCCATCTTTCTATCTATCTTTATCTATTTATTTATCTATCTATCTATCTAGGTGTCTGTATCTAGATATCTATCTTTCTAGCTGTCTATCTGTCTATCTAGCTGTCTGTCTATCTATCTGTCTGTATCTAGCTATATATTGTCTGTATCTAGCTGTCTATCTTTCTAGCTGTCCATCTTTCTATCTATCTTTATCTATCTATCTATCTAGGTGTCTGTATCTAGCTATCTATCTTTCTAGCTGTCTATCTGTCTATCTAGCTGTCTATCTATCTGTCAGTATCTAGCTATATATTGTCTGTATCTAGCTGTCTATCTTTCTAGCTGTCCATCTTTATATCTATCTAGCTGTCTATCTTTCTAGCTGTCTATCTTTCTAGCTGTCCATCTTTCTATCTATCTTTCTTTATCTATCTATCTATCTAGGTGTCTGTATCTATCTTTCTAGCTGTCTATCTGTCTATCTAGCTGTCTGTCTATCTATCTGTCTGTATCTAGCTGTCTATCTGTCTAGCTGTCTATCTTTCTATCTATCTTTATCTATCTATCTATCTAGGTGTCTGTATCTAGCTATCTATCTTTCTAGCTGTCTATCTAGCTGTCTGTCTGTCTATCTATCTGTCAGTATCTAGCTATATATTGTCTGTATCTAGCTGTCTATCTTTCTAGCTGTCCATCTTTCTATCTATCTTTATCTATCTATCTATCTAGGTGTCTGTATCTAGCTATCTATCTTTCTAGCTGTCTATCTGTCTATCTAGCTGTCTATCTATCTGTCAGTATCTAGCTATATATTGTCTGTATCTAGCTGTCTATCTTTCTAGCTGTCCATCTTTATATCTATCTAGCTGTCTATCTTTCTAGCTGTCTATCTTTCTAGCTGTCCATCTTTCTATCTATCTTTATTTATCTATCTATCTAGGTGTCTGTATCTATCTTTCTAGCTGTCTATCTGTCTGTCTAGCTGTCTATCTTTCTATCTATCTTTATCTATCTATCTATCTATCTATCTATCTATCTATCTATCTAGGTGTCCGTATCTATCTATCTATCTTTCTAGCTGTCCATCTTTATATCTATCTTTCTAGCTGTCTATCTTTCTAGCTGTCAATCTTTCTAGCTGTCTATCTTTCTAGCTGTCTATCTTTCTAGCTGTCCATCTTTCTAGCTGTCCATCTTTCTAGCTGTCCATCTTTCTATCTATCTTTATCTATTTATCTATCTATCTATCTATCTAGGTGTCTGTATCTAGATATCTATCTTTCTAGCTGTCTATCTGTCTATCTAGCTGTCTGTCTATCTATCTGTCTGTATCTAGCTATATATTGTCTGTATCTAGCTGTCTATCTTTCTAGCTGTCCATCTTTCTATCTATCTTTATCTATCTATCTATCTAGGTGTCTGTATCTAGCTATCTGTCTATCTAGCTGTCTATCTATCTATCTGTCTGTATCTAGCTATATATTGTCTGTATCTAGCTGTCTATCTTTCTAGCTGTCCATCTTTCTATCTATCTTTATCTAGCTATCTATCTATCTAGGTGTCTGTATCTAGCTATCTATCTTTCTAGCTGTCTGTCTGTCTATCTAGCTGTCTGTCTGTCTATCTAGCTGTCTGTCTATCTAGCTGTCTGTCTGTCTATCTAGCTGTCTGTCTGTCTATCTAGCTGTCTGTCTATCTAGCAGTCTATCTATCTGTATCTAGCTATCTATCTGTTCATCTGTCTGTATCTATCTATTGTATCTACCTGTTGCATCTACTCATCTCATCTACCCATCCCATTGTTTCTACCCATCCTATCTACCCATTTCATGTATTCATCTCATCTACCCATTCCACCTACTCAGTGTATCTACCCATCATATATACCCATTCCATCTACCCATTTCATTTACCCATGGATATACCCATCTACTACCTACCTATTCCATCTACCCATTGTACCTACCCATATTACCAACCCATTGTACATACATATCTACCCATTGTATCTGTCTATTCCGTCTACCCAGTATATCTATAATCTACCATTACATCTACCCATCCCATATACCTATTCCATCTACCCATTGCATCTACCTGTTGCATCTACCCATTTCATCTACCTATCTACCCATTTCATTTATTCATTTCATCTGCCCATTGTCTCTACCATCCCGCCTACCCACTGTATCTACCCATTCCATCTACCTATCTACCAATTTCATTTACTCATTGCATCTACCCATCTACTACCTACCTATTTCATCTACCCATTGTATTTACCTGTTCCATCAACCCATTGCATCTACCTATTCCATCTACCCATTGTATCTACCTATCAACCCATTGTATCCATCCATCACATCTACCAATCTACCTATTCCATCTACCCATTGTATTTACCCATCATATCTACAATCTACCCATCACATCTTCCCACTGTATCTACCTATATACCCATCTACCCACCTCATTTGCATATCTACCTTTTCCATCTACCGATCACATCCACCCATCCCATGTACCCATTGCATCTACTTATTTTATCTACATATTCTATCTACCCATCCCATGTACCTATTGCATCTACCTATTTGTCTGTTTCTCTATCCTGTGTAGAAAAAAACTCTTCAACACATATATGTGATAAAGTCCAGACGTTTCTTATCAGTTTATTCCAGGCATCACAGGGGATCTCATTCCATAGGCACACCCCCGTAACCTGATTGGTTGAAGTAAAGATGAACGACCGAACCCCCCTGGCTTTCATCTATAAGAGGCCTTGGGCGGTCCTCACACATATAAACACACACATCATCTCATATCTCCGTCAAAAATTAACAGATTTCAAAAATTATTTCAACCTGCTTTTAGGAGAACTTCACAGTGGTGTGGTCCAAATTGTGCTGAATTAAGTGGCCCTTTAGTGGCTGCTTAAAGCTTGTGAGTATAGGGTCAGCCAGAAAATGAGTTATGTAATGACTGAATTCAGAAGATCTGCTTATCTTGAGTGACGGCAGAGGACCCAGTTATTGCAGAAATGAAAGATTCACATATTAATAAATATATTTATAGTTGATTGCTATTAAAACAGGCTATTGTTTATATGATTGAGATTTAAAGTCGTGTATTTTAAGCGGAAACTCTATAAAGGACCACCTCTCTAACTCACTTTTATCCAGGTCAATTAATGAAATCTTACAGTGGTTGGTGACAAAGTAGAACATGTTTAGTTGGATAAATAATAGTCACTTTTAATTGTTAAAGTCTTATAATCATTAGTCAGACCCTTCTTTATTATCCCTCCACTGATTTTTTTGAACTTATTATTGAACTTTCAAGCTCAGTTATCTAACACATCAACATGAAAATTTTAATAGCAACAGTTGTAATTATATTTATTTAATGTGTACATTTCTGCAACAATTAGGATCTTTTCTGTTTTACTCAGGATGAGTTCTTTCAGTAATCCACCCATACTAGTTTTTTGCCTGGCCCAACTCTGCTTCATGCAGCTTTTCACTACCTCACTACTAGTGTAATGCTACTGCATGCATTGACACAGCATATTACTGATTGTTTGCTATCAGCATTACACTGGAAATGTGAAGACCTACTGTTGTGGGTGTACAGATGTACTCCCTGGCTTGCCTTATAATACAGAATTCTCTGCATGCAGCACAATTATTTATGACACCGCAAAAGCTTATATAATGCATCCTATTTTGCTTTATGCTCTACGTGTGGCGGGTAAGAGGTGGCACCCGGGCTATATGCAGCCCTTAGACTCTTCCCATGCAGCCTCCAGCTTGATTGGAAGAACATGTCCTTTAAGTCCATTTTATCTCTCCATAACTAGCAAATCCATCTCTATTGCACTCCAAAACACATATCCTCATCTATATATATATTAATCCACCTCTGCCTCTCTCCCTCATCTCTATTATTATTATTACCCTTTATTTGTAACTCGCCAACGTTGCACTTTACTGGGTTTAAGTACTTTGCAAAATCTAATAATAACATATTGCAAAATAATGGAGGGCACTGTCTTAAAATCTTAAGTATATTGTGCTTTTTCACAAAGCACCTCCCAAGATTGAAAGCTTGCAATCTAAAGATTGTGATAGAGGAGGATGATAGATGCAAGATGGCTGTGTGTAAGGCAGTAGTCTCAAGCAAGTGGAGGTAGCTGTGTGTGCAGTGTAGATTTTGGATGCGAGTAATATAATGCTGTAGAATATGCAGCTGTGCAAATTAATGTTGATGATACGTTTCTTTAAATAGATGCAGTTTTAGTGAGTTTTTGCAGGTTTTAGGCAGAAAAATTATCTGATGGAGCGAGGCAAGGAGTTTCCTAGAGTACGGCCAGCACGAGAAAAGTCATGAAAGAGGGAGTGAGAGGAGGTAATAAGAGAGAAGGAAAAAATAAGATAATTAGCGGAGCAAAGAGGGCAGTTGGGGGAGTTTTTTGAGACAAGCACAGAAATATAAGGGGTGCACAGTTGTTGAGGGCTTTATATATTAGAATCATGATTTTAAATGTTAGCCGGTAGGCCATTGGAGAGATTGACAGAGAGGTGCTGCTGACATTGAATGTTGAGTATGCTTGATGAGTCTAGCAAGAAGCGTTCATTATGGATTGAAGTGGATGGAGACGGGTGATGGGGAGGCCAACAAAAAGCAAGCTGCAGTAGTTGGGATGCAAAATAATGAGAGAGTAGATTAGAAGTTTAGTTGAATCTTGTGTAAGACAGTGATAGATTTTGGAGATTAATTAGGTTGTGGATCACTATTTATTTCTTCCTCTCTCTCCCTCTCTTCCTCCTCCTCTCTTCCTCTCTCTATCTCACCCTCTCTTCCTCTCTCTATCTCACCCTCTCTTCCTCTCTCTCTATCTCCCCCTCTCTTCCTCTCTCTATCTCCCCCACTCTTCCTCTCTCTATCTCCCCCACTCTTCCTCTCTCTATCTCCCCCTCTCTTCCTCTCTCTATCTCCCCCTCTCTTCCTCTCTCTATCTCCCCCTCTCTTCCTCTCTCTATCTCCCCCTCCTCCTCCTCTCTCTATCTCCCCCTCTCCTCCTCTCTCTATCTCCCCCTCTCTTCCTCTCTCTATCTCCCCCTCTCTTCCTCTCTCTATCTCCCCCTCTCTTCCTCTCTCTATCTCCCCCTCTCTTCCTCTCTCTATCTCCCCCTCTCTTCCTCTCTCTATCTCCCCCTCTCTTCCTCTCTCTATCTCCCCCTCTCTTCCTCTCTCTATCTCCCCCTCTCTTCCTCTCTCTATCTCCCCCTCTCTTCCTCTCTCTGTCTCCCCCTCTCTTCCTCTCTCTGTCTCACCCTCTCTTCCTCTCTCTGTCTCACCCTCTCTTCCTCTCTCTGTCTCACCCTCTCTTCCTCTCTCTGTCTCTTCCTCTCTCTGTCTCACCCTCTCTTCCTCTCTCTGTCTCTTCCTCTCTCTGTCTCTTCCTCTCTCTGTCTCTTCCTCTCTCTGTCTCACCCTCTCTTCCTCTCTCTGTCTCTTCCTCTCTCTGTCTCACCCTCTCTTCCTCTCTCTGTCTCCCCCTCTCTTCCTCTCTCTGTCTCCCCCTCTCTTCCTCTCTCTGTCTCCCCCTCTCTTCCTCTCTCTGTCTCCCCCTCTCTTCCTCTCTCTGTCTCACCCTCTCTTCCTCTCTCTGTCTCTTCCTCTCTCTGTCTCCCCCTCTCTTCCTCTCTCTGTCTCCCCCCTCTCTTCCTCTCTCTGTCTCCCCCTCTCTTCCTCTCTCTGTCTCCCCCTCTCTTCCTCTCTCTGTCTCCCCCTCTCTTCCTCTCTCTGTCTCACCCTCTCTTCCTCTCTCTCTGTCTCACCCTCTCTTCCTCTCTCTGTCTCACCCTCTCTTCCTCTCTCTCTGTCTCACCCTCTCTTCCTCTCTCTGTCTCACCCTCTCTTCCTCTCTCTGTCTCACCCTCTCTTCCTCTCTCTGTCTCACCCTCTCTTCCTCTCTCTGTCTCACCCTCTCTTCCTCTCTCTGTCTCACCCTCTCTTCCTCTCTCTGTCTCACCCTCTCTTCCTCTCTCTGTCTCACCCTCTCTTCCTCTCTCTGTCTCCCCCTCTCTTCCTCTCTCTGTCTCACCCTCTCTTCCTCTCTCTGTCTCCCCCTCTCTTCCTCTCTCTGTCTCACCCTCTCTTCCTCTCTCTGTCTCACCCTCTCTTCCTCTCTCTGTCTCACCCTCTCTTCCTCCTTCTCCCTCCACCTCTTCCTCCCTCTCTGCCCCCTCCCTTTCCGGCGCTAACTGGATGCAACTACACATGCGCGAAGGCGCAATTTAGCTGCTAATTAACAGTAGTAGCCTGTGAGTAACATCTGCGCAGAGCGCACCGCACAGGCGTTATACACAAGCTCATAACTATTATAGTGGATAGATATGCAGAAGAGATTGGATATTAAGCGGCTGCTCCTTGACGAGTAAAAATTAGTTCCCCAGACTTCAATCCCTCATTCCAAAAAAGAAAAACAAAATACTTTTTGTGGTGCATAAAATATGCTTTCCTAAATCCACAACATGCCATTCATTGTTAGTTTAATTTTTTGAACAGAGTAGGTAAGAAGTCATAGAGATTGCGCAGGATAATCTCCAAAAGAATGTTGAAAATATTTGTTTATTAAAGGCAGCAATATAGGGCAGTACTTGTAGCCACAGAGCAAAGACATATACTGGTTTACAGAGCCATGTTTAAAGCATTCCCTGTTCAGCAGCAATGATCAGTAATTGAACTGTATGAATCATCAGGTGTACCCATTGATATAACGTAGAGGTATTTATTTATGTATATTTGTATATAGCTAATACAAAACATCATTGTTGTGGAGTATAAAGGAGGATATTTACTGAACAACCTTGACAGAGCAACAAATATAGAAACATGCTATAAACCCCAAAACATAAGTGAAAGTGAGCAAATGCAATTAATGCTACAGACTGGAAATGCCGCTAAGCATGGCCAAGTACTAATAATAGGGAATGTAATTAACTACACAGAAATAAACTGGATACATGAGACCAACAGTCCATATATGGGGAGCAGGTTTTTGAGTACACTTGGAGATCATTATCTGGCCCAAGCTATACAAGAACCTACTACTGTAGGTCTTATAATAACAAACAATACTGATATAATATTAATTATATTAAATGGTATATAAATAATTAATTAATGCAGGAAGAAATCCAAATAAAACTTGAAAAAATACATGCTAATAAAGCACCAGGTTCTGGTCGATACTTCAAAGTATACTGATGGAATTAGGGTTCTTTAATTGCCAAACCATTATATTTTAAAAAAAAATAAGACTCACTACCAGGTGATTGGAGAAAGGCAGAGAGTATACCTTCATTTAAAAAGGGATCAAGAGCAAATACAGGGAACTATAAACCAGTAAGCCTCACCTCTGTAGTAGGGTTGCTTAGGGAATGTATACAGGAATATATCCACATGAACAAAATAATAAGCAGACATCAGCACACATTTATGGACATTTCAAACAAATCTGATTGGTTTCTATGAGGAGCTAAGTTGGAACTTGGATCTAGGCAACTCAATTGATGCAGTCTATTTGGATTTTGCAAAGGATTTTGGTACAGTGCCACATGGGAGGCAATTGTACAAAGTAAGGGATATAGGAATTGCAGTAAATATATGCACATTGAAAATCTGGCTAAAACACCATTTAGTCACATTGGACTAAGTGGTACATGGGGCTCCTCAGGTTCAGTATTAGGTCCTCCCCTTTTTAACTTAATTACTAATGATTTAGAAGTAGGACTGGAAAGTAATGTATCTATATTTGTACACAATACTAAGTTTTGCAAGGTCGTTAAATCAGAAAATGATGTACATTCACCTTTGGTGAACTCGCATGAACTAGAAGAATGGATAGCTCAATTGCAGATGAAATGTAACACCAATAAATGTAGGAATTTGCATTGCAGAGAGGGTCATTGAACATGGGGAGATTTGTGAGGCTAGGTATGTATGGGTAAGGCCATATACTGATTTGTAAACCGAGGTTAGGCATTTAAAAAGGCAATGGTAGAGAGGAAGCCATTGGGGTTGGTCTAGGAAGGTTGAGGTATGAGTTTTGTGTGGAATAGTGTACATGCAAAGAATGTTTGGGTTGGTTGGAGTGGGTGAATGCATTAGCTGGAAGAAGTGAGTTGCTGTTGTCCAGGTTTATTTCTTTTAAATTTCAAATAAGCTTTAAAAATTGTGCTAAAGCCTTTACATACAAAACGTTCTTTATATTTAAAACATGCCCTTTTTAATGCTTGGAAGATAAAGCTGGAGTTTCCTGTCATTTTAAATAAAATCTACAAGCTAAACAAGGTATATATTTATAATGATTTGTTTTTGTTTGTCCATAAGGAGAAGAACGAGAGCTCCCTAAAAAGTATGGAGACTGGCAAGAAACAGGTAAGATGTTAGAAATACAATAATATTCTACTGTTCGATTAAATGAGCACAGTAATAACATAAAGAGGATCTACTTGTTGAACAATATTCAATATTAAACTCACTTTCAAAGATTAGGTATCAGCCCCCAGTAGTATTGTTGGTTTCCCCTGTTGTAAGGTTATGAAAGGAGGGATCATGTTGTCCTGGATGGGGAAGAGGTCTAAGTGTCTTTAAGAACAGTCTTGTTAGGTTAAGGCTGAGTCTGTATAACTATTCATAAACTATCTTGCTGTCTTAACTTGTTTCATTGGGAATCTGCTTGAACGCAGCAGCTCTAGCCAATGAAGAGCAAGGTGCCCATTCTAACTACCTAAGGTTGGTTTTGTTTCTATATTTCCTTATATAAAGATACAAAATAAGAGAGGATGAGAGAACCGCACGCCACCATATAGTGTAGTAAAAGCAATTTAATGAATACAAATAAACAAGAAATAATATGCACTCGCATTATATTGCATTATATACTACAATATATACCGTATATACTCGAGTATAAGCCAAGTTTTTCAGCCCTTTTTTTAAGGCAAAAAAGGGGCCCCTCGGCTTATACTCGAGTCACTCTCCCCCTGTGTGTCTCTATGCCCCCCCCCCCGTGTGTGTGTCTAACCCCCCATGTCTCTTTCCCTCCCCCCTCCTCAACCTAAACCCCCCTAAATACCTCCCCCCTCTCCCCTCACTTACCTGCTTGTGCTCCGGCCTCCGCTCTTTGACCCGGCGCCGGCACGCATGTGACGTCACATGCGCTCCGCGTCATTAGCATATACCGGGTGCCGGCACCCGGTATATGCTAATGACGCAGCGCGCATGTGACGTCACATGCGTGCAGGGTCAAGGAGCGGAGGCCGGAGCACAAGCAGGTAAGAGAGGGGGGAGGTATTTAGGGGGGTTTAGGTGGTTGAGGGGGGTTGGGGTTGAGGGGGGTTGACGTTGAGGAGGGAGGTTGAGGATGGGGGGTTGAGGAGGAGGATGGGGGGTTGAGGAGGGGGTTCAGGATGAGGATGGGGGGTTGAGGAAGGTTGAGGATGGGGAGTTGAGGTTGAGGAGGGGGTTGAGGATGAGGAGGGGGTTGAGAAGGAGGGGGGGTTGAGGATGAGGATGGGGGGTTGAGGATGAGGATGGGGGGTTGAGGATGAGGATGGGGGGTTGAGGAGAGAGGATGAGGATGGGGGGGTTGAGGAGGGGGATTGAGGAGAGAGGATGAGGGGGGGGGTTGAGGAGGGGGATTGAGGATGGGGGGGTTGAGGAGGGAGGTTGAGGAGTGGGGTTGAGGAGGGTGATAAGGGAGGGGGGAAGACACACCGGGAAGGGAGAGGTTGGAAGAGACACAGGGAAGGGAGAGGGGAGAAGAGACACAGGGAAGGGAGAGGGGAGAAGAGACACGGAGAGAGAGGGGGGCACAAGAGGGACACAGGGGGCAGCACATTTCCCACCCTCGGCTTATACTCGAGTCACTCATTTTACCCAGTATTTTGTGGTAAAATGGGTGCCTCGGCTTATACTCCGGTCGGCTTATACTCGAGTATATACGGTACTTATTTATATTTGGATTGTAATCTTTTTTTTGTCTGAAGGACCATTGAAGGTACTGTGCATATCAATTTTAAACCCAAATTATGTATTTTAAGTCTACTGGGAACATATATTTTTATAAAAATGTGCAGCAGGCAAGCAAGGTAATGTCCTTGTTTTCAGCTGTTGAAATAATATATTGGGGCAGGCACTATTGTTAGCTAAGGTTCAAACTCCATACTGATCAAATTAGTACTGTGCTCATTGGCCTTCTATTGCATTTAATTAAATACTTTGGTTGCAAACTACTGAAAAATAGTAGATGTGCATATAACATTTAATATGCTGCATGTTCTAGAAACAGACGTGGATTCGAGGAAATACATGACTTGTACTTACACAGTTTGACTTATGCTCTCATTTATCATATCCTTTATGCAGACTTATATTTGCTCAAGTCAACATGCAACTGTATCTAATGTACCCCTTTTGAGGAAATGATGCAGAAGCGGCAAACATGGCAGACCTCAGTAGACATGAGGCCCCTTTAAATGTGAAGCCCATAGCGGCATGGGCAAGCCCGCAAGGGCTGCAGGATTGAAATTCGGCTGCGTTACAGAGGTATTAAGTTAGACCATGCTGTGAGTTACGGGCTTTAGACGCAAACCCGTAAACCATTTGTTGAACATTAGATGTGCGGCCGTGAATATGATCAATTAGTCAAACCCGTATTTACGGGTTTAGATGTAGCCAATGGCAATAGAGATTGTCACCATTACATCACTGAAAAAAATGGAGGTTGGATTTCAAAGCCTTACGGGTTTCAATTACGAGTTACGATTGGACCCGCCTTCCAGAAATAATGCAATATTGATAAAACCGTAAATATGATATTCTAGTCCATGCGAGGTCCATTATATGTATTAACACATTGATTGCCGGGATCGATAAAACACAGAAATTAAAATGAAAATAAAGTATTTTATATTGCAGATTTGCGAGCCTGAGAATGTTGTGCTATTAATTGTAATACCTCACATCACTTTCCCTTTTATTAGAAGTACAGTAGTCTGTGTATATTTGCATTTACAGTGCTATAGATAGGACTTTACCCCCCTTGCGGGTACTCTCTGGTACCCGTTGGCCATTTGGCTCCATTTGCGGGTTACGGGCTTGAACGCCAGTGAATTTGTTGCAACTTAATAGCATGATTGGAAATGTAACCTTTATAGGCTTGACAGAGGGCGCGCAGTTCAAATTTACACGTCCCATAGCCTTTTCTTGCCCTTACCAAGTCATGCGGGCTATGTTACAGGCTACAGTTTTCAGCATTGAGGGAATTTAATAGAGCTAATGGACAAGTAAATGGTTAAAGACAACCACACCAAAAAAATATTTGCTTGAAAATTTTGTTCGAGCATAATGAAAGGGACATGGAAGGTTCGCTGTTTTTAATATAAAAATATTCTAGTAAGCATTTCTTTGCATATCTAAACAACATTTTATTAACAAAAGCGCTACTTTTACTCACTTTCCAAACAGTCCCTGCAAATGTTCACCCCTGTAGCTCATGAACAGAGTGTTTCTGTAGTACTATATGCCCTAGCCAATCACAAATTGTATTTCAGCAGCATTTCTGTTACTGGTTAGTACATCTAGTATCAATAGAACCACTGTGGGGCAGACCTTTGTAGGGACTATTTGGAAGGTTTCATTGAGTAAAAACAGAGCTTTTAAGTACTTGGTAATAACATGTCTAGATATGTAAATAAATACTTAAGAGATTATTTTGATATTAAAAACAATGTCTCTGTCCCTTTTAAGCAAGAAAAAAGTAATACATTTAGTACTTAATTAGAAAAAAAAATGTGATTTCTCTGCAGATCCATGATACACTGGTTGAAGTTGTGTGTGTGTGAGAGGGGCATTTATATTTCTAGAGAGCTGTTGCTGCAGTAAATGATGCAGGGGGTCTACTTCTGGGTCAGTGAGTGGGAATAGGATTTGTGTCTATGTCAGTATTTTCTTTATAATGACTCTTTGTCCCTTCCTTATATCTAACCCACAGTGCTCCATGTCAAGTAGCAACTTGAAAGGCTAGTAAAATATTAGCATGCATTAATAGTTGCTTGGATGCAAGGAAAGCAAGTTTAATTCTGTCACTATATACATCTCTGGTAGGATTTACCTAGAATTTAAAGTTCAGTTTTGAGTTCCAGTTCTGAAAAGGACTTTATAGAGCTAGAAAGGAAACAATTAATAAAGGAGTAGAGGAATCCCTAATAACGCTCTCAAATTGCTTCTTGCGCATGTGCGCTGCTCATAGCAAGGATCGCAATAGGTCGCCAAAGGGAGAGGGGAAAGGAGAGTGAGCGTGAGCAGGAGAGAGTGAGCGTGAGCAGGAGAGAGTGTGAGTAGGAGAGCGTGTGAAGGTACACAGAGAGAGGGTGCACAAACAGACAGAAGACTCTCTTTTTAAGACAATATTATACAGGCAAGTGACTAGTTACCTTATAAAGTCTAGCCAAGTGAGACTTATTTCAGACAAAACATACGTATAAGTTTAATGTATTTTTTTTATCCAGGGTCTGTGTAAGGTTTCTGGAAACCTGAGATTTCACCTTAATAAGCGACTGTAGTTCTATTTGCAAATTATAATTTTTTGAAGAACTACACTTGTGTGCAAAAGAAAACAATACAACCTTTAATGTGTTACCTTTTCTATTCAGTTATGTACAGGGACTTTTCTGATATAATTCCTCAGTTGGGAGGATACTTTGAGTGCAGATGGAGCTTCTATATATTACAGCAGCATTGTGGCACCTAAAATACCAGTGTTCTACTAGGACTAATTGAAAGCTTATTTTATAAAGTCATGCTTTCCTGAGAAATTAAGTGGTCCTTTAAACAAACAAAGCAGTACCACTGGAGTTCATGAAAAAGGACACTTGTTTATCAGGTATGTAACAAACTACAAATATTAGCAGCTGTGTAGCAATAGGCATAAAGCATTTTTTGGGGAAAAACATAAATTTTGAAGACTCCTGTTTATCAGTACAGGAATGTAATCTGTGTTATATCAAATCTGGATGATGGAGGTGTTTGTTTACTTAGATATAAGTAGAAGGAGGGGTGGGGGGGAAGAAACAGGCAGAAGTCTAGAGCTTTTGTTTCATAATTGGATAAGACTGACACCACACCCTTTCTCCTCACTGGCACATAAGCAGATATCTGGCATCATTCAGTGCAACTAAAGCTCTCCAGAAATGTACACGCATCTCTCTCACAAACAACTTCCACCAATGTGTCATGGATCCCTTCAGAGGCATCAATATTTAATTCTTCTAATTTAAAACTAGTTACATTGTTCTGCCTAATTAAGCTCTTAGACATATTTTCCATTGTGCAGTGATCCTTTAAATTGGGGCAGTGATACCATGTAAGCCATTATCAAATGATGATGTGACAGCAGATTTAGTTGCTAACTTTTAAAATGGGGTGAGTACATATTTATAAAAAAAACATCTATGTTAACGATATTGATCTAAGAAAATGATTACATTGGGGTGATCAAAAAATGTATTTTTTTCACGAAGGAGGCAGTCGGCAATTCCTTTTTTTGTTTGTTTATCTTCCTCTGAATAAATTCACATAACACAAAGATTAGAGAAGATATATAAATGTTACACTTAAAGGGATATGGAACATATTTGCTCATGCATTTTAAAAAATAGTGTTTTAAATAAAACCAAAGTTGCTTTGCATGAAAGAATATTAAAGGGGCATTGACACTCTCACAACAAGCATTAAAGGACCACTGTACAATGATAACAAATATGTATGTTTGAAAATTGGCTCTGACCAGTCAAAACACAAAATTAATTCCTGTACTCATAACCAGATTATACAAAATTCAGATAACCACCCCCCCCCCCCCCCAAAAAAAGATATGTCCAGGTATATACAACTGCCAAAGTTGTTGTTTGGTACATTCTTATACTATTTTCCCTGAACTACAGTCGTCCTACTATCTGGTTTTCTCTATAGTGATTCATTCCTGAGATATTCAACACAGCTTGCTAAGTAAGGGGGGTCTAACTGCATTACTAACACTGGGTAGAATGTTCTTTGACACTACTTATTTTGGGGTGACTCTTTAAATATTTGGTGTGCTTGATTGCAGAAACAAAGTGTCAATATGGAAAAATACAGCAAATCAAAGCAGCTAGTTGGTATTCACAAGCTGTAAATGTGCATAACCCAGCACAAACAGTTTAGAGTATAGTGTATAGGCAGATTTTCAGACTCTAAGATGAATGTTAAAACAAAAAACAACAACTTGATTTTGGGGTTATAGAGTTCCTTCATGAATCACCTGTTTACATCAACTGCAAATTTAAGTTTTCAGAGCTACATTGATTTTATTTTAAATACTGATTGTATTGCTAAGTTATTAAGTAATTCAATGAGATCTGATTGTGTTTCTGCTGTACGTGGAGTTATCTTAAATGTACAGGAAAATTCAGCTGCAGTAATATAGCAGAGCCGTGCTATAATAATTAAATGACCACTGTAATGTATTTAAAAGTAAAGCTCATATGTTTGCTTGTCGGGCTTGGACTATTAAAAACAGTTTGCAATTTAAAATAAACTGTAAGAAAAAAAAATGTCTCTCTTGTTTGTTTCCTCCTCAAGCCGAGCTGCTTTTCTCCTCCTCCCTGTATGTTGTCAGGGGGCATGGTCAGCTCTGCCTGGGGACTGGACAATCAGTGAGCTTGAAAGCAGGTTGGGCCATGATGTTACTTGCTGCACCATTACATCACCTATCTCTGTATACACAGAGGTAACAACTCCTAAAAACTTGCAGCAGCCTCATAGGCACCACGCAGTAACAGTGCTTAAGACATCATAACCCCGCCCCTTTATTGAACATGCTCAGTCTGAACCAGATTCTGACTGGTCAGACTTTTTTTCTTTTTTAATCCAGCTTCTTGGCAGACTTGATCATGCCCCATAATAGGCACAAGTAGGCGAAAATATGCAGCTGTGTTTGAGGGACAACTGGCACATTTAAAAGTAAGAAAATATATTTTATTTATTTGAAACTGCATATTTACATAGTATTTAAGGTTGAAAAAAGACCTTCAGTCCATCAAGTTCAACCTTTCAAGATCTCCTCTGATCTGCAATATGCGGATTACCTATTAATTAATTAGTTGTATAAAAAAAAAAAATTAAATCCCTCCTGATCCCAGACACCGGCGACCGGACTTCTCCCTGGATCAATACTGCCTCTCTAATTATCCATGATAACCCTGAATTCCCTTTTTAATTAGAAATAAATCCAGTCCCCTTTTAAAGCTATCTATCGATCTAACACTCTATGCCCAACAAACCCATGAGCTTTACTTGTAAATGCATTACAGTGGTCCTTTAAGGTTGAAAACTCCATTCTAAGCCTAATTTCCTAGTACTTCTATCCTTTAGACTATTTTACTGATCTGTCATTTATGAGTGATCTGTCTACAATGAAATGCGTTTTTATTAATCTTCTAATATTTAAAACCACAGGAAACACCCTGGAATCTCGAGTAGAAACCAAGAATGGTTCAGCAACTCAGTACTTGCAGATCTGTGACAGTATTACTACAAACAGAGCACTTAAACAGAAAGCCAGGAAAAGGAGGAGAGGAGATCCTAGGCAGTGGCAAACAGGTAACTGCATCCATCCCCAAAAGTCCTCATTACGTTTATCTTTGCTCAACACATTGCAGCCAGAACTGGATCTTGTTGCAGATTCTATTTATAAAAATGTAACATTTACACTTGTGTTCATCACACAGCTGTCATAATTGGTCCTGACGGGCAGCCATTAACAGTTTATCCTTGTCACATCTGTGGAAAGAAATTTAAATCCAGAGGTTTCCTGAAGAGGCACATGAAAAATCATCCAGATCACATGATGATGAAGAAGAAATATCAGTGCACAGACTGTGACTTCACAACCAACAAAAAAGTGAGCTTTCACAATCACCTGGAAGGTCACAAACTCATAAACAAGGGTGACAAGTCCCACGAGTTTACAGAGTACACCAGGAGATACAGAGAGGCAAGCCCACTGAGCTCCAATAAACTGATCCTTCGAGACAAGGAGCCCAAAGTACACAAGTGCAAATACTGCGACTACGAGACAGCAGAACAAGGGCTACTGAACAGGCACCTGCTTGCTGTCCACAGCAAGAATTTTCCGCATGTATGTGTTGAATGTGGTAAGGGCTTTCGACACCCGTCAGAACTTAAGAAGCACATGAGGACACACACTGGTGAAAAGCCTTATCTTTGCCATTTCTGTGAGTTCAGATGCGCCGATCAATCTAACTTAAAAACACACATTAAAAGCAGACATGGTACAGACTTACCGTTTAAGTGTGAACAATGCCCCCAATCGTTCACAGACGAGAAGGAACTGCTGCGGCACACAGAAATATTTCAGGGTCACAAAACTCACCAGTGCCCTCATTGTGATCACAAGAGTACCAACTCGAGTGACTTGAAACGACACATTATATCTGTTCACACAAAGGACTTCCCTCACAAATGCGAAGTGTGTGAGAAAGGATTTCACCGTCCCTCAGAACTGAAGAAGCACAGTGAATCACACAAAGGAAAAAAGATACACCTGTGCAGACACTGTGACTTTAAGACCTCTGACCCTTTTATATTGAGTGGACATATTCTGTCTGTCCACACCAAGGACCTGCCTTTTAAATGCAAAAAATGTAAGAGGGGATTTAGAATCCAACCTGAACTTAAGAAGCACATGAAAACCCACAGTGGGAAGAAGGTATACCAGTGTCAGTACTGTGAATATAGTACTACGGACGCTTCCGGATTCAAGCGTCATGTGATCTCTATACACACTAAAGACTATCCACATAGGTGCGAGTTTTGCAAAAAGGGATTCCGTAGACCATCTGAAAAAAACCAACATATAATGAGACACCATAAAGAGGCTATTATATAATGCGTAAAGAGATTTTTGGGTGGGGGAGATATTATGAACGGTTCCTATAGGTTCTCTTGTCCTATATTATATTATAACACATATTAAAGTCTTAAAAGACCAGGGTTGGAAGGAGACACCCATCGTCCCTCTTACATGTAAAACGTACTACAGCAAATTTGATAAATGCCTTTTCCTAATTAGAACAACCTCTCCCTCTTGGCTAAACATCAGTGAGATTCTTTTTCTATTTTATCAAATGCTGAATTACTTTTGAAGAAAGCATTTTGCTCATGCTGATGATAAACAGGCCTATAATTGTGCAATTTTAATGGTAAACTGCCAACACTAATATTACTCTGCCCGAGGATAATGCAGTTTTAGATATTTCTTTGGGAAATTGTTAAACTCGTAAGTTATTATAGGAGGTTTCTGAGCTGCTAATTAATAGTATTACACAATACAACATTCACATATTAAAGTCAAACTCTACAAGATGTTAAGGTGCTAGAACAAGTAAAACATGTACAGAATTTTCCTTGATTTGGTATTGCAGTTTAATGTTGTTTGGTAGGCACATGTTTTACAGTTCCTTTTAGTCTAATGTTTTTTTCTCCTTTACACACACACATTATATATATATATATATATATATATATATATATATATATATATATATATATATATGCAACAATAATGATACAATGACAGATGTAGCACTTTTATCCACCATCTTCGCTATGAGAGTGATGGGAGATGGGATAAATACTCCATATTGTGTACTTAAGTGTAACATACATTAATTACTTTTACTAATGAAACTGGTATATAGTTATGTCTACAAAGTTTTAAAGGGAAGTTGACACCCAGTATATATTTATTTTAAATTCACCAGTGCACTTTCAATGATTTATGATACTAAAGTAGTTTATAAAGTACATGATTCCCAAGCATAATTTGTTCTATGAAAATGCTCATATGCAACTCATATAAACACAATAGATACATAGTTGGACACAACGCAGTGAAGCCCAGTGTGAAATTCATATAATAAAGAAACACAAATGCTCAAGCAAAGTGTAAATTAAAGCTTTAAATAGCAATATAAACAACTTTTAAATTCCCTGTAAAAAAAAAAAAGAGCAAAAAAAAAAAAAAGGAATTCAAGCTTTACCCTCATTTTAAATGTTCTACTCTTCTAATTTTGTTAAGTGTTTTAAAATCCTTGTTCTAGGCTAAATTAATATTTTATTTACAGATTGACCCAATCTGTTTTAAAACAACTTGTTCATGACCTCCTCTTCTTTTTCTTTTTTTTTTTTAATACACTAAGTGTAAAAGTTATTTGTATTGATGACTAGTATTTAAATGCTCATATTGCTGAAGAGTTACAGTGACACTTTGTAACATCATTAACTTGACCTGCTCTGAATGGGTGATATGCATTTACTGTCTTTCCACTTTACAGGGCTGTTTATGCTATGATTTAGTAGTAAAACTCACACATACTATTATGGGAAATATAGTACATTTTCAGTGCAGCAAAGCAAAACTGGCCATTTGGATGTATGATACGTCTTTATATTGGCTAAGCTGGCATACAGGTATAAAGTCATAACTACACATGATGATGGCAGAAAATAAAACAAATCTTCTATTGTCAACTTTCCTTTAAATCCTAAATCAGCATCCCTTCTGTGGAACAATATACAGCAGGGGCGTGTAAGTTTGGTCCTGGAGAGCCCCACACAGGCCAGGATTTGAGGATATCCCTGCTGTGTACAGGTAAGCCAATCGTTTCTTCAGTCATCCTGACTGACTCACCTGTGCACAGAAAGGATATCCTCAAATCCCAGCCTGTGTGGGGATCTCCAGGAACAAACTTGTCCACCCCTGACATACAGAATTTACTACAACACAAAGCTGGTAGTGGAAAGGGTCTGCGGTTATTTAGTTTACAGTGTATTTTACAATATGCATCCCTTTAAACAAAGCTTTGTGTTAGCATGCTGCAAAACAAAATGTGCTTAAAAAGAAAAAAAAAAGTTTAGGGCTATTTAATGAAAAGAAAAAAATATCCATTAATGTTGATTGTGTATTGTTTGTTTTTTTAGTTGCTTCATGTTTGCACAGTTATTCACAGAACATTTTTTATCTCTATAAAGAATCGTGGCTTTTTGGTTTCTGATAATGTTACATTTTTGTTTTATTTTGCAACAGGTGAACAAATCTATTCATTGAGATTTTCTTTTTTTATAAAAACATATATCTAACTTCCAAATTTTGTATGTCTGAAAAAGCTGTTAGAGAAAAAAAATGTAGTTTATGTGTCTGTAAATGATGTACACGCTGTAACATAAGATTGTCACAGTTAATGTGGAATTATTATTTCTTAATGTGTTAACTCATAATGAGCATAAAATAAAAAGCATTTATTGCACTTATACCTGTGTATAATAACTTTATGCTGATATTGCTAAAATATCAATATACTATGTAAAATATACTTTTTGTCAAACTAAAATGTCATCAGATTAAAATAGCCACAACATTCCAAAATATGGGCCCTATGTAAATCTCTGCAAAATCATTGCGAGCGCCGTAGCAGCACAGTAAATCCTACCTAGCTATGTTAATCCCTCATCCCTAAAACATTGTGAGAGAACTGCTACGAGTGAACTTCCTGACAAAGTAAAAAAGCAAGGCAAAAATCTCCTTTGATTCTTGCCCTGACAATAAATTGAGTTACTCCCTGACACTTTCACACCCAAACCCTATGCTAATAAGATTTTACGGATCACTCGCAAATCTGGACACAGCCATAACTGCAAAAATCTGGAGAAATATTTACGGGTACAAAAGACCACTCGCAAGTGGTTTTCAAACCCTTACTGAGTCCCCCAGGAGCATTTAAAGTGACAGTATAGCACTAAAAGATGATGAAATGTCAACATTATTTGATATCAACATATGTGCAATTAAAAAATATGATGGTAGTAGTAAGCCCATTTTTAAGATACAGAATTCAGGGTAACACAACCCAGTACTCAAGGGGTTATTCACGTCACAAAACCATGTTGCCTGGGAAAAAATGCTGTAATGCAATGTCTATAAATATATCATATTTTAACACAAAATAAACGCATGTTTATTTATTGAAGCTATAAATATAATTGTCACATGTTTTTAATATCAAAATATAGTAATAAATAAAATAAAACATTATTTTATATATATCTCTAATGTTTCTTAGCCGCAGCCTAGTTACGGCACTTCCCACTCATTCAGGACGTTCACATTTCCTATTGGCACCTAGGGCCCTGTCTCACCCGTAAAGCTTGGTTTGGCTATTCCCTACACCGAAATCTGTTGCATCTAAGGCAGGATTTACTGTGGGCTGGGTGCCTTAACCTGGGGGAGCAAAATATTTACATCAGTGTAGAATAGAACTAAGGGAAAAAAAGCTCCTGCAGCCAATTTACGACTGATTTACATGTAGGGCCTTTGGTATATTTGGATCTTTTCATAAGAAGCAATACAGAATCCCTTTAAGAGTTTTTTTATTTTTTTTATTTTGCAACTTCATATTTAAAGCCAATAAAAATGGTCTGGTCTACACTTATAAAAATCATTACACCAGATAATTTGCAATAAGAAAGCTTAATAAACAATCAAAGCCATTTCCACACCTACGTACAGCTTATTCATGCAAAAACAAATTCAATAATTACGTAGTACACATTTACAAGATTTAAATCCTGTGTTGATTGTCCACAGGTGTCCACAAGTTTTTTTAAATCTTAGTTTCACAACTTTTTTTTTACTTACGGTAACAAAGCCTGTCACTTGAAATCATGTCACTGTTTACAGATGGGTTATCTTCCAATATATAGTTTGTAATGTATCATGGGTCTTCAGGCTTTTAAAATTAAAGGACTACTATAATCTGTATTTAAAATATACTTTTTTGAATAACTACACTTGAATAGAAGCTCCATATTATTTTACAATGTAAAGAGAGCCTCTAATTTATTATCTTTTATATGAAACTTGTAACTTAACCCATCGTAAATCACAGCATCATATGTTATGGTCAATTGTCTGTGCTGTCTCTCTCTGTGCACACTCTCCCTCTCTGTGAGCCCTCTCTCTCTGCGCTGTCTCTTTCTGCCCTCTCTCTTTCTGTGCACTCCCTCTGCTGTTTGCTCCCTTTTTCTCTCTCTCCCTTTCTCTTCCTCCATCCCTCTTCCGCTCTGCCTCCCTCCCTCTTTCTACTTCCCTCACTCTCCCTCCCTTTCTATCCCTCTCGCTCTCCCTTGCTTCTTCTCTCTACTACCCTCTCTCTCACTCCCTTTCTATCACTCTTGCACTCCCATGTTCCCTCTCTCTCTCTCCCCCTCCCATGCTCTCCCTCTCCCTCCTGCAAGGACAACGCAACTGCACACATGCACAGTTGGTAAATACTTTTCGTATACTTTTCGTTCGTCCAACATACTGTATGCCACAGTGACAGGTTATAACATAAACCAAGTGGTCTGTTTTGCAATTCATAAATTCATGGATCTTGTGTTCTTTATTGAAGTGTGTAAAATGTACCTGTGGCACAAATAATTACATCATATGTATCCACCCTAAGAAGATTAACAAGAATGAGGTAAATTCTACACACTTCAATAAATAACACAAGATCCATGAATTTACGAATTGCAAAACAGACCACGTGGCAAACGAAAAGATCACTGAAAATAAGATTTAGAGAACATCTGTGTAATGCCTCAAAATGAGTACTCACCAACGGTTTACCTGCCCATGTGACAAAAAGGCATAATAAAAACGTGAAGGGTATCACCATACAAGCTGTTGAGCACATTAGACCGAAGGAAAGAGGAAGAGATAGATTATTGGTCTTAAGAGGAGCAGAGACCAAATGGATACACCTGTTGGGGACTCTAGAACCAGATGAACTGAATCGAGAAATTGATTTGGCACCTTTCCTTATATCTTAACCATCTAATAGACCCCCAACCAAGATCTGGTCTATAATACTAATATATATATATATATATATATATATATATATATATATATATATATATACTTGTCTGTATGTTAGTAAGTATGCACATGCTTATATGGATATATACTATGGTTGATGTAATCACCTATTTTCTCATCTATTTATCAATTTGTTCATTTATACATGTATTTATTTTTGTATCCATGTGTACTGGTTTTTCCGCTATTAGATTTTTTGTATAGACATATCCATGCTATACATTATAACATGTAGCAAAGTCCCTCTAGAGATATATTGCCATTTAGGGATACATCTATTATAATCCATAGTATCTAAAACTAGGTAGGAGATACCTTTATCAATACAAACATTAAGAGCATCAACAGATCCTTCGATATCTAATGAGTATATGAGCCTATGAAGTCACACTGTTGGTTCCAGTACACCTTCGCACACTATTGGATACATACTATGCATCTTTCAATGCATAGTATCTAATATCAACTTCAAATAATAACATGTATGACCAAAATGCCTTCTATTTAATCACCCCAGATATCATGGACATCCGCTGATAAAGTTAAACTTAGAACATACCCTGTATATACAGCTATTTGCGCTCACAGGCAATAGGAGGTTCCTTTCTCTCAGCCTATAGGTAAGTACACTGGGGCTATATTAATCTGGCTACACAAATAGCATCTGTTTGTACATTAGTACAGTGTAGCATTTGTATTGGTGCACCAGCTTTACAATATGGTCTGTAACATTAGTGAGGCACCATTAATCCCATCCATCTGTCTGTATAAATGTATACTATGGGAGCCCCCATATTTCACACTACATGTACTGGAACATGGATACATTTCACCATACTTTCCTGTGTAGTGATGTCCCGAACCGTTCGCCGAACGTCGAACACATGTGCTTTTCGGTTCGCCCCCTATACTTTATCATTGAGGAAACTTTGAACATAATTTATTTTATTTTATCATTTTTTGTGTGTAATCTATGCCTGCCTGCCAGCGTGTGTGTGTGTGACAGGCTAACACCTAACGGCTTATATTGTGCTTATTTTCACTACTCATACCTGGTGGTGTAACATACATTGAAAACAACCATTTTTTTCCTGTAATCTAATTTCAGTTGCCTGCCTGTGTCAGGCTCACAGCTTATATTGTGCTCAGTGACATAAAACAACACGTTTTTAACTGTAATAGATTGAATAGCAATTGCCTGCCTACAGGCGTGTGTGTGAAGCCTATTGCATCTACTCTGCCAACTTTTGCCAGTGCACAGTGACACTCATATCTGGTGTCACAGTAGCTTGCACGCATAGTACCACTAATCAAAAAAAAAATGACAGGGGCCGTCGTGGTCGTGGTGCTGTGATTCCCTTTGGCCCTAGAATAATGCCCAGTTTTCAGAGGCAACGTACCCTGAACTTGAACAGTTGTGAGGACATGGTTGACTGGCTAACACAGGACACCCAATCTTCTACAGCTTCCGCTCGGAACCTAGACGCACCATCCTCCTCCAGCTTAGCTTCGGGCACCTCTTCAGTTACCACTAGCCCGCCTGCAGCCACCACCAACACTAGCACCAAAGCCGCTTCACTTGATCCGTCAGCAGAGTTATTTACACATCCGTTGGAAGAAATGAGTGATGCACAAACATTAGTGCCAGAGGATGTAGATAACAGGGATATGTCCCAGTCAGGCAGCATTACACACATGGACGTACGGTCTGAGGATGATGATGTTGTACCCGGTGCTGCTTCCTTTGTTGAGTTGTCAGATACAAGTGAAGCGGTTGATGATGACGATGCGTCCGCTATAAGAGAAGAAGAACAGGAGGAAAGTTCAGATGGGGAGACAGAGAGGAGGAGGAGACGAGTTGGAAGCAGGAGGAGGTCGTCACAAGTAGCTAGTGGCACAGTCAGACAGCATGCATCTGCACCCGGGGTCAGCCAGACAGCACGCCAGTCAACGCATGCTGTTGCCACCACCAGAATGCCGTCATTGCAGAGCTCAGCAGTCTGGCGATTTTTTGGTGTGTCTGCCTGTAACAACCGCGATGCCAATTGCAAACTGTGCGAAAAGAAACTGAGTCGTGGGAAGTCCAACACCCACCTAGGTACAACTTCTTTGCGAAGGCACATGATGTCACATCACAAACACCTATGGGATCAACACATGAGTACAAGCAGCACACAAAGTCAAAGCCGCCATCCTCCTCCTGGTCCAGCATCTTCAGCCACGTCAACCACTGCTGCCCTGCTTGCCCCCTCTCAACCATCCGCCACTCCGTGTCTCGCCCTGAGCAGTCCCTGCTCATCTGCCCACAGTCAGGTGTCTGTCAAGGACATGTTTGAGCATAAGAAGCCAATGTGACAAAGTCATCCCCTTGCCCGGCAACTGACAGCTGGCTTGTCTGAACTCTTAGCCCGCCAGCTTTTACCATACAAGCTGGTGGAGTCTGAGGCGTTCAAAAAAATTGTAGCTATTGGGACAAAAGGCAATCCTCAACCTGTACTCGATTGTGCAAAAGGAAGTAATGGCATCTCTGGCACACAGTGTTGGGGCAAGGGTCCATCTGACCACTGATACCTGGTCTGCAAAGCATGGTCAGGGCAGGTATATCACCTACACTGCGCATTGGGTAAACCTGGTGACGGCTGCCAAGCATGGAATACGTGGCTCAAATTTGAAGTGGGAGGACCGACCAAGCATCTTTTTCCATCTCCCACTTCCAAAAATCCATGCCATATACACGTCCCCTGATAGTGGACGTAACAGGGATTAAACCGATAGGAATAGTACTACTTAACAGTACACACCTTATAATAACGCAGAGGCAACGCGTATAATCTTCCATGCTGTGCAGTGGAAGCCCCCAGACTCTGACCTGTGTATAATCTTCCATGCTGTGCAGTGGAAGCCCCCAGACTCTGACCTGTATATAATCTTCCATGCTGGGCAGTGGAAGCCTCCAGACTCTGACCTGTGTATAATCTTCCATGCTGTGCAGTGGAAGCCCCCAGACTCTGATCTGTGTATAATCTTCCATGCTGTGCAGTGGAAGCCCCCAGACTCTGACATGTGTATAATCTTCCATGCTGTGCAGTGGAAGCCCCCAGACTCTGACCTGTATATAATCTTTCATGCTGGGCAGTGGAAGCCTCCAGACTCTGACCTGTGTATAATCTTCCATGCTGTGCAGTGGAAGCCCCCAGACTCTGACCTGTGTATAATCTTCCATGCTGGGCAGTGGAAGCCTCCAGACTCTGACCTGTGTATAATTTTCCATGCTGGGCAGTGGAAGCCCCCAGACTCTGACCTGTGTATAATCTTCCCTGTTGTGCAGTGGAAGCCCCCAGATCTGACCTGTGTATAATCTTCCATGCTGTGCAGTGGAAGCCCCCAGACTCTGACCTGTGTATAATCTTCCATGCTGTGCAGTGGAAGCCCCCAGACTCTGACCTGTGTATAATCTTCCATGCTGTGCAGTGGAAGCCCCCAGACTCTGACCTGTGTATAATCTTCCATGCTGGGCAGTGGAAGCCCCCAGACTCTGGGAGTGAAGAGGAGTCAGAGGAGGAAGGTGGCTTTGAGGAGGTGGAAGACCAAACACAGCAGGCGTCCCAGGGGGCTTGTTGAGACCTTCAATGACATCAGTGAGGACAAGGAACGGGACATGGCTAGCTTGGTATCCAACCTTGTGCAAAGGGGGAGTTTGCAGTTGTGCAAAGGGACTGTTTGCGGTGCATTAAATGGGGAGATTGGTCTGTTACTGTGAAGCGGGTATAACCCTTACACTACCTGATCGATACAAATTAAAGCATGTTATTCCAAACAATTTAGGAATGTTAGGTGATTTATGCCCTTTATGGCTTAAAACCAGACTCTGCATCAACTATGTAATTTTCCGTGGGAGTTTTGCCATGGATCCCCCTCCGGCATGCCACAGTACAGGTGTTAGTCCCCTTGAAACAACTTTCCTATCACTATTGTGGCCAGAAAGAGTCCCTGTGGGATTTGAAATTCTAGTTCGCGAACATTTGGTAAAGTTCGCGTTCGCTATTCGCGAACCCAAAATTTGATGTTCGCGACATCACTATTCCTATGTTGTATTTTTGAATTTTGGACCATTTGAATTTAACTTCCTATTTTTAGGTTTTATATGTTTATACCCCTGGCCACCTGTCTTAGCATTTGGCCCTATATGTATATATGTGTGTGTATATGTACATTTGTAATATTACTTTTACTTATAGCTTATAAATAAGCTTGTGTATGGAATAAATTGACTCACATTATAAATACTAACAATTTTTTAATACTTTTATATTATGATTATAACTATTATGACTATTATTACTTTTATCATTACTTTTATTATATATATATATATACACATATATCTTTTGTGTACAATATTTTATTATGTATATATAGGTACATTGAAATGTTACCTTATATAGTATACAATTATGTGTTTTATTATAGAATGTTTTATCACTGATGAAGCTGCAAGATAGGTAGCGAAAAGTGTTTGATACCATTATTGAATACATTTTTATTAATACATTCTTACGTATGATTAATTCCATTTTCATGTACTTTTACTATTAATAAAACATGAATTGACGTTCGCGGGGCTCATTGCGAGCCCCGCGATGAGCCCCAAAGGTGCTCAGTGTGGGGCTCGCGATGAGCGCCAAAGGTGATAAGTGCAAAGCAGGAAAGTTGAAGTACACTGGGGAGAGGCTCACAATGAGCGCCAAAGGAGCTCATTGTGGGCCGCGTGATGAGGGCCGAAGGCGCATAGCACGGGCCTCATGATGAACGCCGATGGTGTGGAGAGGAGCAAAAGCCTCACATTGTGTGACAAACAGCATTGCCAGCCTTACAATTTTAATCAAGTCATTTTTGACGGGCAAGTAGCTAGTGAGTATATATCACATATATCGTTCTCAGAAATACGGGTCGTTGCTAAGGCTTGCGGGCTCGCATAGCGAGCCTGCCGCAGTTGCTGGCAAGGAGCGCCAAAGGCGCTCCTTGCGCTGGTGGAGATGAACGACAAGCGAGTGACGCATTTGCAGAGATGGAGGCTCTACGGCGCCTCACAAGCTGTTACAAACGCCCACAGAAGCGGGACTTTAAACAAAACACGCAATGACTAAATACGGACTTATACAAAAAAATACGAGCCATTAAGGACTTGCAAAAAATACAACCTTAACGCACAACCAGCGCACAGCAGAAAACATTAACAAAACATAAAATACACACAAAAATACAATAAAAACATTACTCACTGCAAGGGGGGAAGCCCAGGACGTCTGGAAGTGAGGCTACACATCAATTTAAGTCCAATTTACAGAGTTTAGACACTCAAAAAAAAACTAAGCGAGAGAAAAATGGCCGCTGAAAAAAACGGCTGCAAAACACCGCCAAGCACATACAACTTTTACAATAACCCGTACGACCTACAACATACACCATTAGCAAGGACGCTAAATCATCCGCATACCACATACACATTCACCGCCATTTTACAACACTAACTTACACAATGCAGAAGAACACAGCTACACTAACGGTTTCCCCTCGCGCAGGCAGCCTATTTACACTACACACTGCACACATTGCTGACACTTACACCTCAGCTCACCAAGAGTGCAAATCTACACTGTATGCTGCAGGAACATCAAAACAGATTGTTAGCTCTACAGCACATTCCTTGCTACATATATTAATTACAAATAGGTAAAGTATATTAATTTATGATTTAATTAATTAGTATAAAAAAAAAAAAAATTATACACAAAACAAACAAAAAAAACCCACAGTATCGCAAAAAAACCACAAAGACCTTCCACGCACACCTCACAAAGAGCGAAGGCGCTCATTGCGAGCCTCGCGATGAGCACCAAAGGCGCTCAGCATGAGGCTCGCAATGAGCGCCTAAGGATCTCAGACCACCAAAACACTTACTCTATCTGACAAACAGCCTTACCTGCCTTAAAATTTTATTGCCGTCATTTTTTGATGGGCAAGTCGCTAGTATATTTATTTATATATTATACACCGAATAGTCACCTTGTTGAAGAAGAAAAGGATATACAGATCAGGACCTCTTATCTGTAAGGCGGTGAACATGATCAATTAGTCAAACCCGTAGTTACGGGTTTAGATGGTGCTAATGGCAACAGAGATCATCATCATTACGTCACTGGTGCTCATCGCGAGCCCCGTAGGACTTAGAACCAAAGCCCGTAGATGCAACTGCGGGCCTCGCAAAGCAGTGCTGCCCTAAATTACTACTTTAACGGGTGAACCACGGATCTGCAAACACCACCAAAAAAAACAAATATGCCTCAAATTAACTTACACTTAACACACTCTCAAACACCACAGGGAAAGGGCCAGGGAGCCTGTGAGTGAGGTTGCAAGGGGATCTGAGGCATGTTTGGCATTTTTCAGCCATTGGGGGGGGGGATAAAGAAAAACAAGACACAGGGCAGGTAGAGAGGGGGACCACAGGGGTCAGAAAGTGAGGAGAGCACCGAAGGTGATCATTGCGAAGCACGAAGGTTGCGGGTTGCCAAGGCCTGCAATGAGCAAGGCTCGCTATGAGGGCCATGGGGCGCTCCTAGCGAGGCCCATAAAGTAGACGGGAGGAGAGGCTCGCGATGAGCGCCAAAGGTGCTCACAGGTGGCAGAGCCTCATATTGTGTATCTTTTTTTATTTTTTTTATTGTATGTTTTCCTTTCAAGCGGAGCTACGTCTCTCCACCTACCTGTGTCTATAGGGGGCATTGCCAGCTCAGCCTGGGGCCTATACTAAAAAAAAAAAATGTCTGACCAGTCTGTCTACATTCTGGTTCAGACTGAGCAGGTGCAGATAGGATAGTGCATGGCATTATTGGCCCTGACCCATGATGTTATTATACAAATTTATGTTACGCTCCTATTCCTCTGCCCTTAACCTTGCCAAACAGCAGTACTCTTATCGCATAGTGGTTTACACACTCCACCCTCTCAACTAACCAACAACACCCAGTCTTCTCCCTTCCCCAATCCCACTGCCACTTTGAACTGCTTTGATCCGGCTACAGAGGATGAAGTCTCCAATCTATCATCCACTCGCCTCACTACCTATCCTCAGGATCCTATTCCATCTCAGCTCATATCTCCCCTCTCTACCACACTAATCCCAGCTCATATTTTCAACCTATCCCTTACTACTGGCATGTTTCCATCTTCTCTAAAACATGCCATAGTTATACCCACCATCAAAAAACCCTCATCTGACTCTGACGTTGCATCTAACTACCGCCCTATCTCTCTGCTTCCCCTGGCTTCCAAACTGCTGGAGCGGCTCGTCTATAACCGCCTTACCAGCTTTATTTCCTCTTAACTCCCTTCTTGACACCTTCCAATCCGGCTTTCGGCCCCAACACTCCACTGAGACAGCTCTCACTAAAGTCACCAATGACCTGCTTACCGCCAAGTCAAAAGGTCAGTTTTCAATTCTCCTTCTAGATCTCTCTGCTGCCTTTGACACTGTCGACCGATCCACTTCTACTCCATATCCTCTTCTCCCTCGGTATTCGAGACACTGCTCTCTCGTGGTTCTCATCATACCTACAAAATCGATCATTCAGTATCTCCTTCCCTGACACCTCTTCTTCTTCTCCTCACCCCCTGTCTGTTGGTGTACCCCAAGGATCTGTCCTTGGCCCCCTCCTCTTCTCCATCTACACTTCCTCACTTGGTACCCTCATAAACTCTTTTGGGCTTCATTATCATCTCTATACAGATGACACCCAAATCTACCTCTCCGCACCAGATCTATCCCCCTCTCTTCTAACACACGCCTCCAACTGCCTCTCTAGTATATCATCTTGGATGTCCACCCACCATCTCAAACTCAACATGTCTAAAAGTGAACTCCTATTCTTCCCTCCCTCTCCCACAGCATCAATTCCTCACATCTCTCTCACTGTCAACAACATCATCACCCCCTCCTCCCAAGCCTGTTGTCTTGGAGTTCTACTGGACCCCGCTCTGTCTTTCATCCCTCACATACAATCAATAACCAAATCTTGTCTTCTCAATCTACAAAACATCTCCAGAATTCGTCACTATCTTACACTAGACACAACTAAAATCCTTATACACTCTCTCATCATCTCTCGACTAGACTACTGCAACTCGCTTCTTGTTGGCCTACCCACCACCTGACTATCTCCACTTCAATCCATTATGAATGTCTCTGCTAGACTCATCTTCCGTACACAACGCTCAGTGTCGGCATCACCTCTCTATCAATCACTCCACTGGCTTCCCTTAGCCTCTTTTTTTTTATCTGATTTTAATTGATTGATTTTAAAGAAAGAGATTCTGCCAAACTCATCTAGAATTTCTTGAAGTTTTTGGCAGTGCTGCCCTGGATTTGATATAGTTATTACAATATCATCAGCAAATGCCATGGCCCTCATTCAATTGCAGTTTGGCCAATTGAATTGGGCTCTAAATAAGCGCATAACATATTTTTTTTAAAGAAGTTTTTTGTTAGTAAGCATCTATCCAAAAGCAAGATTTTTACTAACTAAAAACTTCTTTAAAAAAATATGCTATGTGCTTATTTAGAGCCATATTCAATTGGCCAAATCGCAATCGAATGAGGGCCCATGTATTTAAATTCTTCCTTGACAATGCAAACTCCTTTAATTTCTTTACATTCTCTTATATAGATTGCTAATGGTTCCATAAATAGTACGAACAGCAACGGTGATTGAGGGCAACACTGACGCGTGCCATTTGCTATTTTGAATTGCTTTGATTCAAAATCTGGATTTCTCCACTCGTGCGATTGAATTCCTATATAGTGCTTTAACAGATTTTGAAGCAAATTCACCTAGTCCAAATTTACTTAATACACTTAGTAGGTATTCCCAATTAACTCTATCGAAGGCTTTCTCTGCGTTCTAATGATAATACCAAAGTGGAGATATCGATATCTTTAACATAAGAGATAATATTTAAGAGTCGTCTTGAATTATCCGACGTCTGTCTGCCTGGGACAAATCCTGTTTGATCCGGGTGAGTTAAATTAGCTATTACAGTCTTTAATCTATTTGCCAAAATTTTCGAATATATTTTGATGTCTATATTTATTAATGATATAGGTCTATAACTACTACATTCCTCTGGGTTTTTCCCTTCTTTCAATATATTCACAATTTTAGTCTCATCTCCAACAGGCTATTGCCTGTTAGTTTAATCTCATTGAATAGACTGCACAAGTGCGTTTGAAGTTCGGACTGTAGTACTTTATAGAACATATGATCATAGCCATCAATGCCTGGGGCATTATTTGATTTGCCACTATTGATAACATTAATTATTTCCTCACATGAGATTTCCCTATTTAGATTAATTGATTCTTGATCAGATATTTTAGAAAGCTGAATATTGTCTAAAAAGGTATTAAAATCTACTTTATCTGGAGGCTTAAATTGCTGATCTTTACCAATATTATATAATTTTTCATAAAATTCCTGGAAGACCTCACCAATTTTAGCAGGGTTCATCTGAATCTTTTTTTTTTTGCATCTAATATTCTTAGAATCCTGTTTTGTATACGTTGTTTTTTCAATCTGTTCGCCAGAACTTTACCTGTTTCCTTACCGTACAAAAAATTGGATTGTTGATATCTCCATAAAAGATTGTCTGCCTGAGATTGTAATATACGATTTATTTAATTATTTATTGTATTAATTTTAATACCTATATCTATATTTAGACACTTTTTATGGATCTGATGTAATGTGTCGAACTCAATATATAGAGTTTTTAAGGGTTTTCCTCTTTGCTTATTAATTTCTGCCATCCTAGAGATCAGAATTCCTCTAAAGTAAGCTTTATAATAACACCATAGTGTCTTCCTAGAAGCCACTGAATCCGTGTTATTTTCAAAAAAATTCCTGAGTATCTTTTTTCAATCTATTCAGATTTTCTGTATTTTTAAATATTAATCGGATTAATTTTCCACCTTTTTTGAGTTTTACATTCAAATAAATCCTTCAAAGTAATACTATTCATACTATGATCTGACCAAGGGGTCAAAACAATATCGGTCTCTACTATCAATTTCATAATATTCAAATCTGAAAAAATATAATCTATACGGGAAAATGATTCAAATCTATTTGAGGAAAATGTAAACTCTTTACAATACGGGTGAAAAACTCTCCATAAGCCATAAAGCTCATAGTTATTTATTATATTAGAGAAATCAAAAGCTATTTTATTATTTATAGCCTCTGATTTTATCTTATGATTTCTCAGTTTGTCCATCTGGGCATCTATCACCATGTTGAAGTCCCCACTTATTATAAGGGACCCTCTCTTCAATTTATATAGATCTCGTAAAAAAGTTTTTAAATACCTGACCTGATTCTTATTTGGCACATACACATTTGCAATGGTAATCAATGTATCCAGTCCATATTATATATCTACCACAATTGTCAGTTTTAGTAAATATCTCAGATATCATCAATCTTTTATTAAAGAGGATAGATACTCCCTTGGATTTACGTTGAAATGTCGAATTTATATTTATTGGAAATTATCTTTTAATCATATACTTTAATGACTCTTGCTTCAAATGAGTCTCCTGGAGGCATAGAATGTCTGCTTTTATTTTTGCATAATTTAAAAATGCTATTTTCCTCTTAGTCGGTGAGTTTAAACCATTTACATTATGTGAAATTATTTTTATTCCTTTATTCATTTGCCCATCCCATGGATCCATATGTCCTACCCAATAACTTCCTCATCCTATAAACATACTTGTCCTTCCTCAGACTTTCAAGATTCACACACCGCCCTTGACATGCTAAAAATTAGTTATCAAATAATTCTTATTTCTACGTTTGGACTTAAACCAAATCAAGGGAACATCCCATACATACAACATTACTACTCCGTTTGCAGGGCAAATACTTGATGTTGGGAAATGGCAGGAATATTTCCCCTTAAAGGTAGGGAGATTAGCGGTTGGGATTTAGACTATCTGGCCTCCTCCACATCCTAACTCTTTTAAAAAACCTAATACTTTTGAACCATTTTTCATGTTGCTTTTTTAGATTTCCTTTGCAAATAACTGTTTTAGACCCTAGGAACAAAAATGGTTTTAAGGAGAGATATCAATAAGTGATCGATTTTTACCTATCTATTATGTGCTCTTCTAGGATGCCCATATAAAACACAATTCCATTATGTTATACTTATATGTGAATTCTTCCTTATTATTATATACATTTCAAAAAATATCTGGTGTGTACTAAAAAGAAAAAACAAACTTTCTAACTCTAATAAAACTATTGTATATATGTTGCACAACTTCTTTTACTTTATCTTCCCCGATATTCCTTGTCTTATCCTTTACTTAATACTGTGAATCTGTCGTGAAAACTGTATAAACATATAAAAACAAATTCTCATTTACATAGTGTTTCTGTGTCTCATCTCTCTTCAAGACCGATTATCTCTCTATGGGTCTTAACTTCCATTACCTTTCTAATAAGCATAGAAATTACAGAGTGTATCATTATGTGCAGGAAACCATCAGTCCAAAGGACTATAATCATCAACTCTTTATTCTTCTATCTTTCCCTTTATATTATCCTACTATCAATAGAGCCATCTAATCCTCCAAGACACTTCCTGTCTTTTCGTTAGCCAAAACCTCAACATCCTAAAGAGAGAAATAGGATTAAAGATGTTATAAGGGAAGGAGGGGGAGATAAGAAAAAATACTCCCCCTGCCCTCCCCTTCTCTCCTCCTCCCGCTCCTCCCCATTCTAATTATTTTGCCATTTACGATGACTGGCGGATAAAACAGTTTTTGCAACTTCTTTATCTAAAATTGTTATGTCAAACTGCCACTCTTGCAGCCATTTTATCCCTTCCTGAACTGATTTTATCCAAAACCACTTAGCATTTTTATATACGGATAAACCTTCTGAAGACGCCCATTTATATCTAACTTCATTTTGTCTTAAGACTTGAGTTATTACACTATATTCTCTTCTTCTGACTAGTGTACGAGCAGATAAATCTGGAAAAATTCTAATATTATCATATGGAGGAGAAAACTTTTGCTTAACGAAGGATGCCCTCATGATATCATCTTTATATGATCTATAATGGACTCTTGCTATGATATCTCTAGGTATAGATTTATCTAGATGTTTCGCTAGGGGTATTCTATGAATAGCATCGATGGTACTTTCATTAGGTAAAGCATTTGGAACCAAAGTCCTCAGAAAGTCCTCAACATAAGATTTTAAGTTGTTATCTGATATTATTTCCGAAATTCCTCTAAGATGCAAATTATTCATCCTGCTTCGATCTTCAATAGATGATATCTTGTTCATCATGTCCTCGATTTTATTTTCCAGCTTCGTTATATATTTAAGGAGATTGTAATTATCCGTAATTAAATTGTCATTTTCAATGAATTCAACTCTCTGGTTTACTTCTTTAATTAATAACGTGTTTTCTGTTATTTTTTCTGTCAAGTCCAGGATTAGATTTGTCTGGAAGATCTGCAACATTTCTTGCATTTTAGAGCAGGTAAGAATTTCTTCTTCATCTATCAGAGTATTATCAGATCTTATTATTTGAGCAGCTTTCGAAGTTAAAGTTGATAAAATGCTATCATTTTGAAAACTGGTAGTAGAGCCCTTTTTCCTGGGTGAAAACATGGAAGGTGTCTTTATTGGCTCAATTTTTGTTTTTTCCTTTGATTTCATTTTGGTAGGCATATTTTATAAGATATGAGGGAAATTTCTGGATCCAGATGACCTTGGGTAGGACAAAAAAGAACAAATTCAGCTGCAGTGTAGCAATGTACAGTATATACAAAATCCAGTAGATATATGGAGTCACCTATAGTGATTCAAATATCAATTAGTTATTTAGCTCTTCTCATGGAGTTTCTAATATTTCCTATCAGAATAAAACATAGGAAGTCAGTTTGAATATCTTCTCATCAAATTTAAATCACATACTTATTATAGGATAGGTGGAATAAGTTTAGGAGGCACTGAAAGATGCACAAGAGAAAGCCCCTAGCATGGGGCCTCTCCCTAGAAACATCCAGTTATGTCTTTCCCGTCTGTTGTATACTTCCTTATAGAGAATTCATATCCATTTCTATCCTTTAATAAAGACAATGTCCTGAGAGCATGCTGATTTAAATGACAATTTCAATTTCTTATTTCTTATCAGATTGAAAGATAAAGTGATATACTGATGGATAGTCCAATAGAGAAAAAAAAAAGGGTCTCGTGTTATAGAATAGAAAATTTATTATTTAACTCTACTCCCACGAGCTCTAATATTCCTTATCCAAAAAGGCATAAAGATCCGATTAGTTTATCCTTTCATCAGGTTTAGAACTCCTGATTAATATGATGGTAAAAAGAAATATGTTCCAGGAACATTGCAAGGTATACAAGAGAGAGCTCCAAGCCTGCAGCCTCTACCTGGGCTCGGTTAGGTATCTCTTTACCAATAATTGTGTATTTCCTTATACAAAATCCATATCCATTTCTAACCACCAGACTATGTCTTATATACTTGTTAAAATGTTGATTTCATTTTCTTGTAGCTTATCAGTATATCAGTTAGATAATATATATATACTGTATATCCCTCTATGAGGTCTTAAGTACTGTCCTCCTTCTTGAAAATATTAGATAGTTCCAGAGACAATTTTATAGGTCTATTCCCCCCTACCTCCATTCCTCAGGTCGATCATCTTGAGGCACTTCAGGCTTTACTGGGCTTGTCTTTGAGTATAATATAGGTGTACCTGGTGCATTAGCTCCATGAGCCCCTTGCTGTGCTGTATAATGCCACCCAAGAAGTGCACTGCGGCTCCTTTTCTGTCGTACTGTACTCAGATCTCAGGTCTTGTGGCTCCCAGGAGCTACCTCAGGCTTCCGCCAGCCTTTGCTGGATCGCCCATTCCTGTGCTCTCTCGGAGTAGCCCCGATATGGCCCAAGCCACGACCTCTCCTCCTGGTATGTGCTGTCGGATGCGGGGGGGGGGGGGGGATCAGACTGCATGTCAGTGTGGGAAATGGCGCGTCTTGGTTCAGGGAGGGTTTAGGGAGGAGGGAGCCAGTTTCAGCTAGCGCGCCAATCTCCCCGCCATCCTAACGGCAGCCTTACGCTGACGTATCAACCATTTCCTGTAACGCCCCCCGGCTTCCCTTAGCCTCAAGAATAAAATTTAAAATCATGACCCTAACTTACAAAGCCCTCAAAAATAACGCTCCCCCTTACATCTCTGCTCTCATCTACAAATACTTCCCCACCCGCCCTCTTCGTTCTGCTAATGACCTCTTCTTTCTACAACTCTTGTCACATCCTCTCACTGCCGCCTCCAGGACTTTTCTCGTGCTGCCCCTCGTCTCTGGAACTCCTTGCCTCGCTCCACCAGAATATCCTTTTGCCTCAAAACATTCAAAACCTCACTTAAAACACAAGAAGCATATCACCTTCCACCCTAACACGCTTATCACCTCTCTCACCCTCTTTTGCCACTCACTATACCTTAGATTGTAAGTCTACGAGTTTCTATCCTAAGTACTTTGGGAATTCACCTTGGACATTGGATTCCTAGCTCAAAGACAGGGCCCTCCTTCCTTTGCTATATGTTAATCTGTATTTATCTTTGTCTGAACTTAATTTATGTACATCGCTACGGAATATGTTGGCGCGTTATAAATGAACTATAATAATAATAATAATCTGCAAAGCTGTGTTACCTTCAATATCTCTGTGTGTGCAATTACATCATGGCGTTTCCTGCTTACATGCTTTATAATGTCCAGTCCCCAGGGAGAGCTGGCTACACCCCCGATAAGACGCAGGAAGGCACTGCTATTAGAGAGAATACAATTTAAAAAGCCAGATACATTTTATATTTTATTTATTTTAAACTGCATACTGTTTTAATAATCTCTACCCAACTAACAGAAAAGCTTTACTTTTCAGTGCATTACAGAGGCCTTTTAACTTCCTGAGGTGGTATGCATAGGAAGCTTCTATATGCACAATGGGAATGTGGCTAAAGAGGATTAATGGCTGCACATTAGTTTACAATAGCACACCCTTATCATAACATATATATATAAACGCTTTGCATGGTGCATACGACTTAGGTGAAGCGAGGCGAGCCGTTAACTCAGAACACTTACATGCACAGCACTTGGGCGATGAGCTATGAAGGCGCTCATTGCCTGCGAGCCTCGCATAGAGAGGTGAGACGTTTATGGCACTAAAATCTCCCAGAACTTGGCCGATGAGCGCCAAAGGTGCTCATTGCCTGTGAGGCGAGCAGTGGAGGCAATGAAACACGCGGGACTTCAAATTTTATTGACCATTATTTTATGACGGGCAAGTCGCTAGTATATAAATAGTAATTTTGTGTTCACATTTGAATGTCTAAAACAAGTTTAAAAAAAAACTTCAGAATTCAGAGAAATACAGTTATTACACTGCATTCTGGGAAGCTGGGCTAGGACATGCAAATGTACCCACAAAGGCTTGGTTCTTGCAATCCATAACTATTTTAAACATGGCTTCCTTTAAGCATGCCCAGAATCCTACCCACGCACAGTTGTTTCAAGGTTACTGCCTCTTATCAGCGTGGGGCTGGTTCCTAGCTTGTGTAGTAGATTTTATGAAGAGGTAGTTTACCACAAAAATCATTTAATTTATGGTGGGCAAAATATATGTACATTATTTGCTTTCTAAAAACATTTTACCCAGTATCAGATTCACTTATTGAAAGAAAAAAAACATATGGACACCACTGACCACAACGTTGTTTTAAAGAGCCAAATATTAACATGGGCCATAGAGAAGAGCAACACAGACCATCTGCATAACTTGCCTGTTTTGCCTTTTTTTCCTTCTTCATGAAAGAAGGAAACATTTGAATTCATGCAGCTGTATTTGGGGATTGAGAGAAGATAAAGACCGTATTGAAATACATTGGCTCCAGAGACATAGGTTGCCCAACCCTGTGCATGTGTGTGTGTCGTTTAGTCGTGTCCTCATGGTCCGTAACACCACATGCTGATCCACTTCTTATTCATGGCAGAGATACTGTAGTGGGTTGCCAGTTCCTTCCCCAGTGGGCTACAGCATACAGCTCCTGGTATTCCTAGGTGGTCTCCCATTCAAGTACTGACCAGGCCCAACCCTGTCTGGCTTCAGGGTGATGTGACCTCTTGGTCCTCTGAATGGAATCAAACCCAGGTTGCAGCGAAACACTTCAAGGATATTAATCAGTTTGTAAAGGTGCATTACCACTCTCTGCTTGCAGGGGGCAATATTACACTGCTTGAGACCACCACTCTACAGAGCAGGTCTAATCTCCTGTTGGAGATGTCATAAAGAAATACAAAATAAAAAATATTCACAAATTAAAATTACATTTATTTATATAGTAGAAAGGTGTAAAAAAGTCCTGTATAATATTTTGTCAGAAATAATGAAATTCTCATTTTGTATGTATCAAATTCTGTATATTCGACTATTATACCTATTATTCTAATTTATATATTTTTTTAAATATCTTAAAGAAACACTCACGTTTTAATGTATCAAGTCAATAAACATATAGTAATACATCAAGCTGGAACTTGAACAGAGGTAAGTAACACACAGAGGCACAAATCTGTTTAGTTTTTAGTGTCTTTATTTAAAAGCTGTATATAGTCATGCTCCGCACTGTTAGTGCACAGAATAGAACAGATGCCGATTTGTAACAAAATACAAAACAATCCAAGACTTCTTACAGAAAATACCCCACAGTACAGCTAATTCCCGTTATCAAGCAAGCAGACAAGTTAGCTACTTTCTTAATATATTATAATATTTACCTCCTACATTCATAGATATGAGGATGGATTATTCATATGGGATTTAGTTACATTTACTGTACACACATCACTACCCAAGGTAGGATTACTATTTTAGAAGAGCAAGGATATCACAAATATATATATATACATACACCTTATATATATTTATTTATTTTGGTTGACAAAGCAGTTTATTGCCAATAAGAATCATACCATCTTCCCTTGTCTCCACAGTCCAGAAAGATCTTCTTATCCACACCTCTGATCCTGGTTTCCCCAAACACACTATGTACTGTATTACTTTTTCCCAAATTGTCAAGTGAAGTTACACTTCTTGAGAGTGCTTTTACCACTCACAATAGTAGAGTGTTCTTATCTTATCTCCACCATTCCTTCGTTATGTTGCCCATTCTACGCTATACACATAGTAGAGTGCTCCTCTCTCCCTCTTAGTGTTCCTGTTCTCTTCACCTCCGAACAATAAAGTGCTCCTGTCCCACAAAAGAATTGTCCTGCTTGATCCTACCCCTTAGCCGAATTCTATCCTTTCTCCAATATACGTAGGGTGCTCCTTCCCTTCCTGTTGAACGTCCCTGTTCTCCTCCCAACCTACAGTAGAATTTCCCCCACACAGAGTGCCCCTACCGTCCTACTACCACACAGTAGACCCTTCTTGGACCTTATGGCAGACAAGCAAGAAGAAATGCCAGAATATTTTACAAATGTGAGGAGGTCAATAGCCATATATACATTTCAGAATGAAGTTAACATATATTGGTTATGTCACTACCTATATAATGGTTGCTTTATTATGAAAGCACGGTAAGTCTGAATTCTGTTTCACCCTCTTAAATACAATACACCATAAACCATGTCATTACAAAGCTAAAAAGAAATGACCACAACAGAGTACACAAGACATAAACTCTGTCTGGACATAATGACGAAATTATGTAGTGTGAGCCCAATGGAATGGCCAGCACATGAGATATACATAACAAACATTATAATAAAACTAATTCTATTTTTCAGTATATAAAGATTCAGTCCATGTGTGTAGACTATCTTGCTCTCAAAGTGTTGCGGTCTTATATTTTGTTGTTTATTTGTCCCAACACAATTGCCCTCAGCAGTCATTGTGCCCCAGCTCTGAACATTCTTGCTATTTTATATGCCCATACTTACACGATAGGTTATGCCTTATAATCTAATTTATAAAGTGATAGCAATTGTGAAGTACACAGTTGCTTTAAACAGTTGGTCCCTTTCTACTCCAAAATTGGCAGGTCCTTTAGGGGAATCGTTGTCACCTAAAAAAAGATGATTTGTATAATATATCAACATTAAAAGAAAGTTGATACCCAAAAGGCAAATAAGAGTGGAGGCAATTATGCATACGACATGGCAAAGACATTTTTTAGGTAGACATAAGGTCCAAACCATTTGCCTATTTATTGTCTTTTTCTCTATGGATCAATAAAACAGGTATTCTTTCAGAAAACATTTTGTTACTGGTGACTCTAGACCAGGTCCAGTCATGTTCACAAGAACTCTGGACTGTAGTTATACTGAAAACACCTTGGCCCATGTTGGCCCAGTAGTATTTTCATAGGCCGCCCTGGCCAAGAACTTTGCCACGCACCATATTTATGAGCAAACTCTGAAAGACATGTATACTGTGCTCGGCCACAGACTGAATCTCTTACACTGAAAAACAGAAGACAATATTTATAATAATTCTCAAGCTACTTTTGGATGAGCGATTCTCTGAACTCTTCCGATCCTGTGCAGTCCCTTTCATTCCTGAAAGAAGCAAGCAGGTCTTTAAGGATTGGTAAAGTATTCCTGTCACAGAAACAAAACGCCATTATCTTCCAAGAACATGCAATATAGATAAAATGCACTTCTAGTGTGGGCAGCAAATCTTGAAGACAGTTGGATGTACTGCCATCAAGGAAGACAAAAATGAGATGCAACTGTGCCTTCAAATTCCTGACGTCATTAAAGGGCCACTGAAGTTATCAGATGTGTTCTGCACCATCAGTTAGAGGGTTGAGAAGTATGTAGAAAAGTGTTGTTGTTTTTAAAATTGCTGCTTTTCTGACTTTTTTCTTGCTATCATGTTAATGTTTTTGTGACAACTTGATTTGTAATGCCTATCAATCATTTGTATTCTTTTAGATTTAAATGGGAGATTTTTCTCCTTTTGTTAACATTTCACCAAGATTTATATGCCTCTATATGATGGTGCAAAGCAGCTTTGGTGACTTCCATATCCTCAAACAGCCGCTGTAATGGCCCAGCCATTAGGGATCCGTATCAACACAGGTTTTACATTTTTTGTGCTTAAAAAGGCTGATCTTTTGTGAGTGACATAACAAGGCAGCGTTACTAACATGGAGCCACATTCAATCTGAAGCCCGCAATTTGAACGCAGACGGCCAGATGTCTGCGGGTGTGTTGCCGCCTCCCATCGTCTCTGATTGTGATGCTATTCAATTGCTCAAGCCCGCAAGTTACTGTCCCAAAGCCGAAACCGTAAACCATGCACTAGTTCGTAGCAGTTCAGGGCGGGAACATGATCAATTAAGCAAGCCCGTAATCTCCCATTTCGAATTAACCAATAGAAAATAAGACTGTCATTATTACGGCAGTAAAACATGGAGGTTACATGTCAATCAATTAGGTTTGGGGGTCTAATATGCGATCATAAAACGAAAATATAAAGAATTCTGAAAATGAATGCCAATACTGTTCTAGTCCATATGGGTGGCCTGATATGTATTAACTCATTGATACCGATTACGATTGATTAAACCACAACATGAAACATAAAAAGTAAATGTTATTTACTGCCTATTTGCGAGCATGAGCATGTTGCGGGTCCTCTCTAGCACTCGTAGGATTTTCTCCTCCTTTTGCCGTTTACAGGTGTGAAAACATTTGCGGGCTTTGGGAAATTGAGCAATTGAATAGTGATTTGCGATTTTAGCCATCGTAACTCTCGCGGCTTTGAAAGATCAAAGGCTTCGGAAGGCTGTAAGTTACAAGTTTAACCAGCGCCATTTTTTCAAGCCTGTAACTCGGAAGCTGTTCGGAGCCGGCAAAAAGATGCCAATTGAATAGCAAATTACAGGCTCCCGGATCGGCCAAAACTGCAATTGAATATGGCCCATATTTAGGCTGGAGCTTCATTCATCATTTTGAGATTGTGACACCGCCTGTAGATGCCCATTTAGAACAGCTTTACTGGCACTGGGCAAAAGTACTGCACTTACTGGAGAGGATGGGAGAAGCTGCAGCCTAAATATTAGGAGAAAACAGCAGATTCCAGTGTACATTGTCTCACAAAATATCAGCTTTTTTATTAGCAATCAATTAATGCCATTGTTTAAAAGTGATCATTACTACTTAAAAGCCATTTAAACTATATTATTACAGTGACCATTTAAACCATCAAATACATCACCAAGAAATAATGAAATAGTATAATTTCTATCTACATAAGGGATTTCTTACATGTTTCCACATTTCGCCAGTCCTCTCAATGACTATTGTCTGGCTATCTTTAACTGGCGAGGTTCCATTGTAGTCTGACAACAGCCCAAGGATGGGGTACTGGTTTCTATATCTGAAAATAAATGTGAATATGTATTTGTTTTAAACATTTGAAAAAAAAGTATATAACAATTGAAATTATCAAAATATAATAACCTAACCAACAAACCAACAGGGTTACAAATAAATAATAGAGTCTATGTTCAATTTCTGTAGCTATTATCTCATGTATGAAGTAATAACACGTCTAGGTATGATGTTCCCTACAAGCACTTACTTTTTGGTGATAATAGCCTTGGTTACACCTTTGGAATCTCTATCTTGGCGAAGTCTAAAAAGCTCCTAAATGGAAGAGACAAATTAAATAAGTAAGAAAATGTACACGTAAGCTCTGAATTTGGTTAATTTCT
>CM050168.1:70961021-71228521 GCA_027410445.1 Discoglossus pictus
GGGTTGAGGATGAGGAGGGAGGTTGGGGATGAGGAGGGAGGTTGAGGAGGGGGGTTGAGGGATGAGGATGGGGGTGTTGAGGTCGGGGGTTTGAGGAGGGAGGTTGAGGAGGGGGTTGAAGAGGGAGGATAAGGAGGGAGGTTTAGGAGGGGGTTGAGGATGAGGAGGGAGGTTGAGGAGGAGCAGGGATCTCTGAGTAAACTTTTGTAAAAACATATAATATCCAAGTTTCTTTGTTAAAACAGTTGCTTTTACTGTCATTTTACATAATAATATTAATAAAAAAAAAGTTCTGAGCTTCTTTTGCTTCAAAGTTCTTTATTTGAAATTTAAGTTTTTTTTCCTGAAATTTCCTTCTTAAAATGAGGTGCGTGTTATACGCCGGTGCGTTTTATACGCCGATAAATACAGTATTTATACACGTTTGCTGGAAATAATGCCAACAGAAACAGCCATCCTTTGATATATCAACCTAGTAAATCTGTAACATGTATTGTAGATGGTTAATCCTCCTAGAATATGCATGGGTTAATACATCTACTAATGTGAGAATCTTCAGTATACATGAAGCAGATAACCATTACTGTCACTGTACTTTTACCTTATTACAAATACAGACCTCATTGATTTGGGACTATATGATATTCCAGGCTTATAATGGTAAAAAAAAGGCTAAACAAAGAAAGATAATGAATCTATATGTTATATCAATACATGCACCATCTAGTCTTAGTGAGCAACCCTAAAGTACCTTCAAAGATTGTTATCACATTGACTATGCAGTATATACAATGGCCACATATCATATGATGGTTCACTGGCTTTAGCAGCCAATATATCTGCCTTAATTCCTCAATACACAGTGTTCAATGACCACAAACATGGTGTATGAAGCCAGATGTTGTTAATCATTGATACTTTTTGATAATGAGCAAGACATACTTAGCACTGCAGGGTTCCTAAACTCAAACTTTGTGTTTATGTTTAACAGCCATGTAGACCCACCTGCATCCTCAGAGATTTGTTCTCTTGTTGCATGGCATTCTTTGCATATTCCAGCTCTTTAAGTCGATATTCTCTGTCGGTGTCCGCATTACGCAGAGACATGATTGTGTCATCTAAACTACGGATCTTCTGAGCACAGTCTTTCAGTTCTTGCTGAGAAGAGAGAACAGAAAATGTTTCATCCACCGCCAACCACACCATGTACATTAAATACAGTGATATCCAATTTGACCTTGAGAGTTCCCTATTGCATCCAACATTACTAGACTTGACAGGCTTACCGGTCCTTATTTGCCAGTAAATCTGTGTCCTGCTCTACAACAGAGATTCTCCTAAGGGACACATTCTGGATGGGTTTGTGTCTACTGTTCTTTTTTGTTTGTCACTCTGCTGGGACATATTTGTGCAGCAGTCTACAATGTCAGGATCTTTTATATTATTTAAACTTTTATTAAAGGACAACTGAAGATTCACATTTACAGTGAACTTTTGTTGAAACAGGAATGTAAAAAGTTAAAGTATTTTTTTCAATAAAAAAATAGATATGATAGTCTACTACCAAATATAACCTTAAAGGGACATGTCACTCTAAAATCAAGCTCTAAAATATTATAAAAGAATGTTAAAAACTGGCTATTATTTATATAAAAATAAAATAAAATGAGCACCTCTACTCTTTTTGCATACATTTTCCCAACCTTATGGGTGATAGGGGGATCCAGACTCCTTGCTCACTGTGCCTTAGGGAATTCAGCTGCACCTCACTGATGAGGCCCACAGAGGTCGAAACGCGTCTGTGGTTTGCCTTTTCTCCTTTTCAGGGTAAAATTGCCTGGTATTTCGGGACTGGGTCACTCTTTTGATCAGACAGATATACTACAGGATATTTCTCCCTGTGAAGGGCACAAGTCAGCTAAAGGAGGCTGCTCTCTGAGTAGGTAACTAGACCTATAGAAAAAACCCACTGAGGTATTTTTCATTCTCAGATGAGCACCTCTACTCTATTTGCATATTATTTATATTATAAATGTTTTCTTACGTGCTGTATAATGCAAATGAGCAGCTTTCAAAATCAAATCATCTGCTTTAATGTGCTAATTTATTATAGTTTGCTTGTCTGTCAAAAACAATGTGCCCCAGTGTTATCATGTTATTCCCTCCCCTAATGTGCCCCAGTGTCATCAAGTTATCCCCTCCCTTCTTGAGTATTCTGAGTTGTAAATTAGCATAATGATGCACACATTAGAATAATGGAGCCAAAGAACTAATGCTGAATATCTCAAGAAGGATTTAATGTAGAGAAAAACAGTAGTACAATGTAAATATGATGTCGACTTCTCTTTAAGATGAAGCCAACTTATTTCTGGGGTGTCCTTTGATGTATGAATTAAATCTTTATGTGCAATTTAAATATGGAAATTCATCTTATAATAGTAGAGAGAATCATAACTGGTTGAGGTTTTTTTTTTGGGGGGGGGGGGGGAGGGGGTAAAAATACTGCCAAAAAAATGAAAATTGTTCATATTATTAGAAAAACAACTTAATCTTACTTATTTTTAAAATGTTTTATTTTTATTTCATGTGTTTCTATTTACAGATTTGATAAAGCATTACATGTCTTCCTTTGCAATTGAGTCACTCTAGGAGGCTACTATTTAAATTATGTGGGTGGGTGAGTGTTAGTGCACAGCCATGCACACACCCCATAATTTACAAAGAAGCCTCCTAGAGTGACTTGGCATCAAAGGAGGAATGTATTGCTTGATCAGCGCTGCAAATAGAGTCACATGGAATAAAACATAATAATATTTTTTTTTTAAATGTTTGCTTTTTTTTTACTAATATGCATAATTATTATTTTTTGGCATACTGCCTACACAAGCATTTTTCCTTTAAAAAAACATTTAATACAGTGGTCCTTTAAAATCGCACAAGACAATGATGCCCTCTGTAATTGTTTGAATTTGCTTTATATATTGAAATAGTTTGTAAGACATGATTTAAAAATAAAACGAGGAAATTGAAATAAAGAAAGGAGTATTCAAAATTAGTACATTTGCAGATATACAGCCTCATTAAATTCCCCTAACATGTAAAACCGTTGCCCATAACGTAGGCCGCAAGATTTGCGGCTATTAAAGTGGCCCTGTAAAGCAAGCAGCTGCCGATCTGCAGGTGAAGAGTGAAAAAAGCCTATGGGACCTGGAACGTGGAACTTCGCGCCCGCAAATCCTTTGTTCTGTCAAGCCGGTTACTGCTACGTTCCAATTTCGCTATTAAATTGCAACAAGTTCCCTGGCATTCAAGCCCGTAAACCTCAAATGGAGCCAAGAAGCCAACGGGTAATAGAGAGGACCCGCAAGGGGAATAAAGTCCAATCCATAGCACTGTAAATGCAAATATACACACACTACTGTACTTATAATAAAAGGGAAAGTGATGTTAGGTCTTAGAATTAATAGGACAACATTCTCAAGCTGGAAAATCGGCCGTAAAAATACTTCATTTCATGTGTCATTTCCGTTTTATGTCGAGATCGGTAATCAATGTGTTAATACATATAATGGAACTTGCATGGACTAGAATATCATATTTATGGCTTTATCAATATTGCATTATTTCTGGAATGTGGGTCCGATTGTAACTCGTAATTAAAATCCATAAGAATTTGAGATTCCACCTCCATTTTTCAGTGATGTAATTATGACTATCTCTGTTGCCATTGGCTCCATCTAAGCCTGTAACTACGGGTCTGACTAACTGATCACGTTCACGGCCGCGCATCCAACGTTCGGCAAATGGTTTATGGGTTTGGGTCTCAAGCAAGTAACACGCGCCCTTCTCGTATTTAATAGCTCTGTAACTCGCCAAATTTCAAGCCCGCAGCCGTTGCAGGTCTCACATTACACTTACAGGCTTGGAATTTAATGTGGCTGAAAAACTTTTAAACAAAACAATTAGTGGATCAAGATACAAAAATAAATAAAAGCAATAAACATGAAAGGTAACAAGATGATATTTTTTTAAAGGGGCCAATGTATTGCTCATACAATAGTGGTTTAATTTTTTTGTTGTAGTTTCTGATTGGCAATAAAATTAGTATCTGGAGAAAATCGCTTTTAACATGGACATCTGAATTTAGGGTTGCAACTTTCAGCAGATCTACCTCTCTCCATCCCTCGTTATTCATTCAGGAGGTTAGCAGCCTCATTAAATTGCGATTTGGCCAATTGAATAGGGCTCTATATAAGCACAGAGCATATATTTTTTACAGAAGTGTTTAGTTAGTGTACTACTATCCAAAAGCAAGGTCTTCACTAACTAAACACTTCTCTAAAAAATATATGCTATGTGCTTATATAGAGCCCTTTTCAATTGGCCGAATCACAATTTAATAAGGCTGTAAATGTGGGTAGCCAGGTTAGTCCTATGATGCAGATTCAACAGAGTATTATACTAAGGCCCTCATTCAATTGCGATTTGGCCAATTGAATAGGGCTCTAAATAAGCACACAACCTATTTTTTTTAAATAAGTTTTTAGTTAGTGAAATCCTTGCTTTTGGATAGATGTTTACTAACTAAAAACGTCTTTAAAAAATATATGTTATGTGCTTATTTAGACCCCTATTCAATTGGCCAAATCGCAATTGAATGAGGGCCTAAGTAAGTAAGTAATAACTTTTTATTATCAAACTAACAATCAATATTAAGAGACAAGCTTGTCTCTTAATATTGATTGTTAGTCCAATAAAAAATATATTACGTGGTACTGCAATACTCTTTTTTTTTTTTGCATTTTCAGGAGTTCTTGTGACTGGTGTAGGTTTGCGTACAATAATCACTGCAAGGAAGTAGGCTGAGAAAGACTTATCAGGACAACAGATACCATCTCCTATCAGGACAATCCACTGGGTTGGTTGCAAATATACAAAAAAATATGCAAAATTATGCAAAAAAAATGATTGATTTTATATATATATATATATATATATATATATATATATATATATATAATCCTGATGCAATAATAAGAGATATACCTCAAAGCATGTCTCCAGCCAATAAGCATTTCATTATAAATGTCGCTATCATAGCAAAAAAAAAAAGAAAGAAAGGATTATGTCCCAACAGTCCTCCCTCTCACCACCATACCTGCTGCTGGCGATTTTTCTCTCTTACAGATACCAGAATGGTTTCATATTCCTTAATCTGAGAATCCTTGAAGGTGAGGTCTCTTTCCAGGGCTTTCTTGTCTGTTTCTAGTTTCTATGAAATATTGGATGGGTTAGAAATATACTAAACAATGGAGTGCGTTATTATTAAGACACATCCAAAATACACCATTGTCAATAAAGTGTAATTTAGAACAAATACATCTAACTGTGTAGCCGTGTAGTTTGCACAAGGATGACATTGATAAAATAGTGTGTTACAAGACCCACAAGTCCTAGACAAAATAAACAAAAAGATATAGCTTATTGTACAGCAAAGTACTGAGATTACAACTATCTTGTGTCAAGTGCTTAAACATCTTGATGTATCACAAAATTATTTTATTGGTTTTATTATTTTATAATTAAATAAAGAATAAAAAATGGAGTGGAAGTGTTAAGTGAGATTGAAAATTAGGTATTTTAAGCATTAGTTATCTGAAAAGATTCTCACTCTCTACTAAAACAGTAAAGGGACAGGTTGTTTACTATTTTTAATATTAAAATAATCTATGCAAGTGTAGTAATACTCTATGCAAGCCTACCATAGGAATTTGGCACAGTCTGTGATAGGCTAGTATGTGACCCAGCACAACGTGTACTAGAAAAACACTGTGTGCAGGAGCTACAGACGGGCAATATTTGTAGGCACTATTTAGATGGTTTCAGTAAGTACAAACAGAGCCTTTAGGCACAAATTAATAACATAAAGTTTACATTTGTAAAGCTAAAATGTAAAAACTGTGAAACCATCATATGCCTTTAATTAACTCTTAATGGGGGGTGTGATAGGAGGAAGAGCATGCCCAATCACAAAAATAAAGTCACAGAGCCATTTAATTATATAATTCTTGTTATTCTTTTTTATTACCTGAGCATGTTTGTCTAGTTTATCACTCCTTCTGCAAGAGTTAATCAATGGTCTTAGATAAAGAAATGTATAGAGTGGGCAGGATTTTTCATACAACAGTTTTTGGGGTTTTTTATATTTAAAAGTTTTTTTTAATAATATAGGGCCTCATTCTATTATCGGCCGTAAATCGGCCGTAAGGCTGCGATTCCTTGCGGGGGTTCAGTTAACTCGCGATTCTATTATACGGCCCCGCAAGGATCTCCTTTTACGGCCGGACGCATATCTTGGAACCGGCCGTAAGCTGTGAAATATAAAAACGCAAAAATAAATTCAAGCCTGCACTGTACAGCTCTGTAAATGCTAGGGATCATATTGGGGGACATGAGGATTAAAAGGAACCCACTCTCAAGCTTGCACATCAGCCCAAACCCGAGTTCAAATTAACTGTTTATTTTCCGGCTGCGGCGTGGGTGTGTCTGAGGTGCTCCAAGCACTCTGGACTTTTTACATGGATATTTTACGGATATTAAAAAATATATATTTTACGGATTTGAGTATAGGGTAATTATGTGCTATTTTTGCTAACACTGAATATCACTTTATAGTCTCTGCAAAGTGCAGGATGGCTTTATTTGGGCTATTTTATGTGCTTAATTGGTGCTAGCGAGACCTCTTTCCTGCAAGTAAGCTGCGGCTCTCTTTTAGCCTTGCAGAGAGGGTTCCCGGAGCAATTGAATTGCAAATAGGAATTTCTTACGGCCGATTTCCTTGAGGCCGTTTAAGATCAAAGGATTTCCTCCGGCGCGAGCGTCCGCAAGAGATAGCAAGGCACCGGCCGCAAGCCTGCCGGAACCCCCAGCCGGAGGGGAATAGAATAGCAGAATAGCTTGCGGCCGGTCCTTGCGGCCCCGCAGCGGCTGCGGCCGATAATAGAATGAGGCCCATAGTCATTAGTGTATTAAGCAAATACATTAATAAAACTACCAATGACCAATAATTACTTACATTTAAATCATCCTGTAAGTGCCCCAGCTCCTCTCTTAGGCTGGTAAAGGTAGATAGAACCATTCTCATGGATTTGTCAGAGGTTTGTCTCATCTGAAAATATACAACATGGGAACAAAACGTCATTCTAGTCTTAAATCTTTACCCAGATAACATGAATATCATCCAGCAAACCATTGCAGGTAATGCTTATATTATTCATACAGTATCCAGTCTTTGTGGATAATATGGATGTTATAAACACTCTTAATCAATTACATTTTCGCTGCCAGATCAGTTCTGTTAATATCCCATTAAGAGATACTGTGAACGTGTTTAGGGTCAGTAAATTCAGACATTTTCAGACAATGTGTATGAACAATATGATGTCGTGTTTTATCTGACTACAGACATATATACACATTTTTATCAATTGTCAATTGTACTCTAGTGCTATGGAGTCTGCAGGCAATCTTAAAATAAAATGTAATAATATTATAATATTAGTAATAAAAAAGAAGTGTGTCTGTTCTGCAGTAAGTGTGCACAGAGAGATAGGCCACGAGTGTGTTGATTGTGAAGTATATCTCTATAGAGAGAGCCACGGAAAATGTGTGTGTACAGAGAGAGTGTCTGCTCCTCAATATTTATTTGTGTCGAAAATGACAAGGAGTGTATCTGCTCTTTAGTGTGTATATATATATATATATATATATATATATACATACATACACCCCTTCTGCATTGCAACCTTATTGTGGTAAAGGAGGTTGTGTACTTCAGGCATTTTTAGACATGGTTTAGCTTACAACTTAATTGAAGTGTGCCTGTGTATATATTTTATAGAGAGGTCAGCAAGATTTATATTGGTCACGTTTGCGATGTTGGTCACGCAATGTTAAATAACTGCGGTGCAATGATCGCCAAAGGTGCTCATTGCAGGCCTCGCGATGAGCACTGCAGGCGCTCATCGCAAGGCCCGTAGAACTTAGGACTGAAGCCTGTAGATTCAACTGCGGGCCTCAAAAGCCAAGGTCCACAGTTGCGGGGCTGCACTAAATTCTGAATTTAACAGGCAAACCACAGAACTGGAAAGACCAGAAAAAAACAACATATGCCTCAAATTAACTTACACACTCACACACAGCACAGGGGTAGAGCCAGGGAGCCTGTGAGTGAGGTTGCAAGTTAATTTGAGGCATATTTGGCGTTTTATCACGATAGAAAATTGCCTAAGCGAGAAAAGAAATGGCGGCTAAAAAAAAATGTAAAAGGATGAAAACGAGGCAGGAGGCAGTAAAAAAGAGCTTGAAGGCAGTAACACTTAACCGAAGCCAGTAACACTTAACCGAAGCCAGTAACATTTAACCTAAGCCAGTAACATTTAACCTAAGCCAGTAACATTTAACCTAAGCCAGTAACATTTAACCTAAGCCAGTAACATTTAACCTAAGCCAGTAACACTCATCGCGAGGCCCCTAAACTACGTCATGAGCGCCAAAGGTGATCATTGCAAAGCACCAAAGTTGCTGGTTGGACAACACCTGCAATGAGCGCCAAGGCACGTAAAGTAGACGGAAGGAGAGGCTCGCGATGAGCGCCGAAGGTGCTCAGAGGGGCAAGAGCCTCGCATTGTGTGGCAAACAGCATTAGTACATGAGGGGAGAGGCTCGCAATGAGCACAGAAGGTGATCATTGCAAAGCAGGAAAGTTGCGGCTTTCTAAAACTGGCAATGAGCATCGAAGCCACCGCGAGGCCTGTAAATACGCGGGGGGAGAGGCTCGCAATGAGCGCCAAAGGGGCTCACATTGTGTGGCAAACAGCATTGCCAGGCTTTCAATTTAATGCCGTAATTTTTGACGGGCAAGTAGCTAGTTTATATATAAAACTCAGAATCTTTACCCAAGGCAATTGCAATTGCATCAATTTTGAATCAAATAAGTTTGCCTCTTTGGCCACTTGAAGAGCTAGAAGGAGGATAGACATACTGCAGATTCTCATATCTCGTGTTTGGCTATTTGTGTTCACACGCTTGTATCCCACTCTTGTTTATGCCCACTCTGGCATAGCTGCTTTTTCCCATTGAGACTCTCTATATACAGCAGGAGACTCCCACTCATCTGCAATTACCGCCAATCTCTGGAAGGTCTCTCTGCTCTGCTGTTATCATTAAGTTGCTGAATACCACAGCGAGTCTGTAATTCCTATTTCTGCAGACTGTTTATTTTCTCACCTGCAGGAGATAACGGATTTGCTGCTTTGTGAGCTCGGACACTCCTTTTGGGATCAGAGATTCAATATCTTCTGCTGACTGTAAAAAAAGAAACATGTCCAATAAACTTCACAATGTCTGATCCAGAAATAATAAGGAATGGATTAAAAGAGCCACATTTTTCCTTTCATTTATTTATACGTTTACATGTTACAAAAGTTGTCATTGCATGAAGAATAAGTGATATCAAGTTTAAAAAATCAAAGATAATCTGTCACACGGAAATTAAGTTGTTTTTTTTTTTTTTAGGTTATTCTTAAAGAGCATGAGAAACTGGCTATACATTATGTTAGCCATTTTGTTTCTAAAGTGAGTAATTCCTGAGAAATTCCATATCGCTGGTGCTGCATTTGAATACAAATGTACAGCTTCCAAATACGAATGACCTGCTTTGATGTGCTAATTGAAAATACAGTCTGCCTGGTGGCCAAAACAATACCCCCCAATGGTATCATGCATTTAGATTCCCTACCCACCCGTATCAAGTTCTCTGACATCTGTATAACGTACCCGATCTGATACTAGGGAATGGTTTCCCTGATATTATCTTAAAGAGATACCTACGTTACATATATTTTACTTAATTTCTATTCACCAAAAAGGAAAAACTACAAAAAGAGAAACAGAACCTCCACAGAAGTGATAGCGCACTATGATCATAAAATTGTCAGGTCACTTGTGCATTAATTGGCAATTAAGTAGACTTTACAAACAAGTAGAGGCAGAAGAAAGGTCCCAAAAGAACATTGTAATTATACCTTATCTTTTATTAGATACATAAAACAGAGGAACAAAGCCCCCGCTAGGATTAAGAACAAAACAAAAACAAACAAGTGTGCACAGGTAAAGCTGTTATGAGCAACAGCACATTAATAAAAGTCAGTACTGTTCTGAAAATTATTATAAATACAGGATAATTCGGTTCATAAGAGAGCGGAGCGCAAATAAGTCACTGACCACCTATTACCCTATGTCCAACATGGGTTTTGTTCTCAAAACACAATCTAAACTACCACTACAGCAAATATTAAGGTATAACGCTCAATTCCCCCCATAATATACTGGAGATATTTTATCACTGAGCCAAAAAAAAATGAAAAAAAAAAAAAATTGGGCAGGGCTGACTCATTTGAAATTAAAATATGTTGCTCAAAGCAGTTCTTTTAATCTTTATCCCACTATGTTTTTTGTTCTTAACCCTAGTGAGAATTGTTTTCCCCTGTCTTATGTATCTAATAAAAAAAAAAAAGTATTACAGTCGAATTAGCAGTTTGTTTTATGTTTTTTTTAGCTCTCTCTATTGCCTCCAGATACAGTAGTTTGAGGGTGTAAGGGTTAATTTACCTGAAATTCTGATTCCGATGGCTTCCTGAAAATAAAAAAAAGTTAATCATGTTATTTGCAGATATGGAAGATAACTTAAATTAACTTAAACTAACACAGGAAAGGTCACAGCCTGGGCGCGGCTACCGCTGGTGCAATCGTTGCTAGGAACTAAGGCCCTGGTCTGGGGGGCCCCTAGTGCTGTCTTTAAAAAAAAAAAAATATATTAAGTTTTGGGGCCCCCCTGCAGCCTGCACACTTTTATGAACCCTGTAACTTGGAGGGGAAGACATGGAGGGATAGGGGGAGAGGGAGGCATGGGGGAGAGAGGCATGGGGGAGAAAAGGAGACATGGGGAAGAGAGGCATGGGGGAGAAAAGGAGACATGGAGGGAGAGGCATGAGGAAGAGAGGCAAAGGGGAAAAGAAACACATAGAGGGAGAGAAAGGGAAGGGGGAGACATGGAGGGAGAGGGGGAAACATGGGGGGAAAGAGGGAGGCATAGCGGGAGACATGGGGTAGAGAGGCAATGCGATGGAGGGAGATAGAGTTAAGGGGGACACATGGGGGGTGGGAGAGACATGGGGAGGCATAAGGAGAGAGGCAAGGGGAAAGAGGGAGACACATGGAGGGAGAGAGAGGTAAGGGGGAGACATGGAAGGAGAGGGGGAGACATGGGGGAGAGGGAGACATGGATGTAAAGGAAGACAGCCCAGGGCGGCAAAAGCTCTAGCTAAGCCACTGAGTCAGGCCCTTGCATTGTCTTTCTCATATAGCCATCAGTCCATTTCCCTGGTGCTCATTAATTCCCTTGCCATTGATCTCTATCCTCTTGCTTTGAGTATCTATTTTCTGTTTTGCACTGGCAGTCTCCTTTGCCCTAAGTGTCTCTCTCCTTCCAGCCCTAGCACACACTCTCATGCATTGCACTGGCTGTCTTGTAGACAGTCAGACACCTTAATCCATCATGTCGTCAGTGTAACCTAAGCTTTATTTATTTTTTTCCAGTGAAAATAAAAATGATGAGATAAAAATGTGTGTCATAATGTATAATGAAATGAAGACCCTTACCCAGTTGTCTTTCTATCTAATTTTACAATATAATGTCTCAAAAAAGGGCAGCTTTAAAATAATTTTTTTTTTGGGGGGGGGGGGGACATTCTTTTGGGCGTCGGGGCCCTCCATTCGCTAGCTCCATTACTGGGTTACAGTTATTGCAGAACTAAATACACATAACTATTAATGGTTGTAAATAAGACTAAAGAAGTGAATAAAAATTGATATTATTGACATTTCAGTTTTTTTAATGTCTAAATACCCATTTTGGGGGGTAATGGCCTTATTAAAAGAATTACAGTATGTTTCTGGGTATAAGATGGTATTTTTCCAATTTTTTTAAAATCTAAATTAGGGGGGTTGTCTTATACACGGAATGTTGCAATTACATACCATGGTCTGGTACTGTAATGCTGCATCAGATTTAAGGCAGAAGAAAACATTTGGAAATGCATTGGTTCCAATTAGATTGCATTACACTGCAAGTTTGCATAGAAATGTGTATTTTATAAGTTTTTATTGTGTTACACATATATTTAAGGGCACTTTATGTCATGATGTTCTCTGATTTCCATTCCAGCTCAATATCCTTGTGATCACATCACTTATTACTCAATTGTGATGTGCAATTGCATTTTTCCGGTTTAACACAGGATCACAAGGATATTGAGCAGCAATGGAAATAAGTGAAATATGTTTTAATTAGACATGATAACAATTATATCTAATCATTCAAGAAGCAATATCCAACACTAACTGGACTCAGCTGCCATTTGCTTCTTGATTTTTATGTTTTAACTAGGTTAGCTAATTAAGTTAATCCTTCTCAATATAATTGCATCTAAGAAGCCCCAGAATAACAGTTATTCCTCTCCTGGAGGCTCACTCTTTTCTGATGTTATCTCTCATGAGAGTTGGCTCATGCTCTCCAGACACAATTCAAGTCACTGTTTTTTAGCAGCATTTGACTCTTGTATGAAGTATTCAATATTTATACTATGTCATTATATAGGAATTTTATAAATGATTAATGAATAATTAAACCAACTAGTTCCTCGTGTAAGGACATTGTAGTGGTTCTTTAAGCAACTACATTGCTATCATTTGTGGATTTTGTTGCAGTAAGCTTTATGTCTGGCTCCATTCAGCAAAGCTCTGTTGTACACAGACCGTTGCCATACAATGTGGCTCATTCTTACCTCACTCCGATCTTCTCCACGTGCTGCATCAAGCAGCTGTACAGGTCATTGTTCTTACGGCTCAGCTCAGCGAGGAGTTCTCCAAAATATCGAGCGTCCAACTGCTCCGGCCCAGCGTCCACACTGCGCCTCTGCTGAGAGATCTGCGGGAACAGAAACAGAAGATTGGTCAACAAGTGGTTCTAACACTTTAGGAGAACAGATGCAAAGGAGGAATCATGATCTCATGTAGTATAACTCTAGATTGTATTAGCAATGTATTAAACACATTTTTAACGTATTTCTTCTTAATTTTTTTTTTTTTTTTTGCAGATTCCTTGAATCAATATTATTTTGTAATGTTGTGGCATCATTTTCTACTGGGTAACTGATGACATAATGAAGGAGATTTATTAACAATGTGAAACCCCTTCAATGCACAGCCATAAACTGCAATACATAATGATCAAGCATCTTAGCCCATCATATTTACTGATCGGTATCCTTATTACTGATAGCCCATTGCTATCTAACATAAATGGGGTGTGCTAAGGGTGTGTTCTATATAAAACCCATGAGCGATCACTACCTCGTCACCACCTGATGACTTGCAGATTGCTTCTTCCCATATTTTATAAAAAAAAAAAAAAACTTTTATGAATAAGTATTTCATTGCATGCCTGATCTCTATTTAATGGAGGCTGGAAGGGGATAACACTGTGTACAACATATATATTACAATAATATACATATTCATAATTCTTTTGCAACAAATAACTAAAATAATGTTTTTATTTAGTGCATCACTAGATTCAAACTGACACTGATCACGGCGCGTGGTCAATTGGACACATCTACAGAGGCTAGCTTTGTAAGTGGGTGAATTTCCAGGTAGATAGCTACTAGGATATCAAAGCACATTCTTTAGATTGTAAGTTTGCGAGTTTTCAATCGTGCATGGTGCTTTGGGGAAAGGTCTATGGACACTGGATTCTAAGCTCAAAGACCGGGCCCTCCATCTTTTGAAATGTTTTAATATTGTTTTGTCTTAATCACAACGTATGTATAGCGCTATAGAATATGTTGGCACGTTACATATAAACAATCACATATATAGTTGTGAGCATACGAGTTGTTGCTAACACTTGCGAGCCCACGGCCCTCGCAAAGCGAGGGTCGCAGTTGCTGGGAAGGAGCACCGAAGGCGCTCCTTGCCAGCAACTCCGACCATCGCAAAATTTACGACCCTCACAAAATTTATGAGGGGCGCAGTTGCTGGCAAGGAGCGGCAAAGGCACTCCTTGCCAGCAACTGCGACCCTCGCAAACTTTACTTCGTAATGCAAACAAAATACGAGACACGTTACGGCCCATTACGAACTCGCAAAAAACGTCTGCAACACGCGCACATCAAAACATCAAAAATCTAACAAATACACACAACAAATACATAAAAAGCTTACCTACATCAAGGGGGAGCATCCAGGACCTCGAAAACTAAACTTACACCTAAATTTAACTGAAATTAAAGCAGTTTAGACACTAAAAAATTCTCTAAGCAAGAGAAAAAATGGCCGCAAAAGACGCAAAACACCACCAAACACCTACGTATTTGCCGAAAAACACCTACGAGATTAGAAAACAAGGACGCAACCTGCGCAACCCCAAAAACATTACAAACACAACAAATACAAACAACAAACACATAAAAAGGTTACTCACAGCAAGGGGGGGCACGGAGGACCTCTGCAACTGAAGTTACACCTTAAGCACAAATTTTGGAGTTTAGAGACCCGAAAATCACCTAAGCAAGAGAAAAAATGGCCGCCGAACAACACGAAAACGAGGCTGAAGGTCCCTAAACACGCAAAACACTGCCATGCACACGCAAAACACCACCAAACACCGAAAAAGCCCACCAAACAGCTACGACTATCCTGAAAAACTTGGAAGACATAGAAAACGAACAACGCTACATTGAACACATTATATACACCAAACAGCATTAGCTCACTTACAATTTCATTGCCGTCATTTTTTGACTGGCAATATTCTAGTAATAATAATAATAATTGTTGGGCTAATTTAAATAATGGGTTCTTAGTAAATATGGTGATGCTCTAGTAGCCATGAGCAGATGTAGACGGAGATCTGTCCCAGCTCATTGCACCCGTCCTTAATAACAAACTAGACCTGCACGTACAGCACCGGATACACAGAGATCTGTCACAACAAATATAATCCCAATTCTTCTGGGTGTTTACTGTTCAGAAACAAGACAACTATTAGTGCAGTCAAGCAGGACAAACTAATGACACCCACCCCTGAGAGAGATTGAAAACTTTGATAAAGGGCAGGAAAATAACACAAAGCTAGTTTTAATTAGAATAAATAAATGTTGATGTCTTTGCAAGCTTCATTTATATTGGTGAAGAACTTGTGTGTGATAAGGATATTTAAGGACATAACCTGTATTGACGCAAGCAGCTTACATTTAAGCATACTAGGGAGAATACGACAGATGTCAATCTCCAAAGGATCCATTTTAACCAATTACAATCCTCTCTCCCTACTTGCTTACCCCTCTACCAATTGATGGATAAAATAAACACACCCCTCGACCTGCAAACTAGAAGAAATTGCTCAAGTGAGACAAGATGGAAACTTCAAATATTAATATTTTCTCCCCAAAAAAATCATGCCCTTTAACTACACAGGTAATAATGGTGTTAGTTTGTTACATACTTAAAAAAAGTTATTTTTTTGTACAATACCGCTATCATATACAGATAATGCAATGCTGTGCTCCACCTATGACTATATTTATCTCTTCAAAACCACTGTAGTTTGGAAACATTTGCGACTTATGTAGCAAGGGTACAGCATTAACATGTATGCAATAAATGAGCATAAAACATTTTTAGAGAAAAAAATAAATTGTAGTCGCCTCTGCTTATGGTTTTCCTGATGGATGTCATCAACACTTCCTGTTGTTCTGACCAGTGGTAGACCTCTATGACAAGACAGCTCTGAGTGCCGGAGAGTCACAGAGTACTGTGAGAGTGCCCATCTGATAAAGACTTCACAAGATACTTATCTAGGATATGAACTCTCGAATCTCTTCTGATGTTCTGTCTGTCTAATCATGTCTATTGTGAACCATAATTACAATTTCTTTCACACCTCTGATTTACATTCTTCATTACATTAATTGCAGCCTTGATGCCAGTTATCTGATAAGCCTGGGAGAAAACGTATCCTACCCCAGGTCTAAAGTTTCAGGTTGTATATGAGGAAATGGTAGAAGATAACATCAATGACTATGGAGATGTTTGAGATTTTCCCATCAATCACTGATGGCAAAAGTCAGGTTGAGGGCTGAATGAGCTTGGAGGCCTCATTATCCATCATTGGAGGACTCTGAATTCAATGTTTTCTCCAAATGTAGCTACCAACTTTATTGCCCCACAACCTCCCCCATCTATATCCTTGTTTCCCCTCTCTCTCTCCCACTTAGAAGTTTACCATTTTGGTATGTATGGAGTTAAATGGCCACTGAAGTCACACAGTGTGATCTATTGAAGAACATGACTTCATAAGGAACATGTTTTTAGAATGTGAAATATATACAGTAGACTCTCAGTTAACCAGTACTCAAGCAACCAGAAGCAAAATGGAATACTGTACTTTAAATAAAATTGCATTTTACAAGACACAACAAATACCAGGAGCCAGGTTGTCCTGCCACAAAATGCTTACAGGCACCTAGATATCATCCACTGTATGTTTCTGCAATTCAGTGTTACCTGGAAGCAGACAGGCATGAGTGACTGAGCCAGTGCAGTGTCCGCGGGTTCAGCACCGCACCCTCCAGCCAAACGTACCTGTGCGTAAGTGAGGAGTGAAAGCTGCTGCTGTTAGAACAGCCCTCACTGACAAATATATTTAGCAGAGCATCCTATGTTCAGCTAATCTAGGCCTCTTTTAATAGTGACTCTCAAGCAACCAGAAACTACATTTATCCGGCATCTACCAATCCCCATGCATGCCGGATAACTGAGAGTCTACTGTAATACAAATAAAGCCATTAACTAGTATATGCAATTATGATTTTCTAGGGCAGACAATATTTTTTTATAACCCGTGTTGTCATCAGGACGGGTCCTAGGATGCAGATAAGATATCCCTTCAGCTATACTGAACACATCTTCACAATGATATGCAACTTATAACAGGATCAAATTGAAGAACAAAGGAATGTAACTTACATATGATCAGCCTCACAGCTGACAAATCAGGAAAACTAACAAACCAATGTCCACCCACAGCATTTTGTTTGTGCTTACGTTTCCTATAAAATACGTTTAACATTACAATATTAAGGCTTGTTCTTCATATTGTAAAAATAGGACTAGAGTGTAATTTAATTGAAACATATAATAAAGTTACAATGCAATGGTATGAGTACAATAATGATATTGGGCCTCATTCAAATGGGATTTGGCCAATTGAATAGGGCTCTATATAAGCACAGATAATTTTTTTACAGAAGTTTTTAGTTAGTGAAGTCCTTGCTTTTAGATAGAAGTTCACTAACTAAAAACTTCTGTAAACAAAATATGCCCTGTGCTTATATAGAGCCCTATTCAATTGAACAAATCGCAATTGAATGAGGCCCATTGTAAGATAGTAGCATTTAATGAGATCTTTTTATTACCTATGTTGGCTTGGGTAGGAATAACCCCATTCTCGCCTTGCCTGCTCTCTCGCTCATGCGCTAATATTACTTCTTTAGAACAGAAAACAAGTGAGACAGCTCCGAGTTTTTTTTGTATGTTCTCATTAAGCCACTAATACAATAAGAGACTTGTAACTTCTGGCAGCATTAATTGCTTGGTTTCTGTCTAAGGCGTGTGAAAAGCTTGTATTCCAGTTTTGTTAAACCATTCCCTGTAAGTCCATTTTCCTCTGCGGTTGGGTTAAACAGTTCTGTGCCGCACCCTGCCTCCTGTTTTGACTTGCATTTCCATGGCTTCGAAATCACAGCGGTAACTAAAAGGCAGGATGGGAACTTAATTAGTTTATAAGGAGCAAGTTTGCTGCAGAGGGAGATATATCAGAGGCTCCCTGGGGCTTTCTGGTGGAAGAGTAGGAATGATATCACATTGCACAGCTTCTGCAGAATCTAATTGTGGGAAACTTGAATATTAATATATTTCTGTTTTAAACAACACCGAGTTCAGTCGCCCAGATTAAGTGGTTCATTCAATAACGCAAAATGAAAATAATGAACAAACATATTATGGTAGCAATTTTTAGGGTGGACATAATTTCCATTAGGCAGATCATAGGGTATCTACTGCTTAAATGACCATTGCATGATAAAAAAAAATGGAAAAAAATTAGAACCTGACAATAATTATACAGAAAAAATGTAATAAAATTACTTAATAATAATTTAGATGGATCTGCTGGACCCTGTAGGTATCCATGATACATTAGCTAAGGATGTTTGCATGAGAGGGTAATTTACAAGTCTGCAGGACAAGGCTTGCAATTACAGTTGCAGGCTACCTGCGTCTGCGCATGTGCAGAGTAATGGAATAGGTGTCAACAGGTTCCAATAATTTCACAGATCCTAATAAATTCCTCCTCTGTAATTCACCCCTTCACAGTTCAATAGGCTAGTACATCATCTCAGATATCAAACTATCAGGAAGTCAGATAAGCGGGAAACCTCTGTGTATAAAAATATTCCTCAGACAGTAAGATTTTCTCTATAAAACGCTGTTTGTTTGTTACAGATTTGTCACACACGTGAAGCTTCTCCTAAAACACGGTGGCTCTTTAAGACACAAATATGCAGGCAGTCTAATCAAAGGTTGCTGATGGTGTATTGAGACACAAAAGGTGGAGGAGAAGAAAGCACTTGAACATTGATCTACTTTCTAAATTCATAGAGACTTTGGACTGAAAGGGACATAGCAAGGGCAATTTAAATTAAAGGTGCACCTGCAAATCACCCGATTGTCAGCCATTCTGACCAACCCCCAAGCTTGACATTTGTCTTAAACTCTAATTAATCCCTAAGGAATCTCATATGCACCAAGTACTTAAATGGAATGGCAAGTAGAAATACTGAACAGTGATCTCAGCCTCCACCACTTGATTTAATCACTCTGAGCACATGTGAATGTTTATTAACATAAATTAATAGACACAAAAGATAAGAAGATAAGAAGGAGAGACAGACAATAGGACCAGAAAGAATGATTTGGGCAAAAACAACAATTTGTCTGCAAAAAACTTAACTTTGTAAATAACATCCTTCTGGGAGTTGCTCTGCTATTTAGTTCTGTTGTCAACTGGCAAGTCAAAATGTGAGTCTTTCAATAGAATAGAAATGTTTATACAAATCTAGGGTTCATTTCTCTCAGAAGGAAACAAAAAATCAAAAAGTCTGCCATTAAAGCAACATTAAATACATTAGTTAAAAAATAAATGCTCGGTTACTTTTAAACTTTCTAAAAACATTTTTTACATTATCAAATTGAGTTCTTCGTAAGAGCAAACTATAAATATGATATTTCAGGATTTGTTCCGGAGACTGAATTTATAGTCAAAGGGCAACTGGTAACCCAAACACAGTAACATCCTTTGAATGCAACATTGCCAAAATAGACTAGATTGTAAGCTCTGAGGAACAGGGCCCACAGCAGTCTAAAAGATTTAGTCCGTAACAAACAGAAAACGTCTGTTTAAGTAGCACTGATGTATTGTAGATAATGATTATATTTGTGGGTGCTTTTACAGAGCATGTTTATAAGCATAATATAATATAGTAGATAAAATAGGTACTCATTTATGCAGTTAATAAAAAAAGAAAGCAAAAACATATTTATTACAACAACTTTTAGAATATCTTGCAGGCAAGGTATGGGGCTGCTCACATCACACACTATACTGAACAATCACAAGAACAAATATTAGATAAAGTATTCTGAACATTCTCAAGGGCAGTATTCTGATCCTGCATAAGAACCTTCTCAGGTTGGGTACCTAAACTGATTGACTCAGGGAGAGTGTTCAGAATGCTTGCTATTTACTAATATTTATTTGATCAGTGGCTTTAATATATGTGGATCACTCATATGAAATATTTGTAATTGTTGAATCCAAAGGGTAGAGTGGGAAGTCCCTCTTATTTTGCCAGCTATACATTTTTAAATGATCACATTTATAAGGTATGTAGCAAACTACATCTACAGTATGTGGCAAACAACATTAGCAGCTGTGTAACCCATGGCATCTTACATTTGAAGCTTTTGTTTGCATATAGATATGTTCCATCTTGTTTGTATTGAGTACTTCCTGATAACTTGAAGGCTGAGAGCAGGGCCTAATCTACTAAACTGTGGAGGGAGTAACTGAGGAGGAAGGAAAGCGGTGGGTTGGATTTGTTAAATAATTGGAGGTCCTGGTATTTGACAATGACCCCCTTTCTGTGCATGCTCAGAAGGAGGCACCTTGGAAATGTAACAAGCCCTCTCTGGCAGAGATATAAATACCCCTCTCAAACATAAATCCTTCATATCATGAATGCCTCCAAGGTCCAGCAACGATACCAACATTTTTTAATTAAGTAGTCCTTTAATAAATCAGTGCACATGATACAGTATGTAAGCAGTTTGCCTGTGGTTAAAAGTACTTTCTATTAACTTAAATCGTATGTAAGTTAATTAGCCCTTTAATATTCAATAATGACTGTTCATTATAGCACTCCCTTTGTATAGCTCCCTGGAAAGTGCTGAAGCTTTAAAAGTATTATATTATTATTATTATTATTATTATTATTATTATTATTATGAAGGCTGAACAAACTAAACTAGTACCATTTGTTTGGGCTCAGTGAATAAATCCCTTCTATTTCCCACGATTCACTGAATTCTTCCTCCAAGCCTCAAGCTAAGAAGCTGCGTAGATCTGTAGAGCCTCAGTGCTGGAGCTGGCCCCTGGCCCACTCACATTCCTCTGGGCTTTATTAACGAGACTCCCAGACTGGATCAGACATCCCTGTCATTGTACCTGAACCACTTCACTGGCTATATAAGAATTAAGTTGGAGTCTCAAGTATTGTCCTGGTAAAGCCTGACACAGCAAGAAATATTTCTAATATTCAATGGCACAGGACAACAGCCTTAAAGGACCAGAGTGGTGGTCATGCAAATATAACTTTTAAAAGTACATTTTAGTGGTTCCAATCACAGGAGGTAGGAGAGGATCTGTCCAGGAGGCTGTCCTGATCCAGTAGGGGTCCACCTGTCTATTTTTTTGCAATGGCTACTACACACAAACCTACACAGCCAGAAACAAAATCCCGACAACCTTCTGGGCAGATACTTTTTGTACCCCCCTGGGCACCTAATATAAAGGTGGGAGACGCAGATCTGTTGGAAGCTGCAGTGTTAAACTTCAAATGTAAGTTTTAAAGGTTCCTTTGAATATTTTTTTTTTTTTTTTAAATTCTGACTTTACAGTGGCAATTTATAGGGCAGCTGAAAGCATATATTTTTCCCACTTTAGTTATTTCTTCCCCCATTCTAACAACGTGGTATATTTGAACAGAGGTTGGGAATTTCTGTAATAATAATAATAATAACAGCATTAATAATATTTATACAATTTGTTTCATCTGAGTGTCCTAAGTTTTCACCAACTTTACAAGATAGATAAAGTCACTGATAAGAGGAGATTTTATAAGACAAGGAAGGTGGCCTTGAATGCAAGTAATTGGATTTAATAATTAATACACTGTTTTTCTTTAACTTTACACTAGCTGACCACTAGAATTAAGTGACACAATTTTAGGGGATTCTTCTACCAACATGGAAGTGCTCGCTTATCCAGGGCTGAAGTTTGAGGACCAGGGTATCGGTGATGGTTACAGGAGGGCTTCAAAGGGATAGGTTATATATACCCACCTACATATTTTTTTTATTGTAGTCTTTTTTTTCTACTTTTGTACTATGGGACTCATAGTGATTCCATTAGGGTCCTTACGGATGGGGGCCTACTAACCCACATTTTGTAACAATGCTTGGGAGGACTGATGAACATGTGAACTTGAGAAGGGTCTTGTAGGTCTGAAATGTTGCTCTTTTTAGATGTTCTACTTGTTATACAATAAATTGGCCTTTCTAACACAAGAAACAACCAAAATCCTTATTCTCACATACATTACTGCAACTCACTCCCAACAGGCCTTCTCCTTACTAGACTCTCCCCACTCAATCAATCTTAAATAGCTCTGCTAGGCTCATACACCTCACCATTCATTACAATTCTGCCAATCCCCAAACTCCTTACACTCACAGACAAATCCCTCAACACCACTGACCTCTCCAACATATCAGATCAAATTCCAGATTCTCCCCTAACCACCATTCATCGCTTCTTCACATTCTCATCTCCAAGACTTTTCAAGCCCAGCCTCTACCCAGCTCTGTTCGACTCCCCCCTACTCTTTACAGCTTCAAATGCTCTGTGAAAACCCATCAATTCAGACAAGCATACTTACTTGTTCCCTACTATCAGGGAGTCAGACAAGACAAGTAAACACCTCTTGTGCATGGGTTCTGATGCCTCAGTCTACAGACAAGCAACCCCCCCCCCCCCTTCCATAAGAGCCAAATTCCAGAAAGTGATATGTACTAATAAACACTCCAAAAATGTATTTGCATTAGCCAGGACTGCATCACTGTTTTCAGTAGTGACTGAGATAACATCTCCTTGCTCTGAGGAACAATGGCTGGTACAAATGGATGGTCAGTAGCTCTTATCAGATTAACTTTTTAGACAAATTCTAAAGCTTCCTGAGAAGACTTCCAACTTGCTGCTGATAAGGAGGCTCTGCTCTATGTAGATGCCATAGTGGGTCAAAAAAGCAGAGAATGGACGATTTGGGGAGATGATGCAAATACTCTGTTTTTATAAATAGTGAATATGGCAGACCAAGCAATATTGTTTTTTGAGTAGTCTGATGCACACCTTCTGTGCCAGTATGTACATATGTGTATCCCCTGTACTTAGTACTACTGAGTTTGGGCCCTAATCTATTGCCCAATTTGTAAATTGATACACACGGCCTTAGAACTCCATTGGTTTTAGCAAAGCTTGAATATTAAGATCTCTAAATAAGGGCTTTTCCAGACACTTAATAAAGCTGTAACAGCAATTAAACACACATTAATGTACGTTAAAAGCATGGGAAGGCATGGAAACACATTACAATTAATCACACAACAGTCTCAATTCCACAGATATGCAATTAAAAAATATATATATATTTTATTTCTGAGTAACTTGTGGGACTCAAGGGGTTAATACATATCATGAAACCCACATGGACTAAACAGATGTTCTAATGCATTTTATAGAGTGCTAGATTGTGAGCCTGGTCGGCAAATATTACTTACTAGCGAATTGCCCGTCAAAAAATGACGGCAATCAAATCGTAAGGTAGCTAATGCTTGCGAGGTCGTAATGTCTGGTAACGTGTCTCGTATGGTGTTTGCGTGTGTAGCCTCGTTTTCGTTTTGTTCGGCGGCCATTTTTTCTCTCGCATATCAAATTTTTTATTGCCCAAACTCTTTTATTTTTATTGAAACTAAGGTGTAAGTTGCCTTTTTGAGGTCCTGGATGCTCCCTGTTGCTGTAGGTAAGCTTTTTATGTATGTGCTGTGTGTATGTATTGTGTTTTTAATTTTGTAATGTTTGCGAGTTGCGTCCGAGTGTTGCGAGTCCGTAATGTGTGTGAACGTGTGTGGTATGTTGTTTGCGAGTGTCGTAATGTGTGTGCCGTGTTATTTGCGTTGCGACGTTTATGGCCTCCAGCTCATGAGGCCATGTCCCCCCAGGCTTTGAAATGCTCCAATGAATGTAAGTAGTGTGATGGGTGTAATGGGGCATGGAGTTCTGCTCCCTCTCTCCAGCGGCGGGGTATTGTGGGGAGGAGGTGGCTGCAGGGTCTCAGCGTGGAGCAACGGGCCGTACGCTGCGGGCAAGGGCCTCAGTTGCTGGGATCCATCCCAGCAACTAAGGCCCTTGCCTGCAGCCCTCGCTACGCGAGGGCCGCAGGCTCGCTACGCGAGCCCGCAAGCGTGAGCAACGGCCCGTACGCTCACAACTATATATGTGATTGGCACTAATTAATTTGTAGCCTGCGATTGCTGGCTATGTCTAACTTCCATGTTTTACTGACATCATGATGACAAACTCACTTACTATTGGCTCTGTAAAAGAAGTAAATCACGGGCTTGCTTAAATATTGTCACATCATATGATCACTCCCCCTGAAATCAGACTTAAAAAGTCATGGTTTACGAGTTCAGCCTTGAGGTCGGAATATGCAAGCTGGTGTCAATAGAATACATCTATAAAAAACATTTATATACATTTATAAAAAATACACCCACAGCCAAAAGTATGGGTTTGAGGCATTTGCAAGCAGCTAATAGAATATGGCCCTATGTTGGTGTCTTATAAATAAATGATAATAATAATTTGTGGTTATAAATATGAGGCTTATGTTTCTCTCCTTACCTGCTGAATTGACTGCATAGACACATTCTGCTGCTTACTCTGATCAGAAACAATTTCCTTGAGAGAAAAACAAGAAAAGCTATTTTATTTTCCTTAGAAATACTTAATCTAAAGAAAATCTTGAGCGTTACATGAAAAGAGACACTGAAGTTCTGTTGTTCAATTAAAATGGGCAGAGTTCAAATATTACAGAATACTTTCTTTGCATGAAATATGAATGCTGAAATGGTTAATAAAGAAGGAGAAAGCGTGCCAAAAAATGTCAAATGTAATGTAACTTTTGGTACATAATAATGTTAGTGTAATGTTCCCCAGAGCACTTACCTGCTCAGACTGCACTGTCACTTTAGTCTGGTTGTTCTGTTCAATCACCTGTTCACTTACAGAGGACACGTCACTTCTTCTAGTGACAACAATCTCTTTCTCCTGTTGCCAGAAAACAAGAAAATGTAAAATTAAAATAAAAAGTAGAACATATATATTTTTTTCTCTGCCTGCATTAGATTTAGATGTCACTTTATATGTGTATATATATATATATATATATATATATATATATGTATATATATATATATATATATATATATATATATATATATATATATATATATATATATATATATCATCTTAAATACTTAGTTTTGCCAAATTTGAGCAAATATAACTTGAAACTGGCAGTTCGCATTGTTCCACTGGACTACATTTCCCATAGCCTGTAAATTGTTGTTTACTATAAATCCCAACCTAAAAACACTTGCATAAATATTATAAATCACATCAAAATGAAACCACTTCACACACACACACAGGGTTAAGGTTTCCAGGCATTATGCCAGAACAGGTAAAAGTGGTACAATCAAGTATTTATATATATAAATAATGAACTAGAATCCTTACAAATGAACTTCACAATAGTTGAAAATCATATCAACAGAGGCTCAGTAGAGGGTCAAAGGATATGGAGGGACCTGGGGCGAAGTAGAGGAGACCCAGAGGGCAAGAGGCCCGGAGGGGCTCGGGGGGGGGGGGGGAGGGCAGAAGACACAAAAATGGCTTAAGTGGGAAGGGAAGGGTGAGAGGCCCAGCGGAGTGTGAAATAGCAGAGGGGTTCAGGGAGGGAAAGAGGTCTATACAGCCATGAGGCCTGGGGAGCAGAACCAGGAAAATACAAATACATAATACTAGGAAAGTATCACCATGGCTCTCCTTCCCCTTTTCCCTTGTCATCATAGTGTTAAACTGAGCAAATTTGCTTTGTTATCTTGACAAACATACTGTTTTATTGACACGGTTTACAGACAGACCATTGTGCCTTTATCCACACATTACAGTCGGTCTATGGAGGAAGAACAGTCTGCTGGTGCAGTTGGATGGCACGTTTCACGATCAGGCAAAAGCCAAATTAGGCTTCACTGGCTTTTGTTTGAGTCCGAGACTCACATGACCTAAATCTAGAAATTAAATGGATACAGAAGATTTCTGGATTGTATAAAGTATGTAATATAAATGTGTATTTATTTATTTATTTATTTGTATGCACTTTGCTTTAGTATGAAGTGCTTAAAAGCTCTGTTTTACTGCCTACAATTTAAACAAACAGTCCCTGTATGGGTCTGCTCACAGCAGCGTATGCAGACACAGACTCCGAAAGGCTGGATGTGCAGTGTAGTGTCTTAACCTATTGGGGACCATGTCTCAGCAGTAGTGGGAAGACCCAAGCAGGGTTCATACAAGTAAAAAAATACACATCTGTATTACATACCAGGTAAAAGCCCCAAACCATCCATATCCCTTTAAGGTCTCTACAAGAGGACTATGAGGCAGTACAAAGAAGCTGCTGCTGTCTGCCCATTCCCCTATCTGCAGAAAAATCCACAGCCATAAAGCGACACAGGAGAGTCCATGATTAGCGGAAATGAAAACTACATATAGATAAATATAACTGCTCTAACTTTATCTAAGCCGATGAAACAACTCTCACATTAGGGTTGATAAGGAGGGGTATAACCCCACCCCTTAGTCAAGTTAATTAATCAAGTTAGATCAAGTTATTACCAGAGATGGGGGATCTCTTCAAATAATTTATGGTTTAAAAAAATGTAACTTTCAAACAACTAATAGCAATTGTATTTATTCCTGTACTTTAAGTGTGTGCAATAACTGGGACCTTTGCTGTGTCCTATTATAAATTCCTCAGTATAACCTTACATGTGTCCCTGACATTCTCCTCCTTGCTATATCTGTCGTTGAGTCTGTAAAGTTTAGATCTACACGTTCAGAGAGCTATAATACATCCAGGTCAGGTTTTACATTGAATACACCTATAAAACTTGGGAATGAGGGAATTTCTTTGAATTCTTGGTCCCAATCCAAGAAACACAAACGGAGAAATATTACTACATATACATGTGTTCCCTACATATAAACACTAAATACAAAGCCAAATTCCACAATAATTCCACAATAAACCTTATGAAAACTAAAAAGATAATAAACAAAAAGACCTCGGTGCTTCCAGGATAAAATGTAGCACTTTGTTTTTTTCTAATGAAAAATGTGTTTCAAATGAACATTCTCATAGTGGATATCTCACCAATCCAACATGGATGTAAAATAGCAAAATGTCCTAATGTATGTTTCCCTCTCATGTTACAGATTAAAACAAATTTATATTGTCATTATCATGTACTTAAACTTGAAATCATAGTGTAAATAAAAATGTATAACGTGTAACAAATATTTAAATACCATATATTGTAACTCCTTGATTACAAGCTTATAAATTTCAGGTTTGGCGGCTGTTTAAATGCAAGACTGGGAGGTTTGTGGTCTTCAGTTAGTAGTTTTTGTAAAACCTTAATAATTTTGCATATTTTCTCTAGAGGTGGATGGTATGTGGTCACTAGAGGTGTACATGAAGTGGCTTCTTAAGTACCGTAACAGGTCTTCACTGGGTGTTTTAAGGGTGCAGATGATTTTCTGGCTAAGGATATAGGGGTTAGAGCTCTTCTGGCAGTGTTTTTAAGTGTTTGAACTTATGCTATGGTATCTAATGGCATGGCCAGATTACCCATTAGGCCAACTAGGCAGCCGCATAGGGGCACTTCCCTGTGAGGGGCGCCACTTAAAATAAAAAAATGGTTCCTTGCTTAAAAAAACAAAATGCTGCAGTTCATATACTGGCTAATATGAGGTAACCACCTAGAACAAGAGAGTTATGACAGGAAAAGGAACTTACACACACAGAAAAGGCAAAAATGGGTCAGGGCATACCTTGAGTACTCACTTGCAGGGGCTCCTCCAGTTCGCTGCCTAGGGGCTCCAAAATGGTAGACCCAACACTGCTAATGGCTTTGGATGATGGCTTGCATTGTAGGAGGAATGGAAACTAAAACTGTGAAGGTAACTGCATCTATCTGTGTGTTTCTTCTATATAGATGAGGAGAGTGAGTCACTTTTGCTATTTATGTACGACCAAAATACCCAATATTTTTTGCAGTTATAAAGGGCAGGTAGATATATATCAACTTTTTATAACAGCAAAACATTGTACAATTTGATCCTAAATAGAGCCATCATGGAGCATGTCCAAGAGGTCATTGATTGCAATATGGCATCACATTCATGCTGCCATTTTCTTTTGGCTCAGGTCACTTACCACTTCAGGTTGCTGCATCTCAACCCGTCGGATGGTCTTTTCATAGATAACATTATTCTGTGGGACATAATTGGCCCCTTTCAGATATGTAGCTTGCTGGAAAAGAGGAATGTATATATTAATTACACTGCATATCTATCATGACACACACTCTTACATTAGTCGAAATGAAAGACAAGAAGGTTCACTGCTAAACTAACTAAAGATATTCATTATAACAAAAGTAAGAGAGGGAGAGAGATGAGTGTGGATGAGACAATCAATGTAATGGAGAAAGGCAGTCTTGGGGAGACAATTAAGGCATAGGAGGAGATCACCAAAGATAAGAGGCAAACTATGTTTTTCACCTAGAGAAACTTGGAAATGAGGCAAGCATACACATAATCCCATAAGCACATCCCAGGATGGTAGGGGTACCTCACCTCAGGATTCTGTACAATGTATCTTCGGATGGTTCCCTGTTGATATGGTGCTTGTATTTCCTAAAAAACAATAGCAATTTTAAACAATCAATTCACCTCATCTTCGGACTGCTCTTCGCCTCCACAATACGGAACTGGTAGTCTAGATCTGGGTGCACTAGCCAAACTAATGTCATTAGAAGTATTATTCTTATTATTATTGAATTATAATGTACCAGCGCAATCAGCGGAGCTATGTACAGGTAAAAAAGATATAAAAGATACAAAAGAAGAAGAAGTACTGATAGAAAATGATATGAGAACCCCAGCTCTTAGGAGAATTTACAGTCTAAGTGTGCCTATAGGGTGTTTGTGGCAAAATGCTAGGAATGTGTTGATGATAGCTTGGGCAGGAGGCAGGGTCCATAAAAATTAGGCCTTATAGGACAGTGTATTAAGTAGATATTAAGAGCATGGTTGTAAGCTTGTCTGAAGTTTTTAGATAGTTTAAGTTTTAAAGAATGGAAAGAGTCAGAGAGAGGTAGCAAATTATATAGAAGTCCTGTCTATTAAGTTGGATAAAATAATAATGGGGAAGAGAGCCAATACTTATGGGCAGAATTGATGGGTTGGTTAGGGAAGTACTGGAGATCGGATAAGAGAAATAGGCCAATATGGTAAGGATTCGTGTTTATAAGCAAGATTGTTAATTTAATTCTGGAGCATATGGACTTGCAGAATGGAGTAGCAGAAAAGAAACAACTGGTAAGATAAATCATTTACATTTGGATTATACTGGATAAGACGAGTGAGCCTTATAGAAATAATATATTCATGAAATACAACATTTAACAATTTTACAGACATGATTTAGAAACAGAGCGTTGTGTCAGGACTTTTGCAAACGTCTCGAACAGAAACCTCCTGAAGGGAAAGCCTACTGACTGCCAACTGCGTTGTTGGCGAGTTATTTCAGACGCTCATTATTAGCAGCCTCTAATCCAGGATGGGAGTTTGGTTTATCTCTGTGGGTTTTATATTGGGTGCTGGGAGAGGCCGAAGGAGGAAATAACTGCAGAGAACAGCAATAAGGAATATCTAAAGACTGTAACAGGTTTGTCCAGGGACTAGGTAGGGCTGGGTCTTCATAAAACGCTGAGTATAAGGAAATAGACTCATTTACTCATAGTGTACAAGCAAAGCTACTTGTTCAAAAAGATGAAGAAACACAGGAAATAGAATTAAGGGTACTCTGTACTTCAAAATTTTATTAGGCGTTTATTAGACCATATTTTAATTATTACGAGTATAGTAAACTTATATGAAATGACAACTAGAGACCACTATAGAAAGTCTGTGCTGTGGACTGCTTGTGTCATGGGGAATTCCATCTTGGACTGCCTATATGCTGGGGATTGCTCTGCTGTTTACTTCTACTGTCAAGTGGCTATTTTAATCTGAGCTACAGAGTGACAGAGAACCTTCATATTCTACAAGCTTGTGTTTTATTATGATACCTTCAAATGTACAATTAGCTAAACAAATATAGATAAGTGGCTTAGTGATTAATGTACACAGCTTCCTTCCAATATGTTTCCATTTACAAATTGAACCTTTAAAGTTTTTTATTTCAAAATATTTTTTTTATTATTAACATACCTGTTAGCAACTTTTCAGTAACTCCTTTATGATCTTGATATGTTTAAATGTCAGATACCTTTCTGTAAATGTGACACTGAGCAAAATGATTGCTCTATCCAGCCAATCATTTGACTTGGGTCATATATCAAACACCTGGGCCGGATTACACTCAAACTTTTAATCCAATATTAATTCCAGTTTTCTACCATTCTACAAGACTCTAAACTTTAGAGTCTAAAGTATCAAAATTACAGGTTATTTTTTGGCTAACACACAGTGAAGATTATTATATGTTGCTGGTATTTCGGTAAAGACACCCGGAGACCTCCAATTATTTATCATTTTATTATTACAACCCATTATTTTACAAATGCTGTTTCCATTAGAGCCATTTACAGAAGGTTACAGAAAATTACTAAGGATACATTAAATGAAATAACAGCAAACAAACAATGAAATGAGGAATTGAAATTCATTCTAACAGAGAAGAGTGGGGAGGAATACGAAGAAGAAGATGCCCAATGCACTTTGATTTGGGCACCAATATGGATCATTACAAGACTTGTCTGGGTATTGTAATGTGGGAATTAAATGGAAAGTTTGTCTTAACAGAGGCATGGATTGTATAAACTAAGGGTATTTGAGAGGCACGGGGCCCTAATTCTATTGCCCAAATTGTAAATGCCTACACACGATGATCACAGTCTCATTTACTATGGGTCTCATTTACTATTAAGAAGTAAATTTACGGACTTGCTTACATTTTGACAGATCATTTGATCACGCCCCCTGAAATCCTAAGTCGTTTACATGTGGAGGTTGTAAGACATAAATTGCAGGCTTGAGTCAATAAAATAACATTTAGAGAAAAAAGAAAAAAAACCTGCAGCTAAAATTACAGTTTAGAGGCATTTACGGGCTTCTAATAGAATAGGGCTCATTGTTGGTTATGTGGAAGGTCAATAAGGAGGGGCTACAGTAGGCAAGGAAGGATATGGGATATTAACCAAATATAATTTGTATTAATTTTGATTTAAGAAATAAAGCAAATTCTATAGATTTTATTCATGTGAAAGGGGCAGGAGTTGGTTAGTGACTGTATGTAAGGAGTGAGAAAGACCTCGGTGAGGTAGCAGGGAGGGGATTGGCATAATAATAATTATAAAAAAAATAGAAAACAACCTTTACATGGTCTACAAATGGAAATCTAAAAAAAAAAAACAGCCTGAAAATCTAAAAAAAAAAAAAAAATCCCCAATTTCTTCATTCAGTCATTTACAATACAGATGGTAAAACCACTGAGTGGTACCCAGTACCCAGTTTATGAAAGAAAGACACTTAACATACTTTAAAAAACTATATTAAAATATTCTCAATTGAATGGGTTTAGACATCTCATGGTATCACTGGACTGGTCTGCAATTGCATGGTCAATGTAGCACAGTAGAGCATGTGCCCTGCTTGTGACATTAATGAGTGTGACCTGTGGCCTTTTTTATAAAAATTGTTGTAAAGATGCATTTCCAGACATCTAAAAGTAAGAAGTCGGTACATCCTCTGGACAAAAGTACATTTGGATGCATCTACGCTGCACCAGTTGAGTTATGGAGCACTAAGTGCTTTGGGTATGAAGAATATGTTTTCCTCTCCAGACAACAGAATGTGAAGACCTGCCTATTAATGAAAGCTCAAAAACATCACTGTGGCACTAGGGCAGCTTCCTCCACATTGCAGTTTATTTGCCACCACTAAAACAAATAAACTTATTTTAAAGAACCAGGACTTTTTGTTGTCTCTTATTGGCCCGACGAGAGAAAATTATTCCTCTGTTGCCATCAAGACTGGTTAAATAACCAATGTTGCTAACAGGTCTATTATGAGGAAATATCAATAATACACAGTAAGGGCACAAATAATTCACAAAACTCAGCATCTGTGCTGATGTTAAAGGGACATGAGCTTCATTAATACTGATCTACATCACCAAACAGAGCACTGAAAATCAAGTGATTCATTCTCTCATTCACTCTGTTTGCTATAGAACAAAATTCAGCTTTTTCTTTCTTTTTTTCCCCAGACACACTAGGACAAAGGGGAAAAATATATCACTCCAGTAAAGAAAAAGCATTCAGAAAAAGATAGTAATTTATTGTCCGTTTAGGACCTGAAATATTTTCAGCACTTTCTTCCCATTAACTCAAAATATCAGTTGGTTCAGCTGAACTGTTGATAAGACATTGTCACCCCAACAACAAGTTGGTTTCATCCAAAAGAGTATTAAATATGTCTTTACACATTGCACTAGCCATTTTTCTACAATTAATTATTCCTGAAATAGTCATATGCTACTCAATATGACGGGATTAAAATTGTAAGTTAAGAATAACTAAAACAAACAAAGAAGTAAACAGTTTGAGTGTATTGAACGTTAAAACTATTTTAGAGCTTCTCCACTTTGTTTTGACCAACCAACATGATGGCACAGAGCAAAGGTCATGAGTTCAGAAACCCTTTAAGATTGACTTGTGCATCCAGTTCTTTTAGAAGATTTCTTGTAAAGAATATAAGAAGAAAAAAAAGTCGTACCTGTTCAGGGTTTTGCACAATGTATCTCCTTATAGTCTGCTGTGGGTAGGTTTGTTGCATTTCCTATAAGAAATGAATCATACAGTTACAATATAGCATTCTTGATTTAAATTTGAGGTTATTCTCAGGCATGTGAAACAGATGGCCCAGGGGCCACATGTAGTCAACTTCCTTAATAAATGTAGTCTCTTGCCTCTTCATTAATGTGAATGCAGTGGACCCCTAAGCCTCTGGGTCTGTAGCCTTTATCCTTCACTTTCACAGAGTGTGACTAATTTTTAGGTCTAGCTTTGGCTTTATAAAGAGAGAACCAAAACTAATATTGAAAGGAGCAGGTCCATAAAAGTAAATGGTCAAGTAAAACAAACAAAAATCTCCATGAACAGAAATTAACTTTACTCTTTCAGACCCCTGATGAAGTCACTTCTGTCTTGAAACATGCATTGGGTTAGGCAGTTGTGGTCCTTTTGTCCAGCTAGATAATTAGATCTAGTGCCTGTATATGTATTCATTTAACAGACGACTGTTACATGTAAATCAACAAAACTGCAATAACGATCAAAGTCATCGAGGAGAAAAAAAAAGAAGAATTATTTTGCTTAGGTACTAATTCAAAAGAGATTGGAGTGAGGCATGAACTTTACTGCACCCTTCTTACGCCTATAATGTCCTTTAAATAACACTCAAGTACACAGTGGTGGTTCCAAATACAGTATAATTTAAGTTTATGGGTATAACTGATGAGGTTGAGCATATTCAACGTCTAGGAAGTAACCAGGCCAATTAGTCAGAGCCCCAGAGGGTAATTAGACCGTATTAACCTCCATTAGAAAGAGATAGAAAACTATTCTTAATGGTTGGATCATATAGAAAATGTAATTTCCGCCTTAGATTTAAAGGAATTCTCTAGGCATTCTTTATATGAATATTTTAACTTTATTTTATCTTCCTCAATGTAATTGTGATATAGAATTTACATTCACCTATTTCTAAGAGGCCCCCAGAATAACAGTTTGCCAGTTATTATTATTATCCTTTATTTGTAATTCTCCAACATATTCCATAGCGCTATACAGGGGTTAGGTACAAGTCAAAAACAATTTAACACATTGCAAAATAATGGAGGGCCATGGTATTCATCTTAAAATCAAACCTGCATAGAGCTTTCTAGTAAGTGGAACCTCACCTTTCTTCCAGATGTCTTATATAAGAAATGCCATTGTGTGCAGCTGTAACATAAGGCCACACTACTAGTACAAGGTTACTAATAAGCAAACAGTGACATACTGTGTGTCTGAGCAGCATGGGACACTTGTAGTGTGAAGCCCCTCCCCTATGGGTGTGGCCTGTATACCATTTATGTCCCACAAGAGACCTTGAAGAAAATGGTGGTTCCTCTGTTACTCTGGGGGCTTCTTACATGTAAATGAAGTATTTTGTTGATATGAGAATTAAATTGGCAAATATAAAATTAATTACGGTAAGTCACCTAGTTAAAACTTTTATATTTAGTGTTCTATGTTTTCATTTCTTTCACATTTTTAATCCAAACCAAATTTTTAATAGTTTGGATTAAAGTCATACAAATGTATATATTTTTATTAGTTAATTTAATCACATACTTCTTGTACAAACAGGTTTTTGTCAATGTCTTCTAGTCATTTTTTTGTTGCAATAAATTCTCTTCCCTGTTTTATTACTTTAATTGATGTTGCTTTTTAATAATTTACACTACAAACAATCTGTGTGGGCGAGATCACTTTCATACGGATAGACTCCATTTATGTTTAATCTATGTGGCTGAATGTTTTATTAAAATTGTTTTTATTCCTTTTCTCACAAAATTAGCTAATGGGTTCTAATGGTAAATATAATTGTTTATGCATCAGCCTTTGTAAATAAACTAGAACAATGAACGGTGTAATTAATAATCTCAGCGACAATTGATTTGTCATTAAAGGACCATCGCAGATCAAGAAAAAAAAAAGACAACTTTTTTTTTATATTAAACTAACAGTATTGAAAGTCATGGACATAACACATTTTTTTTTAGAAAAATGTGAATTTATGTCTCACACTCCCAATTATACCTTCTAGATTGTAAAGTCTTTGGAGTAGGTATCTCAACCCTGCTTCATCAGTGTCTGTTGTTCTATTGTGTTGTATTCCTTATAATTTCTCATTATATTTATGACTGTACCATTGTAAATAGATCTAGGCAAAATATTGGATTATTATTATTATTAGTAGTAGTAGTAGTAGTAGTAGTAGTAGTAGTAGTAGTAGTAGTAGTAGTAGTAAATAATAATAATAATAAATTACTCGACCACTTAAACACAGCAAAGGGTTAAATTGTGAAGAGAATGAATGATCTGTTCGTACCTGTTCAGGGTTCTGGATAATGTATCTTCTGATGGTTCCTTGTGAGTACTGCGGTTGTACTTCCTACAAGAAAGAGATGGATCAATTAAAGAAAAGTATTTTAGGTGGACAAAAGTAAAGTCTACCTCTTGCATTTTATAGTAAAGCTGCACATTTTCTGTGAAACATTTAGAAGACCCGACTAACATCCTATATATTACACTGTAATCTAGAGGAAAACAACTCAATGCATTTTGTTTAAAAAAAAAGAAAAAAGAAAAAGAAAGAAAAAATCTTGTTAAACTGTAATTACTGTATGTGCTTTTTATTCCACCCCAGCATACTTTATTATTATTATCATTAGTACTTTTGACTGCCTTGTAATGATCATATACTAGGGAGGAGGGAGGTGTCAAATGCTAAAAGCATGTTTTAATTAACCACTCTCCCTATTTCCACCCCAGAATATATATAAAAAAAGCAAATTACTGCCCCTCAGCCTCCAACCAAATTGGGAGGTACAGTCATGGCATCGTTCATTCATTAACAGTGACTGCTGAAATAAAGATTTAAATAGTCAATAGTAACTTAGTCGTTAGTAATAACTAATAATGGGAGGAATTCAAAATGAGTGGAAGGAACACTTTCTTGTGTGCTTGCGTTGTTCAGTCGTGTCCAACACTTCATGCCCTCATGTACAGTAACACAACATGCTGATCCACTTGGTATTCATGGCCGGGATACTGGAGCAAGTTGCCAGTTCCTTCTCCAGTGGGCCACAGCATACAGATCCTGGTATTTCTAGGTGGTCTCCCATCCATGTACTGACCATGCCCAACCCTGCTTGGATTCAGGATGGTGCGACCTCTTGGTTCCCTGACTGGAATCGAATCCAGGTCGCAAAGGTGAAAGCACCGAATCCTAACCAAAAGACCACCAGGTAACCCATCTTACATATCACTAAATATCATTTTGTCATATCAAGGAATGTATAAGTTGCACATACTAATGTTTTGTACTGCTGTATCAATTAAAATGGACATTAACCATTTCCATTCTCATGCAAAAAAAAAATGGCACACTCATCACATTTTTAAGTTCTTTGTCAGATTTGTTTAATAGATTGTAAGCTCTTTGTACCAGACATACACATGCTGCACTCATCCACAACAAATTTCATTTTATTGTGTTTTTCCCAGTGGTTTAAACTTGCAAGTCCTGAATGCTTTGTAAGCAGCTGCGCAATAAACATTTCCCAAGAATCCATCTGGCTTTCCAAGTCACATTATGTCACCAACTCCTTGGTGCCCGGTCCAAGTTGTTAAACTTCCCACTGCATTGTCTTATCACAGTTATACAGAATGTGTTATGTGCACTAGAAAGGGTCCGCTTATAAAAAGTGCCCCCACCCCGGGCATCCCACGTGAGAGGCTGTAACAGCCTAATACACATCCAGTCAATGGTAAGTAAACCAGTCTTAAGGAAATAATCCAAAATGATATGTCAGTGTATGCAAATGGAAGTATGCAAACTGCATTTCGTACTAAAATAACATCAAGGGACCCTGACAGAGGACAATGTACCTGTACCGCTGCAGCCCCAGCTTTTCAATCATGCATTTAAATGAGTTGCATATAGTGTAGAAAGATTACATTAAAACTTGAGACACGGCTAACCGGTGTTCCATGCATTACTGCATCACAAGATGCACTTATTTTTTCATTCAAGCACGAACATATTTAGCTTTATGCTGCCCTAGGCCATTAAAGTTTGTGTGCACCCCTTGCAGCTCCTCCTTTCTCCTTTCAGTATCTCAAATTCTAAGTTATATATATTTATTTATGTCAGAAACGCCCACAGAACATCAATATAACTGTCGCAGGTTAGAGCGCAGCTGCAGTTTGGATCTTGAATTGTGTCCTGGCTGCTTGGAGATTCAGCTCAGCAATCTCATGGTCAGTGAAGAAAATTACATTTTAAAAAGATGGCTTCCGCTCTCCACAAACACCAACAAGTTAATTAAGCGGCTGATTGCGGACCAAGTAGGAAGAATTAACAAAAAGTGTCTGGTTGAGGAGGAGGAATCTTTGAGTCAGTTTACAGCTAAAAAAAGTAAGTTGTCTGATGGGGTTTTCTAGTGGTCCAGTGGTTAGGGCTCAGTGCTTCCACTGCTGTTGACTAGGGTTTGGTACCAAGTCAGGGAACCAAGAGGTCACACCACCCTGAAGCTGAGAAGTGTTCGGCCTGGTCAGTACTGGTATGGGAGACCACCTAGGAGTAGAGCTGTATGCTGTGGCCCACTGGAGAAGGAACTGGCAACCCACTGCAGAACACCAAGTGGATCAGCATGGACATAAAGATGATCTGGTGTGTTACGGTCCATGAGGTCATAGACATTTGGAAATGACTGTACAATGCAAAAAAAAAGATGTTTGTATTGATTTTTTTTTTTAAAACACAGGTAGATTAATTCTGCCACTATACAAAAATCAACACACTTTATATCTCAAGAAATTTGAAGAGTAGGAAAAATATGTTTAGTATATATAATTTTTAACAGTGGGGATGTTGCCTTCTTCAGTTTTTTCTTTACAAACAAACCAACAAATATGCAGGGTGTTAAAAACCAAAAGGCCCATCTATCCTGCCCATTAGACCCACCTAAAAAGAGTTTGGTATACTTAAAGGGCTTCAATCAAGCCAAAGTCATTCTTCAAAAGCAAGAAAAAAATATATACATTGCTCTAGTCATTACTTCACTAAACTAAATCGTTCTTGAGATATTTTGCATTATTTATGTGGCATCATTATGCAAATTAGCAAACTCCTGAATAGACTGAATATCTCAGGCATGATTTATTGTAACGAAAATGGCTAGTATACAATATATACAGTTTTCCCTGTTCATTAATATGAAACCATCTTGTTATTGGGTGATATAGTCCCTTGGATCACCAGGGTGTAATATTTAAACCTATATTTATTAAGCCTTGTATAAATGTTGCATGTACACGAGATACAGTACTAAGTATTTTGTTGTATACTAACAGACCAGTGCCATCATGACATATGTGATAAATACCTAAGCTACGTCACATAGCCCTGAGAAATACTTGTATGAGGAGACAGCTCCAACAGCCAAGTGAGAAAATAACAAGCTCACTAAACCAAGACACCATATCACAAAGCGAAATATATGTGATGCAGAACATATCATTTAATAAACACCCACTGTCCAGATTTTATTATAACATCAATACTGGATTTTAATATTTGAGAACTGATTGTGTACATAATATAGGAGTACTAATCAAATGTAGATACTAGAAGGTCATTGTTGCATTTTGCCGTATATATCATGGGCGGGTTAGATATTTACAGCCTTATTAAATTGTGATTTGGCCAATTGAATAGGGCTCTATATAAGCACATAGCATATATTTTTTACAGAAGTTTTTAGTTAGTGAACTTCTATCCAAAAGCAAGGTCTTCACTAACTAAAAACTTCTGTAAAAAAGTATGCTCTGTGCTTATATAGAGCCTTAATTAATTGGCCGAATCGCAATTTAATAAGGCTGCATGTCAATATCAATTTTGTGTGTGTAAAGAGCACCTTTGTGGCATCATCTCCATATTGTGTATCATACAATGTATCATACAGTGTAATATGCAAATAAGAATGAATTCCAAATGCAATCAACAGATTATTTAATGAGTTCAATTAGGCTTTTCTACAAACTACAGTTGCTTTGCTATTTGTTAATTTGTATTTATCCTTGTCTGAACGTAATTTATGTACAGCGCAACAGAATATGTTGTCGCATAATAATTGAACTATCACATATATAGTTGTGAGCATGCGAGTTGTTGCTAATGCTTGCGGGCTCGCGTAGCGAGGGCCGCAGTTGCTGGCAAGGGCGCCGAACAAAACGAAAACGAGGCTAAAGGACCCTAAAAACGCAAAACACCACCATAAACACGCAAAACAGCTACGGATATTCCGAAAAAGTCAGACGACATCCAAAACGAAGTACGCTAAATCAGCCACAGCCGCATACCACACATTAGCCGCCATTTTAGAACAATAACTTATATAATGCGGATGCACACAGCTACGCTAACGAATTTGTCTCACGCACGCACACTATTACACTGCACACATTCATCACGCTTACACAGCAGCTCCACACCACTAATGCTGCAGCAACATCAAAACAGATTGCCAGCTCTTCAACACAATGCTTCCTGCATATATTACTTCACAATAGGTAAAATATATTACTTTATTAATCTATTATTTATTTTATTATTATATACACCAAACACCATTAGCTCACTTACAATTTCATTGCCGTCATTTTTTGACGGGCAATTCGCTAGTAATAATAATAATAAGCTTTAAGATAGTATGCAATAGAAAACCCATCTTGTAAGCAATTAGGATAGTCTGTGTCTAATAAATCCAGATTGTACATTTTTAAAATATTCTGCATTAATTAAAACCAGATTACAAACGTTTAGGATAATCTGCAGAATGATGTGGAAAAAATGCTTGTAATCTGTTTTTTTTCAGCAAAAATACAATATTAAAGCAGGCTATAACATAAAAGCCCCTATATTGATTAACGTTAACAAGCACATTACAGTCTTGAAAATGCATGGATGAAAAGTAAAAGTTTATTTTTATATTTTTTAGTGTTACCAAGTTTTTTTCAATTTTAATGTGTCTTCCATTTTTGAAATCTCACCTTAATTTGTAAATTATATTCCTAGATATGCACAGCTCTGAGCGAAGAGGTTTGCAATGTGTTGTACACAGGGATATCTGAAACCTCAAATTCCAGCCTCTGTTCCAGGGGAATTTGGGACATTCCTGAGCTGTGGAGACCCCTCCTATACAATCAAGGTGTCAGTGTAAAGCCTATAAGCCTATGCTGATGGACATGTTAATGTATTTGTTCTTCTCTGCCTGGGTAAACTACATCTAAGGTATGCCTCAGTAATCATTCTGTGATACATGATATGACAGAGCCAGGAAAACAACAAAAGTCACTTCAGAAGAAGAATATATATATATATATATATATATATATATATATATATATATATATATATATATATACTAGTGTATTGCCCGTCAAAAAATGACGGCAATCAGATGTGTATGTTGTAAAAGTTGTTTAGTTATTAATATACATATGGAATTGTAAGGTAGCTAATGTTGTTTTCTGTGTACTACTGAAATATAGAAATCAAATTAATAAATGAATTTACGTATTTTTATGCATTGTGTTGAAGAGCTGGCAATCTGTGTTGATGTTGCAGCAGCATTAGTGGTGTGCAGGTGCTGTGTAAGCGTGATGAACGTGTGCAGTGTAATAGTGTGCGTGCGCGAGCCCAAACCGTTAACGTAGCTGTGTACTTCCGCATTATCCTAAAATGGCTGATAATGTGTGGTATGCGTCTTAGCGGATTATCGGTACGTGTTTTCGGTGGTTATAGTGCTGTAGCCTCGTTTTCGTTTTGTTCGTCCGTTATTTTTTCTGTGGCGCTCATTGCCAAAGTACTAAGGTTTAACAGTAAAAAATTTTGCCACACAACATGACGCTACATTTGTCCCTTTTTTTTTTCTTAAAATAAATACAATTTTTTTTTTTGTAACTTGCAACTTATATTTCATCAAATGCGTTGGTTTAGGCGGGAAATCCGATGTTGCGCGAGACAAAGTCGTTAAATCTGTGTTAATGCGTAAATCTGTAATTGGGTTTCATAAAATGTACTCGCTACTATCTTTTTACTCATTGCGCGGTTAATCCGCATCCTTTATCTCGTTGTTTTTCAAACACATACGTCTGTGGCTGTGTTTTACGCAGTTCGTAGTAGTATAGCCTCATTTTAATTTTTTTCGGCGCCCATTTTTTTCGATCTTTGTAACTCGGCTAAATCGCTGTGAATTGGATTTCCAACTCACTTCCAGACGTCCTGCCTGGTTCCCCATGCTGTAAGTGACCTTTATGCTATTTTTTAGTGTGTATTTAGTGTTTTTTTTAGTGTCTTGGTTCCGCCGCTTATCTCGTAATTTTTGTCATCTCCTATTTTTTTTCTAAGTGCTACGGTTATAGGCTCGCCTGCAATGAGCGCCTGCGGCGCTCATTGCCAAAGTGCTACGATATAACATAACAGCTCGCCTCGCCTGCAATGAGCGCCTGTGGCACTCATTGCCAAAGTGCTACAATTTAACGGCTCGCCTCGCTGCGCGAGGCTAGCAAGGCAAAGAGCGCCTGCGGCGCTCATCGCTAAGTCGTACGCACTACGCAACGTAGCGTGACGACGAATCGTAGTTAGGCAATTATAATATGTGATAAGAAAGAGAGCGAGCGCGCACAATGGTACTTTCTCAGAAGGATGTATCTTTGTAAACTATCAAGCTTTCATTAGTCAGATTAAGATGCCACATTCCCTATGTGCAGGTAGAAACTTCCTCTGTGACCACGCCAGGAAACTAATTAGCAGAAACTAAGATGGTTAATACCACTAAAGCATAATTGCATTTAAAAAGGTAATACATGAGAGGCTGTGTTAATTTCTTGTTTTAATTATTTAAAAAAATTACATATTTGTCTAGTTATTCAAATGAGATAATCTGAGAATTCTGGTTAAGTTTATATAAAATTGTTCCTCTTTCCTTGCTCTATTTACTGAACGTTTTTAAAAGGGCAAACTTCAACTTAAAACTACATTTTATATTAAACCTCACTTAGAGAAGATTCAATATCCATGTTCAAGTTCAAGAACTTGTTTAGCTTGCCAGTAACACCTCCATTTTTGTGGAGAGTGGAAGCTGACATTTTGAAATGAATTATTGTCAAAGACATCAGCTCTCTGAGCGGATTGGGTCAAAGTTCAACAGTGAAGAACCAATCAGATTGCTGCTGTGTTCTAAGCTATGACAGTATAGTCATGAGCAGGTCACATCACCCAATACACAGAGGTCCTGTAGCAATAAAAGCAATTTTAGGTGATAAATAAATCTTCTAGATATGAATTCTTTGATATAAGCATAACTTGTATTTAGGCGAATAATCACTTTATTACTCTCCCTAACAATTTTTTTTTTTATATATTATTGTGACCCTTCAACATTTTCCCCACTTCATACTAACACCAATTTTTATAAAAGAAGCCGTTTTTATTACATGCTCCTTCATTTATTATTTTATATCAGAGACTATATTTACAAGAAATAAGACTGCTTAAAACCACCCATTTGTTTCTCTGGTTTAAATAGATTTCAGAAAAATTACACCAATTACTCAGTATTCTCATCATTTTTAAGGAATATTACATAGTTTTACTTTATGTAGTGGTACTTTATTATCGTATATTAGTGATGCCCAATTAAAAAAAAGTTCTATTCATTGTTTTATATCATTTTTGGGGTGCTTACTTAGATCCCTTTTCCCCATATAGTTTTAAATATATAACCTTGCCAGCTGTGTGGGACTCACACTCAATATTTTATTATTAAAGATAAGAGAAAAAAATATATATTTGTTGCACTAAGTACTTCACATTATGAGCAGCTGTGTACGCCATGGACATACAATATTATTTGGGAAAATCAGAATTTTTGAAGACTCCGTTTATAAGTACAGGAATCCATTTTTTTTCGGAACAGAATCATGAGGGGGTTTGTTTTGCCTATCAGTGAAGACAGTAGTGGGGGGGAGTAAACAGAGAACAATTGTAAAGAAAACTAGATAAGACTGAAATAGACAAAGCCCATTCCCCACTGGCCCAGAAGTAGACCCCTTGCATCATTCACTGCAATGATTGCTCACCAGAAATGTAAACTCTCCTCTCACACACAGCTTCCACCAATGTATCATGGATCTCTCCAGGGTCGTGCAGAGACTTTTAAAATATTTTTTTTCTAATTAAGAAACTTTTTCTAATTAAGAACTTTTTCCCACGTAATTATGCTCTTAGCCAGGAATAAAGTTTTCAGACAATATTGTTTTTGATTGTGCTGTGGGCCTTTAAGGGCAGAGATAAGCATCAACATAGAGCATTAGTGCAACAAATGTGCGCAGATAATGACAGCAGTAGAGTATTCAAGAAAAGGTGGAAAGGAGCCGAGAATGAAATAGAAAGCAGAGGAGAGAAATGGAAAGGAAGAAGGGGAGTTGTGACAAAGTGTGGGAGATAGTTTGTTTTTACTTATTTCATTTATATACATTTTTATATATCTCATTTCCAAGTCACTTTACATGGATACAAACAATACATAACTTTTCAGATACAGAGGATAACATTTTACAGAAAAAATCTACAGCCTTATTAAATTGTGATTTGGCCAATTGAATAGGGCTCTATATAAGCACAGAGCATATTTTTATACAGAAGTTTTTAGTTAGTGAACTTCAATCCAAAAGCAAGGTCTTCACTAACTAAAAACTTCTGTATAAAAATATGCTCTGTGCTTATATAGAGCCCTATTCAATTGGCCGAAACACAATTTAATAAGGCTGATAATATTGAGTTTTGGGTTTGTTGCAGGAATGGTGTAAAAGGCCAGAGGCAAGATCACATTATGGACACAGTAATTCAAGCGGACAGATCACGAGAAGTGGGTTGAAAGGAACTAACTTCAATCAGGAGAGGTAAGGGGAGGAAGTGGGGCTTCATGGAAATGTGTCTAGGCTGGGAGACTATCTAATGTGAAGTGAGAGTTTATTATAGTGAGGAGCAGCAAGAAAGAGAATGGAAGCAGGACTGGTGGGAATGGATTGGTAAGTGTTGAGAGGCCTCCGACTGTCATAGAAAGTCGCTTTACATATGGTTGGCTTAGCTAGGTAACGTAGGTAGCAGCAAGACCATGTAGAGATTTATAGACAAGGGTTAGGAACTGAAAGGATAGCTTTAGTAGACAGGAAGACATTGAAGATGAGCCAGAAGAGTGGAGGTGTGGGTTGAGCAGAGAACGCTGCATATCATATGGCAGGAGGCATTTTGTAGTTGTTCTAGTCGGGTGAATATATGAGCTGTAACAATGAGTAGTGAGTTACAGTGATCCAAACAGGTGAAGATAAGAGATTGAATTAAGTTTGTTGCAGAAATAGATATAGAAGGGTGTATTTTTCAGATAACGTAGAGATGAAATTGGTCGATGTGAGTGACCAATGGTATCAAATTAGTGAGAGAAGATAGGATCAAAGGAGACCCCAATATTTTGTGCTGTAGGAGAATTAGATTCAGGACTTGGATCATTTATATATAGAAGTATATGGTATGTCTGTGTAGAATAGGGTTGCTCAATACGGTCTGCAAAAACAGTCAAAAAGTCCTCCAGTACTTTTTATGTGGACCTTATTGACACAAACTGAACCAGAGAAACATTTACTCCTAAAATGTGCTGTCGTGTCAACACTGTCTTCAAATATTGTTGTTCTCTAGGACTAAGGAATCTGCTAGTACTTGCCAAATAATACATTATAAATTCAAAGTTATAATAACATATAATAATAATCTTATCTATTGGAAATGTTAACTGTATGCCATTTTGGAGACGTTTGGTACAGGATGGAAATGAGACTTTGAGAATTAAGAGGGATTTGGATTATATGGATTATTAGCGAAATAGCAGATATAATTTTGATACATTTATCATGCTCAATAATGTATCTGCGACACACCAGTTATGAATAATATAGTTGCTAATAATGCAGAAAGTTAGAATAAGAGAGGTTATTATCATACATAAACACATACCATGTCAGAAATTACTCAGAACACATAGAAGCAGGAAGATGCTGCAATTCCAAGCTATTTTTGTCTCATTTATTTTGGATGAGTTCTTTTCCACATGAATAAGGATCTCTTGGCATGTGCTTATAAAGGTTCAGCCCTGGGAGGTCCAGCCCCACCAGTATGAAAACAATAAGACGTTGTGACTAAGCCACACACCCTATGCCTGTAATTGTAGCTGGCTGTATTTATGGCGCTTTCTTAGTATCAGTCAAATAAAGTCTGAGCGTTGGGATGTAGGAGGATTCTTACAACAGGAAAAGTCTTAATTTACCCCACACCCAGTTACACACAAGACTAAAAATCAGCACATTTCCTACTATCATCACAATGTCCTTAACAAGTAGAGTACAATTTGTAAACCAAATCAAAAGGGTATTTGAAAGTTCCTGTAATTTAATATTATGTCATTTGTAAGACCTGTTGTGGAATGATTCACTCATATCTAGTGTTCTTACTCTATGTTGCAGGAAAATAGAGCCACATAGGTCATAATGATGGGTTAAGGTTTCTTTTTTCTCTAATGAAGCAATTGGCAATGTTTAAATTAACCCATTATGTTCATGTAAATATATACTATACAATTTACAATATAAAATCCATTCAGATCCCAGGAAATCTGAAGACATTTTCAATAACAAAATAGCACATCCAAAAATGTAAGGCTGTCCCTCAGTCCCTCAGGGATTTTTCTGTGCAGCCCTGTGTCTGTTTCAAGCTTTTTAATTCCTTCAATTTCTTATGTGATAATTTCTTGATTTAGTTAATTTCTCTGCTATGACGTTTTCTAGAGCAAATGCACAGAAATAAAAACTTGTAAGCCTCCAAGAGCTCTTCAGATGGTGATAACCATGAAATTAGAAGACGTTTGCTTTTGGGGAGGAAAGCTATGGTAAGCTTGGACTTTAAAAAGTAAAGATATTACCCTATTAACAAAGGTCCACATAGTTAGAACTATGGTATTCCCAGTAGTTACATATGGGTGTGAGAGCTGGACCATAAAGAAGGCTGAGCTCTGTAGAATTGACACCTTTGAATTGTGGTGTTGGCAAAAACTATTTAGAGTCCCTTGGACTGCAAGAAGATCCAATAAATCAGTACTTCAGGAAATCAAGACAAACTTTTCACTGGAAAGTAAGATCATGAGGCTGAAGCTCAAATATTTTGGCCATATCATGAGAAGGCAGGATGTCCCTAGAGAAGACTCTGATGCTAGGACAAAAAGAAGGGGACGGCAGAGGCAGAGATGGGTAGATTAGGTCACTGAAGGAATGAACATCAACCTGACAGAGCTCAGAGGTGCAGTGACTAACAGATGTACCTGGCGTGCTATGGTCCATAGGGTTACGGAGATTCATACTCAACGGAACGGCTAAGCAACAACAAAAGCCTCACCTCAATAGTGGGGAAATGATGCACATGGCAATGTTTCAATGGGTTCTTTTTTTTTTTGTTTGCCATCCTGGATTATTTTACAGGGAGACCTATAAAGCTTTGAACTTTTTCAATCTCAATTACTGTGTAACTAGGTAAAAAACTTTGCACTTCCTCACATTTTTCTTATATTTTTTTCGGGAATAATTTCCGTCAGGTAAACTGGTGGAGAGCAAACACATTGACGTGCCAGTCTCTTTGAATTAGAAAGAGGATATATTTATGTACAGAAATTCCAGTCATTCATTTAGCTCGTTAAGATTTTTGTACTTCAAGCTCAGAAGATTTAATCTTTCTTGTGTTTTCATAGACAGTAAAGTACATAAATGTAAACAGTTCCACCTGGGTAAATGTAGCTACAAATTGTATTTTCCCTACACGTTATGGACAATTAAACTTGACTGGTTTGAGAAAACATTGAAAGAGATAGAACGGCAAGTTTACACAGATTAGTAGTGAGATGTTGAGGAATTCCTAGTTACAGGTGCTTCTAGACGTTTGTATCCTACCAGGTGAGCCAGACTATATCCTTCATCAAAACAATTTGAGAAGGAAACAAGAACTCAACACAAATTTGTCAGTGTCTTTTATCCATCTTGACTCAGCAAGAGCTTGAATCATAATTATTGGGTTTGCCTTAAAATACACCCATTCTATCTTTGGATCAGTAACTATCATGGGATAAGGTTGAACCATAATATTACAGCCAAGAGGCCAATGAATGGAAGTTACTAACACAACCATGAGTGGCACAAGAACATCTCCTTTTGTTTTCCATTGGAAACAGCATTATAAAATATATTAACTGTGACAAATGTATGACCTTTTGGATGATGAATGGGATATAATACATCTCAACTGTTTATGGATGGAAAATTCCTCTTTAAGGGGTAAAAAAAAATCACATGCTTGAAGTATGTAATAGACTAGTAATATTAGCAGCTATGTAAGTCAGGAGAAGGAAGGCATTTGTAAAAAAAACATTTTTGTGACATGGGCATTCCACCGTGGACTGCTAAATTGTCTGTAGCTTGAGGGGGGGGGGGTATCCTACTAATGCTTACTCTTCTATTTAGCTTTATCATTAAGTAGCTATGCAAATTAGCAGTCTTTCATAGAAGAGAAAAAAAAGAGTTTATCGGAATCCATGGTTACTCAAATTCCTCACAGGTGTCTAATTCTGTTAGAACAAAGATACAGTTTTAAGCAAAATTTAATACAGTAGTTGAAAATGAAAAGCTGTATTTTTGTAAACTTTACTGGTGTTGAAGAAGATATCCGTTATAAATAAACGATAATAATATCCTGAGTATTCCGCTTCTGGAGGGAGATATTATATTTAAGGGCAATCCCTCTCTTTTCAGCTGCCACTTTGTACCACTTTCCTTCTGCAATTAGTCCTGATGTTATCCTATGAAAGTCCAGGAGAACTTCACAATAGAGTGGTCAGGGGTGGATTTATTCTACAATATGTATAGAGAAGTCCCCATCATAATTTGATGTATCTCAGCAGTGACTTCTCCATTAGGAATAGTAGTAACAGTAATAATGTGCTGTCCATCAAGTGTTTAGATGTACAGTATGTATGATCTATTAAATACAGCAAATCTAACCTGCAGTAATGTTTTACACCGATATAATGCTACCCCTTCCCCACTCATGGTCACAGTCTCAGGACATGTACCCAACCTCTCCTCCTTAGTACTGGTATGTGTTCCAGTCTAGGCACATTTGCTGCCTGAAATTGCCAATGCCATGTAATGGAATATGCCCATTAATGTATATATACAAGAATATTCTGTCTGTAAGTGCACATATACACTTATAATGTTCTATGTAGGTATGTGGTAAAACTTGGGATATATAGTATTATTAACAACAACTGTGTTCCCGCACAATCAGGAAAATCGAATAAGACATCAATTTAATCAGAAAAGGGTGCTCAGTGTGAACTATAAGTATTCAAATACCAATGAAGACATACATACGGTTGAGAGCACTACCTGCAAAATTAAGGATAAAGCTTAATATCTTTCATATGATTGATTCAAATAGTGCAGAGAGGAAGTGGTAAACATAATGTGCTATATCCAAATCTATATCTAGCTATCTGGCAACTTGGACACCATACTTCAGTGTCTTAGGCAATAAACAATATTTAGCTCAGCTCTATTTGTGAATTTGGGACATCAATTGCATTAGGAATCATTCATAGTAAGGAACTATGTTAATTATAAATTTGTTTGCACATTAATGATAGGGAGTTTTCATTATTATTTTTTGGGATATAGCACCATATGTTTTCTACTTTCTTTTGGCAATGTTTTAATCATATTAAATGTTAAACTTGGTATATGGCAAGAGGAAAGGAGGAGGAGTAACTGGGTCATTTGGTGGATTGCAAATACGAACGGGCCTAGGGCATCATAAAACCTAAATACGCCCCTGCTTTGGGAGTGTAGGGATGTTTGGTATACACATGTAAAAGCTTTACAACTACAAAATAAAACATACACACATAAATAAACACAACTGTAGTTATTAAATATTTTGAGTGGAAGTGTTAGATAACTGAACTTGAAAGTTAAGCTGAAATGACATAAAAGTCTCCCCACATTGCTAATGACTTTTTCTCATGTAATCTATTGTGTCTCTCATTGGAGTGATAACCCACAAGAGCATGCTTAGTTGGTACAGTATATGTGTAGATAATAGAAAACTCTTACAATACAAGAACATTAAAGTCTTATTATTATAGATAGTATAGATCTATGAACTGGACATGCTCATGTTATTTATAACCCTCCACTCTGAGATGTAATTAAGTAAGTGAGATAAAATTATCAGGGAACTTTTTACACTTAAATTGCCTAACTTTCAAGCTCAAATATTCAACCAAGCCAAAATTTCAACAACAACCAATTGTAATTATCTTTATTTACATGTGTCCTTTTCAATTGAGACCTTTGCTATATCATTTGAATGTCCGTAAATGTTCTACAAACCGAGGGATGTGGACAGACTTTACATGAACTATGGACTAAACAAATCACTGGCTGTAAAAGGGCCAGTTTTTGCCATGGACTATTAAAGGGACACTGTAGAATTACAGTAGTATTACATATTTTTTTTATATCATACCTTTAAAATAACATGTTTTATCCATTCCTATTTTTAAACAAAAACATATTATATAAAAAAAAACTACTAAAACAACGTAGAAATGAAAGTAGCAGTCTGTTTGATCCACCATATCATGACCAGTTAATTGAAAGGGTGGGTAATTTAGTATTCCAATATATTTCTGTGTTTCCTTAGTTTTACATACAAAAGAATGGTAGTAACACAATTTCTTGATATATAATGTATTCCAAAATTGCCATGCCCCTCTCTATGAGGGCCACCAACATTTCAGGATTTTTGGATCTCTCTGCTTGTGATTGAGCCCGGACGAGTTACTCACTTGAATTCATTCCCATTGCTGGGCTTTAGCAAAGAAATCCTGAAATCCTGTTGATAGCCCTTGTAGGACTGAGTTGCCCACCACAGATGTAAGAGGTCAGGACAGGGGAGAAGAATACACTACTGCCCTGTCTCACTTTAATGCTGTATACTACAAATCTTTAATACAAAAACATTTGTCATGTTAATTTTATGACCTTCTAATTGAACAACTGAAAATTTGGAATTAATTTGCCCTTGAAATCAAAGAGGATACCTGAATAATATTCTCATATGACAAAGTCACCCTGTGCGTTATATAAAAATTGCAAGAATAATAAGACATTCTCCAATAAATTATCACATCATAAGTGTAATCAAATAAAGATTTGCAGGATGACTCAACAATTCATTGTTGAGAACAAAATCCCAGACCTCTTAAAAACTGAAGATCATCATGATATTATTCTGTGTTGACTGTGTATCACTTTCAGAAAAAGAGCTGTAACTGTGACACCTATAAAGGCTGGAAATGGCCGTGTAAAATGTTATCTGTGATCTGCTACGCAGACACAATTCAGACAATTGCAGGCTGCCCGCCCATGGGACCTGTACCAGTCAACAGGTGCCAACAAAAGCATGCTAGGTTTGGAGGCAGTCTGCTATTCATCCTCGTGTAAATACACAGGGAGAAGCCACTTCAAGTAGGAGTATAAAAATACAACAGCACTTTCTGATAACCCCTACACAATGCAAACATGTTCAAAGGGCCTCTTATCGCTGTATACAGCGAGCTATTCTGGTGTGTACCACACCCAAACTGTGCAGGCAACTGAAAGAACATATATTATATACATATATATATTGGAGTGGCCATGAATGCCCATTTAGAGAAATGAAAATTAATAGTAATGCAGGATATAGTAATAACGCCTTACTAAACAATTTACTTACAGTGACAAGCTTCAGAGAGCTGCACCTCAAATCAAAAAAACAATACTGATTAGATGTTTGAAATTATACCTTAAGACCAGTGTGGAATGTAAGAAAAACACAATAAATAACAGATACATCGGGACAGAAGAGACAGTGAAGTGGGGCATCGTAAATCATATAAAGAAAGTATGTGAAAAAAGAGGAGAAAAAAGCTATGTATGTATACCGAATATGAATGTGACAATGAACACAAATTACTAGATAAATTAATGGGGCAAAACAGAACAATAGAAAAAAATGACATGAAATGTTGTAATGTGCTGGAATCCCAAATCTATATTAAAAAAGGGCCATGAAAGCAGTTTACCTGGCTGCATCTGAAAGTGGCGTTTAATAATGTACCACGGTGTGATTAAAAATATATATATATATGTCCTCAATGCAGGAAATAGAGATCCAAATGTTTAAGTGTTCTGGGGGCTTGGCCCTGTCAGCCATTGAGCAATAATATACATGAATGAGTCATACTTGTCCGACAGTGAAAATTACACTGGCTCTGTGAACGTCCTGTTAGTTTGGATGAAGTTTAAACAGATTGGTTGTTAATATTTTTCATGCAAAAGATAACTTTGGTAATGTTTAAAGCATGATCTTTTAAAAGCATGAAAAAAAATTGTGTCCCATGTCCCTTTAATTCATGTATGTTTGTGACTGAAGAATGTGGGTGTTTTCAGTCTGACTATGTTCCTATTGGACGGAGTGATTTTTTTCGGTTAAATGTTAACCAATAGGGGATACAGTAGATTTTCATTGTGGCAATTCAAAGAATATAATTGCAGATTCAATCTGAAGTACATTTTATGTTTAGTTTCCCCCCACAAATTGCTAAAATGGGCTGCAACAGAAATAATAATATGACACAGCCAAGCACAGTAACATGACATTAGAGACACGTCTTCCAATATAGAGACATAGGCGGTTACATAAAATACATAAAATATTAATTTTGCACCGTATATTTTTTTAGAAATCAAACAAACTATTTTTACAAACTAGCTTTCTTATATATATATATATATATATATATATATATATATATATATATATATATATATATATATAATATATATATATATATATATATATATATATATATATATATATATACGTACACACGGAAAGAATGAAAGCAGTCATTCATTAGTGGCAAATGCTTTTTACATGAGTGCTGCATGAACAAAGGGAAGTATAAAGACAATTCCAGCAAGGATCTTGTGTGATAGAAGTATTATGTTAGGAAACCTTGCTAACTCTTGGAGAATGTCTTTGGTTTCATTTTATCTTACAAGCCATATTTACTACAATCTTCAAGAGCTGTCCACGAATTCTCAGTGCCAACTTAGTATATCACGGTCCAACTATGCCAGGGAAATTCTCTCCATACAGATAACATTACTGCGTTGTACAGATCCTAAGCAGAGTAGGTTACACGTAGAGCCAGCAGCGAGGCACTTCCTGTTTAATTTCAAAACTAATAAATCTGACGTGTTTCAACAATTAGCAGACACCATTTTCTGATCTTATCTTGACATTTTATTGTGTAAATCAAATTTATTTGCAGCGTATAATTTGAAAACACCTGACTTGCAATTTAATTACATTTTTACTTTTATGCATTTTTTTGAGATTTGAAACCTGCTATCCATGACTTAAATGGTTATAATTATTAGTTGTTTATATAATTATATTTCTGTCACACTATCTCTTTGTTCTGGTTTTAATGATGTTCCCTCTTAGAGTTAAGTTTGCAAACCATTCATGGAATGTGCAGGTACAGAGACCTCCTGCAGCAGATTGTGTTTGGCCTGTGGTGTTGCTGGGACAGAGGCGCGGCAGGCACATCTTCCCTCCCTCTGTGTCTGCAAACACAGTACAAATACCACAGATACTAATAATACTACAGTGCTTGGAGGCCTCGGTGTCAGACTAGAACCGCAGGCAAAATCTGTATTGGATCAAAGCAGCAATAGCCTGGCCAAATTATAATAACCACCTAGAGCTGCGACATTCTCTCTGTCTACCAGTGCCTGGCTAAATTATAATAACCCCATAACAAAGCAATATTCACAGTGCCCACCAGTGCCTGGCAAATTATAACAACCCCCTAGTACAGCCACATTCACAGTGCCCACCAGTGCCTGGCCAAATTATAATAACTGGCATACAATGCCATATTCCCAGGGTCCACCATTGCTTGGCTGATATATAATAACCCCATAGCATAGACACATTCTCCTTGCCCACCAGTGTTTGGCCACATTATAACAACCCCCTAGCACCGCCACACTCACAGTGCCTAGTCACATTATAATACCCCCCTAGCAATGCCATGTTCACAGTGCCCACCAGTGTTTGGCCACATTATAACAACCCCCTAGCACCGCCACACTCACAGTGCCTAGTCACATTATAATAACCCCCTAGCAATGCCAATTTCACAGTGCCCACCAGTGTTTGGCCACATTATAACATCCAACTAGCACTGCCACATTCACAGGGTCCACCAGTGCCAAATTAAACAGCACCAAGCCTAAACTGTAACTAAATTACATTTTATATACATAAAAAAATAACTCTTGGTTTCGAGTAATTATAGTTCATAATGTTAACAAAGATTTGTTAAACAATACAGCAAAATGATGAATAGCTTGCCAAAAAAACAAATAAACAAACAAAAAATACACAATATAGATTATTTAAAGGCAGGTTATTCAACATAAATTGAAGTAGGTAGCTTGCAATACAGTTTTCTCCACCATGTTGTCTAGAGGTATAGTGAAAGAGGGAGGTTTAAGGTGGACATGTACACACAATACTACATTATAAAACATACCATAACTGTCCGTACTGTGTCCAGGTAGGAGTGGTGACCGCTATAATCCATTATTATATAATACTGAATATTATAACCAACAAGTGTTGTCGTCTACCAGTGCCAGGCCCTGCATGTAGAACAAGCTATAAATACAACGGCTCAGGTACAAAGGTTATTTCCGCCAGAATTACTGTAGATCTTGTAACAGCCAAAGCATTATCATAAAGAATACAGATTACATCTAGTAATCACCAGGACCTTTGTAGTCAGAGCCAAGAAATAAACATAGGTACAGCACCTTCTCAATATCAGCCTAATATTGTTAGAAAACTCTCATTTACATCACATTAATTTGGTAACGTGCTCAGCTTATACTCGATAAATAGAACATATCTGCAAATAAAATCTAGATCCACGCTCCAAATAAAAAAATTGGTACTAATATTTTAAAAACATTTCAAATGACACATTTTGGTTTAAGAACAAGCTCCCAGACTGCCAATCTGTTGGCTTCAAGATGCACCCACTAAATTCCTATTTCTATGCATAAGTGGTTATCGCACACATATATGAAAGGCAGCCGGCATTAATGCAATGATACCGGAAATTAGTGGGCAGAGCTTGAAGCCAAAAGCATGCCAGACTATAGTTTTCTCTTAAAAAGGGACATGGAACACAATTCTTTTTTCCATATAATAAAAAAAAAATGCTTTAAACATTACCAAAATTATGTTTTACATAAAAATATTAAGTAAAACGTCATAAAAACTAATAGGAAGTACTCACATAATAAGTACATAAGAACATCTGTATATTTCATTGCCATTGATTTATGACGCATACGTTATTATTATTATCTTTATTTATATCGCTCCAACATATTCCATAGCGCTGTACAGGGGTTGAGTACATGGCAAAAAAAAAAAACTTAACACCTTATAAAGAATGGGGGACCCTGTTTTTGAGCTTAGAATCAAATGTACATAGAGCTCGTTTCCAATGCACCGACACAAGATTGAAAACTCTCAAACTTACAATCTAAGGGATTTGCATTACGCTCACTGGATGACAGAGGCAAGCCCCGACATCAGTTAAACATTTGAAATAGTATTTTTTCTGCTTTCAGAGCCTCTTTTGAAAAAAAATACATACAGTAGTACATTATCAAATACCTTCTTTCATATGCAACAAAGAAAAAAAAATGCTTTAAGTGTCCCTTTAAGTTTTTTTAAATATATTTTTTCATAAGATATGGCTAAAAAGAATATTAATGAATGTAATTGCCAGGGAAAACCAGCCGCAATCATCCACTTAATCATAACTACAGATGAATCAACAAATATATATATAAATCTCAGGCTCTGAAAGTTGGACATCACCTCGACATTAACATCCTTGGACAGAATATAAAAATAATGAGACTGTCCTACAGCACAGATAACAAACATGTTTAGTCCAGTGCCACTCTATACATGGCTCCTGGCTGCATATTATCAAATGTTATTATTAAAAGGACAAAATAGAAAAATAAAATGTACCACAGTGGTCTAATATACAGATCAGCAAACCTCCAATGCACATATCGAAACATTTTATCTAAGTAGATGTACTTAAGTAATAAGCATTGAGCAGGAAACTACAAGGTGTATACAAAATGCTGAGTATGACTTGGCAGAGACATTAGGTGTGGCAGATTAGCTGTGAACAGGATCAGAGTGGGTGTAAACTGTAACAAACTGGAACAGAAATCCAAGCTGTTTGCTTAAAAAGTCAGAATTGTAAACCGAATACAAAAACACAACATGCAATTTATACAATGTGCAGAGAGCTTTCACTCCAATGAGGGATATCGCTACACTTTCTATGTTATTGTACAAGCTGGATAATATATTTGGAGAGAGGCATAACACATTATCATAGGAAATAAAGAGACTTCAGAGTTTGCATTAATAATATACATGCATGAGTCAATCTACAGTAATTCACAAAAACAATCAATGAATGAAAAGTAGCAAATCCAAACATTATTTGGAAGTCCATAAAAATAAAATTAATTAAATTACAAGTGACAGGGGTCAGCAGCTAGAGATGGGGCAATACTAAAAACCACAGCTTTATTTTTTAACTGGGTCACCTAAAAGTGTATGAGTTTTGTGCAGGATTTTTGGAACCTATCCTGTTATATGCACGCACGCTTCTGTGCCGGAAAGTGCGGCGTGGACGTCCCGATGTAGCTGTCTGTAAGTGGCGGGGGTTAGGGTTAGGGTTAGAGGGTTAGGCTTAGGGCTGGTAAGTAATGTAGGGGGTTAGGGGCAGGAAGCTACTTTTGGAGGGTTAGGCTAAGAGGCTTAGGAGGTTAGGGCCAGCAAAGGGTGTAGGGGGTTAGGATTACGGCCGGCAAGGGGTGTAGGGGGTTAGGGTTAGGGGGTTAGGTTTAGAGTTAGGGTCGGTAACTGGTGTAGGGGTTAGGGTTAGGGGCTTAGGGAGTACATTGGGACGGGGCACGCCAGCCCACCCGGCACCAGGAGGCTTCCTGTGCCGTGCGTGCACATAACAGGATAGATACAATTTTTGTTTCACTCATTTTTTATTTTATTTTGTTAATGTTACAATCAACTCGAGCATTATGAAACTTTATTACATGATACCATATGCAAAGTAAATCACATTTATATAATATTTGTTGTGCAGGATTTTTGCCAGAGTGTTAAAGGGGTCAACAGTCAGTGAGGCAGAGCATATATGTAACTGATAAGAGACAGTCAGGAAGCATGAGAGGGATTAAACACACAGAAGAAAGAATGAAAGAGCAAAAAATGTGTGAGAAAGCCAGGGGGAGACTGAATGCATGTGAGAGAAAGCAGGGTGTGAGAGCGATAAATCTTGCAAAAGAAAGAATGAAAAGGACAAAAAGGAGAAGGACTTCCCACAGCTGAATGAGTAGGAAACGTGTGGAGAACTGAGGAGAAGTCACCATGGGAAGAAGCAAAATATGTCACTGTCCCAAGAGCAGGAATGCCAACACATGAGTGGGACAGATGTCAGGAACCAGTACAGTCTTTTTTAACAGTATTTGTAAGGAACTACTTTTGCAAAATATGCATTAAAGTCCTGTTAACATAATACTTAAAAGAATGACAGAGATAGAGAGAATGAGAGCCAGGGAGAAAGAAAGATTGAGCAAGGGAGAATGAGAACCAGAGAGAGATAAATGAGAGCCACGCAGAAAGAGAAAATTAGAACAGAAGAGAGGGAGAGAGACACAATGTGAGGCAGGGAGAGAGAGACACACTAAGAGACATGGGGAGAGTGTATAACCAATAATGGAAGGAACTAGTAACAAACAATCCAGCAGTCATCGAGTATGTTATTTGTTGAGCGATAAATCAATATAACAGTCACACTCCTAATACAGTGCAGCATAAAATATAGGTGTTTAGTTAATAAAATAATTAATAAATAAATGATGTGGGTGTGTGACTGAAGGCCACACAAAATATTATATAGTAAGGAGATATGATTCATGTAATAGCGGACTAAAAAAAGCCAATGTAAATGAAATAGATTACAGCTCATTGAACAAACGTTCTATATAAATGGGAATAAATACATTTGCTGATGAAGAGAGAAGGTGGCTCACCTGTATATGCTGCACCTGGTGATGGTCAGGTGACCAGGCCACTGGAGAATGAAACCCTGGGCTGGGAGAGGTTGGGAGAGGGGACATAGGGCTATCCACCATCTGGACCATCTTGGTGACCGGGCTGTATGTTCTCACCCGCTCATAAAACACATTATCCTTGTCTGAAGTGCTGCCATTCTCAGACACCCAATATCCCGAGGACGTGGACATGTTTCTTCCAGAACAAGACAAATCCTTATGATTGAGCAATCAGCCTTTACAATCCTGGAAAGAACACACATTTAATATTTATTTCTGGTGGTTGATATAATGTTATCAAATTTAGGAGCCAGGCAATCATGTTTATAGCTAAAGGGGGGGGGGGATGGAAGCCAGATTAAAGGGTGAATCTACTTATTAAACAATAAGGTTTAAATTGATTGTCTAGTAATTGAATGTCAGCAAAATAAATATTTGAAGAAAATAAATTCAATGTCACTTTTATTATTATTATTTATTATTATCCTTTATTTATAACGCGCCAACATATTCCGCAGCGCAAGTTTTAAACTTACATTTGAATTTGGCATTGTTGCTTTCAGCAGATGCTTTCTCTCCATTCCCTGTTACGTGTCATGGGTGTGATCAAGGATCTGCCCATAATCCTATTTTAAATTATTTTCTGGCCAATGTAGGCTTGCCTACAGTAGCCACTGTAGGGAAGGAGGCAGATACATTTTCCTATCTAGATAGTGACCAGCTTCCATAAAGCCCGTATTTTATTTATTTCCCTTCAAATACTGATTTTATTGCTATCCAGTTAGTAAATAAACAAATTAAACCCTGTTCTAGGAGTACTACTTTAGGAGACGTGGAACAAGTTAAAAAGTCCATCCTATCAGTGAGTTCAGTTCATTCCCAGTTTTAGATTGTTCTATATGTGCAACAGAGAAAAGTGTGCAACACAGTCTTTGAAGTGGGAACATCTGGTTTTAATCAGCCAGAGGTATGACTGACCTTGGACCATCACTGCATCTGCCTTAAGGCACTGAATTTACTTGTCCATGTCTAATAAGAGCTGGAGAACTCTTGTGTAAAACTTTCCTTTCCTATGTTATTCTATGGTGCATATGTGCTAAGCATTGAACACCTCATCTTTAGTACCAGTATTAAAACTTAAAAATAACAATATTACCTGGGCAAAAGGGGGAAAATCTACCTCTGATATTATACATATGGCCCTAATAAATTCCCCTAACGTGAAAAACCGTAGCCCGTAATGTAGCCTGTAAGACTTACGGCTACGAGGTTCTAATTTAATAGGGCTGATAGTGTTTACATAACAAAGGTTACCTCTTTGCAACCAATCAAACTTATTTGCCCTATTACATAGTTTGTACTTACAAGCAGAGCATTACAATGTACATATTTTTGCTAAGTAGTGTCTGTAAAAGCTGCAGAGCGAGCAGATGTGGCAGCAAAGCTCAGTTTGCAATTTGAAAATATGATACTAATTTTTTTTTCAATTTAAATGACATCTTATTAAAAAAAAAATTGAAATAATTTCTTATTTTTTTTCTTATTTTTACATCCTGACAATCACCAGACAGAGCACCGTGCGCGACAAAGCTGTAACATAATTACAAGTATATAGAGAAGAAACAAAATTCCAAGCTGGTGACATACAACATGTCACAAGGAATCATTTTAAGATACAAAATATTCAAAATAACAGCAGTTATCATGCACTATAAACAAATTTGCAAGCAAATATTAAAATTTGCTTATCTGGACTTGTTACTTAATTTATAATTGTCCAAAAGAGCAATATGTGAACAACTATTGTAATGGCTATGTCCCCAAAATGATCCTGTGAATACAGCCTGCAGCTCACTGTGCACATTGGGTAATACACATTCTGTTCATTAGGTTTGTCACTCAATGTTTAAACCTACCAATGAAACTGAAATGCTCTGCAGAATACCCTGCAGAGCATCAAGAGCTCTATGTGCCCCTGCATGTATCTAGCTCACTGGGGTACTGTGCCTCTGCCTGTACCTAGCTCACTGGGGTACTGTGCCTCTGCCTGTACCTAGCTCACTGGGGTACTGTGCCTCTGCCTGTACCTAGCTCACTGGGGTCCTGTGCCTCTGCCTGTACCTAGCTCACTTGGGTCCTGTGCCTTTGTCTGTACCTTGCTCACTGGGGTCCTGTGCCCCTGCCTGTACCTAGCTCACTGTGGTCCTGTGCCTCTCTCTGCCTGTACCTAGCTCACTGGGATCCTGTGCCCCTGCCTGCATCTAGCTCACTGGAATCCTGTGCCCCTGCCTGTACCTAGCTCACTGGGATCCTGTGCCCCTGCCTATACCTAGCTCACTGGGATCCTGTGCCCCTGCCTATACCTAGCTCAATGGGATCCTGTGCCCCTGCCTGCATCCAGCTCACTGGGATCCTGTGCCCCTGCCTGGCATATGCTGAATTTATGAATTTACCTGAATGATGTGTAGTTCTGTGCCCCTGTCTGTAACTATTTATAGGTGTATTCTGATTCTATATATTTACCTGAATGATGTGTAGTCCTGTGCCCATCTGTAACTATTTATAGGTGTATTCTGATTCTATATATTTACCTGAATGATGTGTAGTCCTGTGCCCATCTGTAACTATTTATAGGTGTATTCTGACTCTATATATTTACCTGAATGATGTGTAGTCCTGTGCCCATCTGTAACTATTTATAGGTGTATTCTGATTCTATATATTTACCTGAATGATGTGTAGTCCTGTGCCCATCTGTAACTATTTATAGGTGTATTCTGATTCTATATATTTACCTGAATGACGTGTAGTCCTGTGCCCATCTGTAACTATTTTAATTATATTGTGATTCTCTATATTTACCTGAATGCTATGCATTCCTGTGCCCCTGTCTGTACCTGTTTATTTAGGTATTTACCTGAATGCTGTGCAGTCCTGTGTCACTGCTCCAGTCTGTTCCTTCTCCTGCTTGTTGTGTGCAAGTTCCCAGCCTAGGCTGATTGTGCTGGGAGCAAGGGGTGGGACATTCCAAGCTTCCTGTGCTGGGATAGGTTGGCTCAGACATCAGGCAGGAGAAGCTGTGCTGTGATTGGGTGCTGCTCTATTTACCTGAGGCCTCACACAGCTCAGGTTGCAGACATGGGTGTGACAGCTGAGAGTTACCTGAGAGTGTCACATAGATACACAGAGAAAGAAACAGCAGCTGCAATACAAACTGCAATGGCAGGACTGAAACAATATTTTATTGTATGTTTTAATAAATAATGCATTGGAATTTCTACAAAAATATAATTATTTATCATGATTATAAAATGCTACATTACACTAGAACTCAGCCTGGCCCTTGCAAATTGAATGCAATTTCATGCATATTTCTAATTTATGGGTGTGGGTTGAGATACTTTCAGAGAATGTTAAAGAGATTTTTCAATCAATATTTATTTTACCTTTTCAGTATCTTGACACTGAACAAAATGTTGTAAGTAAACAAATAAAAAAATAATAAAGTAGTTTATAATAAAGTAATTATTTTTTACTTTGTCATTTTGTCTTCTTTTCTGCTAATTTCTCAGGGTTGTGTATCCTTGTAAATTAATGAACTTTCAATTTCTCCTATTTAAAGTATTGGCAGTTTTAGATGGCACATATCTATTGCTCAGATAGAAGCTTTAAGAGTAACCCCTTACCTTACAAAGTGGATGATCTGAAACCAAAATGATAAACTCCCCCGCAACATAATTACAATTAAAATGTAATAAATTAAATGCTGTTTTTATTTTTTGTACGTTTACAAAAAATAATCTTATGCAGTACTTATTAAATATTTAATCATGTGGTATAAATATGAACTCTTAAAGGGATTCTTCAACTGAAACTTCCTTTACTGTAAGTAGTAAGTGAGTGGAGATGAAGGGATACTGAGTAAAACATTTATAATCGTATTTTAGCTGCTGATGTGGTGTAAGATAAACAACTTTACAATACAATTTGTTTAAAAAAAAAAATCTTAAATAAATTATCATCGTAAATATTTTGTTTACCTCTGATCTGAAGTCTTTTTCCTCCCAGCCAGAATATACCCATGTCTCAGAGTACTTATCTAATGGCATCATGCCACAAAAGTTATAAAAAGAGTTATAAAATTACTCTTGACTAATATGATTTGGCCTTTATCATTTATCACATGTGATGGCATTTTAAACGGTATTTAAAAAAAAGGAGAGGATAACAGCAAAGCCATTGATACAATGACCATTTAGGTTCGACCAGGGATTTTAGGACACTGTGCCAATAGCATATTTATTTCATCTACACAGGGACTATCCCTCATCTGTGAGGACTGTTGCTTTTTTTTCTTTACTGAAAATCCCTGTGCCCCTCTCAGCACCCCAGCTGAGAATGTCCTTCTTTACTCCTGTACTATTTAGTTGTGGTATCAAAAATATATAATATAAATATGTATAAATATATATATAGAGAGAGAGAGTAGAATCCCGGTTATCTGGCACCCAACTAATCAGACTCTCAAGCAACCGGCATCGGCATCAATTCCCAATTTTAAATAAACTCCAGCCAAACCGGCACTATCCGGAACTATCCGGAGTTCGAGACTGCAAAAAAAAAAAATGCTAACTTTATATTTTTTTTTTCCACAAAATCCCAATAGGCACATAACAATATATAAAGATACGTATGACCGTATATATATTTCTCTACTTAATAGTTTAAATATAATATCCTATTAAAATAAATCAGTTATCATTAATAATATCATTATCTCTCCCCTCAACAAATATATTAGGTGGTTTAAAAGAACTATCCTTACATGACAGTCTGATTGTATACATAACAGAAATATAGATATACAAAGACATTTTACACAATGTAAGAATTCTCTTTAGACATATTCATAAATATAATTACATAGCACATAGATGTCTAAGTACACTTGGTTGAAAAACAGACCAAAATGGCGTTGGTTGGCAAAATAACGTATGATTGGCGAATTAACACACACAGAAAGGATATGAAAAAGCGTAGTAACGTTTGCACTTCGATTACGTCATCACGCAGCAACGTAAATGACGAAAACTGATTTGAAAAAAGAAAATGGAGTGCCTGGATGGCAAATAACGTATGATTGGCAAGCCACCACATACAGAAACGAAAGGAAAGAACGTGGTGACGTCTATACGTCTATCACTTCATTATGCAGTAACGGAAATGACGCAAATTGCGTTGCACAAGCGGAAATGGATGGAAAAAGGGCTATAAAAGCCCCATCAGAACCTTAATTCAGTAGCCCATGAGTAAGCCCCAGGAGGGGCGAAACGGGACCGTCGGGACTATTTTCTACTAAGCGGAAGTACTCTGGTTATTGTTTCAATTATAACAGAAGGGAGGTTTATATTTATTTGGGCTATTTTTGGCATGTATTACTTTACTCCTTGTGACTACTGTGAATTGCCAGTCAGCTTTAATGACATATAGTAGTCTAAGGCAAACAGGAGTAGTATTACTATGTACTATTTTTGTAATAGTTTATCCTTGTATATATTTGATATAAACCCCCTTAATCAGTAACCAATACTCCTCTCTAACTTTTTTTATAACCAGTAGAGTACTTAGAATGTGTTTCTTTCTACATTGGTTTTAACCTCACTTTTTTGAGCTATACACTATTTATAAATTGACATACTTTCGTCCTCCCAAGGATTAGCAAATTAATTTTGCCATATGAGGGAAGACTGTATGTACTAAAGGAATTAACAGCAATAAGCTCTAATAGAGGATTTATCCATCCATAAACCCCTAAGTTCCTATATTTTTTCTATAATTCTTAACTTTTTTTCAAATGCATTTTTCTGGGCCTAAATGGCCCAGTTTAGGTGCAAATGCATTTTTAAAGGCATTTTGAGGGGTTTTAGGGTGTTTAAGGGTTCCCGATTTACCGGAAACTACATTTATCCGGCAATAGGGAGTCACCATAGGTGCCGGATAACGGGGTGTTTTACTGTATATATATATATATATATATATATATATATATATAGTTGAATAATCAGAGTATTGCAGTGAATAGTGATACCTTTTTTCTTGGACAAACGTATTCATAATAAAGCGACAAGCTTTCGAGAGAAAATGCCTCTCTTTATCAAGTCAAAAAGCGATACTGATACAAGTATGAACTAAAAACAGCAAACAGAAAGAGATGGGGAAAAAAGAAAAGAAAAAATTGGAAAAACAAGAAAGACTAAATTAATTGGCCAAAGATAAGTGAGAAATAGACCAGCACTGTGAATAATGTCCTGATAGGTCAGTAAGTCTATAGATCAGGTTGTAGATAAGAACACGGCGGAGTGAAATAAAGAGCAATAAATTTAAGCATAGCATGTAGCTTACAAAAACAGCAATAGAAGTGGGGGAGGTATGTGGAATGTGTTAGCTATAAGACAATAAGATAGTGGGCCAGAAAGCCTAAATCGATGTTAATCCCAAAATGCTTGGTATTAAAAAATTTAATCATTTTTAATTCAAAAGTTTTCCGCTGTTGAATAGTTCTGAAATTCCCTCTGAGTACTTTTATTTTGAGGTTCTGGATGGAGTGATTCTCCTGGGTGAAATGGTGTCCCACTGGAGTACAATAGCTGTCTTCATTGTGCTTTTTGATGGAGCTTCGGTGGAGGTTCATTCGCATGTGTAGTTTCTGGCTGGTTTCCCCAATGTAGAACCCCTTTTCACATACAGTACATTGTATCATGTACACTACATTTGATGATGTACATGAATATGAGCCTCTGATGTTGTGGGTCTGTTGTGGGGCTACCTCACTCTTTATATATATATATATATATATATATATATATATATATAGAAAACGAATAATACATTAATAAGCCCATTTGCATGTCTAAAAGGCGGGGACATGCAAATGAGAATACAATGTACCTCACTCTTTTAATCCAAAAATAGCAACTTTATACATTGCTCCCTTAAAAGCTGTTTAATACAGCGGGCATATGCTTTAAGGGAGCAATGTATAAAGTTGCTATTTTTGGATTAAAAGAGTGAGGTACATTGTATTCTCATTTGCATGTCCCCGCCTTTTAGACATGCAAATGGGCTTATTAATGTATTATTCGTTTTCTGTACTTTGTACGGTGGAGAGCTTTTTTCACTTTTGTGCTCAACATACACTAAATGATTATATATATATATATATATATATATATATATATATATATACATACATATATACGTAAGGCAGTGGCACATATATAGCACATAAATATATACAGGCATACCCCGTTTAACGCTGTAGGTTCCTAGAAGACAGAGTGCTTAACAAAACAGTGTTAAACAGAGTTTTTTTAAACATAAATAGGGATAGGAGAACTTGTGACCAAAAATACACAAGTTTAAGTCAATTTTAAGTTACTGTATTTTTATATTAACTTGCAAAATACAGTATACATAACACATACACATACTGTACGTACAAGGAAATACAAACTTTAATTTTGTGCTGTCGAAAGTTCCTGTTCTTGAATTCATGATTTTTTTTTTGTGATTAATTCTTCTAGTGATATTTGTTGTTTTCGTTTTCTCTAATTAAACAGATGTTTGTAGCCAGAAAACGCACTTAAAACATCACATCTTGCTTTTGTACTTATTTGAAAATCTGGATCATTTGCTACAAATTGATCAATTATTTTGGTTGTTGTCATCAAACTTTTACTGAGTAAATCTGTAGCAAGTTCTTTGGGTTCTTAGTTGTCTAAATCACTATTTTCTGGTTCTGCATTTTTCCCTTGCTCTGACAGTTCTTGAAGGTCGTTGTTGGTAAGGCTCTCACCAGAAACCTACAGCAACCCTCAATATCATGTGCATATCCTAGCCCCGCTGTATTGACTAGGTTGAAAATTTGGTCAACAATGGACTCTTCTTGTTGAAAATCATTGGATATCGCCAGCCATATCTTCTTCCACACTCCTTTCATCCATTTATGAGTCACTTCTTTCCAAGCGAGTTCGATGTTGCCTGCTGCGTCCATGATGTTATATTTTTTCCAAAATTGCATAATTGATTTTTTATGTTTTCTGTCTGTTTTATCAATAAGTTACTGAAATGTGCAACGAAGATAAAATGCTTTAAAAATTGATATGACTCCCTGATCCATTGGCTGGATTAAAGACGTGTTGGGTGGCAGGAAAACCACTTCAACCGGAATGCAAGAGTTTAAGTCGGACAATTGGGTAGGATGGCTTGGTGCATTGTCAATCAGTAACAGCGCTTTTGGTTCAATTTTTTTACGTTTACAGTATCCAAAAATGTGTGGTAAACCAATTTTGGAAAATGACCATAGTAATCCAAGATTTTCTAACAAATTCCCAAATCACAGGTAAACTTGATTTTAAAATTTTGATCATGGTGTTTTGGAATGATACACAAGCACTGAATCAGTGTTAATTGGGGATATGTCGGGCAAAAACAGCTTTATTATCTCAATGTATCACTATCTAACAGTTCCCTGGTGCCTAACACCTTGTTATTATATTCATGTAATTGTAAAAAAAATGGAAACAAAGAATAGCTTATGGATGGGTAAATTACTCTTAAAGAGCCAATAGCATATAATGTCCTTTATTGGTGTCACATAATATCTTCCCTCATATGGCAAATTACTTTGCTAATCCTTGGGAAGATAAAAAATGTATTTATAGATAGCTCAAAAAAAGTTAAAATTAAAAACAATCTTAAAAAAAGCGCATATTAGCACTTTTTTGGTTATAAAAAAGTTTTATGATTGATTATTATACAATTATATGGGGAGTATCTGATATGACTTATGAGGGGGTAATTAAATACTAAACTCCTTATTGCCACAAACTACTATATGTCATTAAAGCAGACTTGCAATTCAAAGTAGTCAAAGGATATACCACCAATTATTATAATGTTGTACAATGATACTCCCCCCAATGCAAAGATAAACATAACCAGAGTACTTGCGCTTTTGTAGAGATAGTGCTTGAAAGTGTAAATCAAACAAATAGTCCCTGTATGGGTCTGCCCAGTGCAGTGTATTCAGACACAGACTCTGTAGGGCGGGATGTGCAGTGTATTCATAATTATAGCCTATCCATGGCCACTTCTCATCAGCAGGTTGCAGAATGTAGCTGAGAAATTATCCCTGATTGGTTAGTATGAGGTACAGCACAGCAAGTGCTACATAGTCTGTGTCTGCATACGCTGTAGGGTCAGATCCCTACAGCGGCTATTTGTTTGATTTTAGGCAGTAAACACAGAGCTTACAAGCACGTCTTAATAAAGTAAACTACATAAAAGTAAATAGATACACATATATATATTATGTTCCTAGTGAAATCCAGAAAACTTCCAAATCCCTTTAAATTATTGAATTAATCCTGGATACTTAGAGGATAATAATACTCTACAAAGGTGATTAGTAATCAATCTCTCTACCTCAGAAGCCAAAAGGTATATTTTGCATTTGGTATACCTGATTGGTTTATTATTAGCCACAAATTATAGAGGGTTTAAGCATAACATGGACATAACCTCCAGGGCTACAGGAATCCAAAGGCTTGCAAGGAATTACTCAACGCTGGACATCTTAGATATGGATCTAAGCTGTGAACATGACAAGGTTAAGGTGGGTTATGTATGGTAAATATATCTCTCACCTTTCATCTCCTGAAGAGTATTCATTTGTCACTGACATTTGTGGTCATAAACTCTCCAGGAGCCAGATCAGGCTCCTCAACTCGTTCTCTCTGAAGTTCAACCACTGAACCCATTGCCTATTTTGTAATTATTTTTATTAGAATGATTCGGGTCAGTACAATAAAAAAAAAACAATCAAACATACAGCACTAACATAACAGGGTTCATGTCAAGATGGCACCTTAGCAAGACAATATCACGATTTTAGATGTTATATATAGGTATAACTTCTTAGCCACCCTCTCTTTTCTGTTTTAAAAAGAAGAAGAGATAGATTTCCAGGTGATGGGGTGATGTGGCTGGATTATGGAAATAGACAAAAATATCAAATGGGAATAAAGTAGGTGGAAAATGTAACAGGAGCTATCTCCGAAACCACAAGCTTGGAGTACATATCTTATTTGTTATTATTTAAATATTAACATTATGTGATACAGCGATAAATAGCAGTGTACTCTGACATTTTATATAGTATACAGTGTTTAATATACATAGGAACAGCAGCCATTAAACGACCACTGTAATTATGTATTTATTGCTTTTTGAATAATTAAACATGATAATGGACAAATGTTTTTAGGAAGCAAAAAAAACCACAGAAAGTTGATCTGCTGAAACCAAACCGATAGATTCCATAGCAGCATAATTATATATAGGGTGTATATTTTGTTTTGCATTCTAAAAATATGTTGCATTTTTTTAAGTGTAGTTCGTCAAAATCATATATTTAAAAAAATATGAGCAAAGTGGCACATGGAATAGACCTGAAAAGAAATGCAGAGTGAATCCTTTTGTTTTAGTCATTTGCAGCCTTATTAAATTGCAATTCGGCAAATTCTAAAGGGCTCTATATAAGCACACAGCATATTTTTTTACAGAAGTTTTTAGTTAGTGAACTACCAAGAGCAAGGTCTTCACTAACTAAAAACTTCTGTAAAAAAATATGCTGTGTGCTTATATAGAGCCCTTTAGAATTTGCTGAATTGCAATTTAATAAGGCTGATAGTTTGCATGTTGATAAAGGTGCAGTACCAATGTATCATGTTCATTGAACTGAAGCGGGATGTAGGTTGCTCATTAGATTGAAGAGTTGCTCTGGCTGGAAGTTTAAGGAAAATTGCAATGGAGGTTGTCCATCGATGTGGTGGGGGCATAGTGCGTAGATGGCATTAGGAGAGATGAGTCTTACTGTAACTTTACTAAGGGACCTGTGTCCAGAATGTCCATCCTACAACACTGATGCTTATCCTATGCCTTTCTTTAAGGTGTTGGGAGCTGGCAGGTTGTTCTAGCAAGGATTTGAGGTGGTCTGTCATATCTGCTTTCCTTGTCATTCACCTTGGTGCTGGCATTGTAGTAATGGAGACTGTTGAATGACTGTAGAGCTGCACTGGTCTTTAGGTGAATGCTTGTGGAGGACACTGAACATGCATCTGGTCAGTTTTGCTGGCTGGACACTTATATATAGGAAGCAATGTTTTCCTTAAAGTAAACAGCTCTGCCAAATGCGGCAGAGATTGTGCCATGCCCAATTATTATGTCAAATGAGACTTGACAAGCTAAAGTCTGTAAATGTGTGGGTTTTGAGGGCCTACATAGGCAGTGGAGATATCTGGGGCACCAAGGCATTAACTGGACCATTTTGAAGTGGCCAAGTCCATTCAAAACCATGCTGAACATACTCCGCTGTTTGGTATCTGTTGCAGCTAGGGGGTGTTTCTCTGTAAAGGATGCAATGAAAATGGGATCAGCCTGTCGCATACCTTTAGGTCTCATGATTGTTCTCCGGTTTAGAGTTACACCAGGGTTAAATGCTTTGGATACTGGCTTCTTAGCGTGGGTTTTCGTACAGTACTTCTTTGCCCACTTCAGTATGATAAATTAACCCTATATAAATTTTCCTGGGTTAGCCCTAATGTGGGTCACTGTGAGAAAAATATTCCCAGCCGTGGCTCTTTACAGGCCAGGGTAGCTTCCAAAGACGATAATAATCAATCAGTAGAATACGCTAGGCATATTGTACCCATGCAGTTTTAGGGAGCTTATGGACAAAGTAGGTGGGGATATTTTGGAGATTGTGAATGCTATCCTGGAGATGCTTTATTATGCAGTGGAATTAACACATGACCCATGCATGATCCATTCAGGCTAGTTGATGGAATAACTGACACGACAACTTGAGTTGGGAGAAACAACGGGCCACAGCTTTATTTTAACACAATGTAAACAAACAACCGTAACTTATTCAGATGACTAATTTAGTCCTTTCCTTCCGGGGGAGGAGCCCGGCCACGAACAGTGACCTCACGCTTTGAGCCCTGCCCAAAGCCCCAATGCTTATCTTTAAGCACGCCCTGTGAGGTGGGGCCATCGCCCCCTTAGGCCAGTGGGCCGGGCAACTCACCTCCCGCCGCACAGACATAAATTAACAAAAAAACAACATACAATAGCCACTTCTCCGAATTCTTTAACCAAAAATATATATATTAATTTCAATATTTCTTATTTATATTATATATACTTTTTTTTTTTTTTTTTTTTAAAAGAATAAACCATAACATCTGTTAACAACAAATTACAGGGTGGGTGGGTGGGATTCCAGTCGGGAGACCGCGCTGCTGTGTTCAATGGCGCGAAACGGGCTTCCGACACGCCCCCCGACGCTCCTGATTGGCTGATAGCCTCACAGGCTCCGCTGGGTCACGTGACGCTACAGGCTGACCCAGGGAGCCTGTGCAGCCTCCGCGTCGTTCATGACCCATGCATGATCCATTCAGGCTAGTTGATGGAATAACTGACACGACAACTTGAGTTGGGAGAAACAACGGGCCACAGCTTTATTTTAACACAATGTAAACAAACAACCGTAACTTATTCAGATGACTAATTTAGTCCTTTCCTTCCGGGGGAGGAGCCCGGCCACGAACAGTGACCTCACGCTTTGAGCCCTGCCCAAAGCCCCAATGCTTATCTTTAAGCACGCCCTGTGAGGTGGGGCCATCGCCCCCTTAGGCCAGTGGGCCGGGCAACTCACCTCCCGCCACGGAGCATGCGAGGGACGCCTCCCGAGGCTGCGATCCCCCCCTGCTGGACATTAAAGCCAAAGCCCGCAAAACACTCTCCCTAAACTCCAACATCATCAACTCGTACCCTATTTCCGTAAGATGAACCTTATCCTTTGCGAAAAAATCATCTGCGCCGACCGGTTCGAAATCTTTATACCGGATGGCCGAGAAACCTTGTTTTCTCACAAAGCTCGCAATCTGCTGGTTTATCTTCTGTCTAGCCTTATCTAAGCATACTGGGTCGCGCGCGTTACGCCATGATCTTCTCTTGATCATCTCAGACCAGATAAGTAACGTGCCAGGGAACTTCTTCACCCATTTCTCGATGTCTCGTCTCATCACCTTTAGCATTCGTCTCATGGGAACTGTCCCCAAATCGTTCCCGCCGGCATGAAGAATGATAAGACTGGGCTGCCCGTAACGCTGCGCGTACGTTTCCAAGAGGCCGTCGAGCTGCGCCCATCGCAGACCCCGAATACCACACCACCTTACGCGTAAGTCCGTAACAGGAAAGCCCAGTTGTGCCTTTTCTTCGGTAACTGCGGCTAACCTATGGGCCCAGTACACGTAGGAATGGCCCACAATCCATAGTTGCTTCTGTTCCCCTGAAAGTAGAAAGCAACACCATTAAACCACTGCATTTGGCCGTACATAGGAACGAAAACGGTCTGAGTCCCACCTCCCGATGCGCTTTACTGCCGCGTCGGGCAACCCCAACCTAGCCGCTTCAGTGGCAGCTCCAATCCGAAAGGAGTGTGTCCCAAAGTCGGACTGCTTGAAACCGAGCCGATGCAGTGCGCTTTTTAAAACTCTTTTAAACTGATACACAGACAGTGCCGTTCCATCGGCGTGGACCAGCAGCGAACACCGTCCCACCGGTCGCTGCTTAAGGTACTCCACTACACATGCATATGGGCAACACTCTGTGCCAACCTGATGCAGAACCACTTCTCTTCCTTTACCCACTTGGTCGGTCTTTGACCTCCGCAACCACAATACCACCGTACCTTCCCTGAGGCAGGTATCCACCAATTGCAGACCCCCCGAACCGTGTCTACTGTTCGCGACTAACTCCCCTATCCTAAACGCTCCGAAGAACGCCAGGGAAAAAGCCGTTCGGAAAAGTAGAGATTCAAAGGGATCCCTGCAAACCACCACCAATTCCTGAGCCAATCTCAGCAACAGCGCAAATGTTATTGGCCGCCTATTATCTGGCCTTTGCGCACCGCTGAACATTCCGCGCACCACTTTGCGCACTAGAAACTCCTTAGTAAGGTCCCTCTGCCCAGCAAGCTTAAACATAAAAGCAAGCGCCGCCACGCTGTCTCCCTACTACGGGTTTTGATTCGCCTTGCTCGGCGCACCGCAGCAGGTACCAAAGCAAGATCCCTACGCTCTTGTCCTCCGTCGTGGCACCACCTGCCAGTGCCACTAGGCTATCCCATTTAGCCCACACGCGTCTATAAGCGTTCCACGTCGCTGGGGCAACAGACTGTCTCACGAGTCTCGTTACCTGACAGCTCCAATCTCCCAGAGCTCCTCGGGGATGAGCTCCCCCAGGGCGTTCGCACGAGGAGCCAGCGCCCTGAAACGATCCTCCTGAAACCGAGAGAGGGCGTAAGCAATTCCGTTATTCACCTTTGTCACGTGTCTTGCTTGAAACCATATGTTCAAGCGAAGGCAACATAGCACAAGATGCCTGAGCAATCTAATCACTGGTACGGATGCCGCCGTGATGTTGTTCACGGCTTCAACCAAACCCTTATTACCCGAATGGAAAATGACTCGCCTGTCCCTGAAACAAGGACCCCATAAGTGCACTGCTACCACCATAGGAAACAGCTCAAGGAATGTAGGGTTCAGCAGTAAACCCGCCTCTTCCCATTCCTCCGGCCATGCCGCAGCGAACCATCTCCCTTGGAGATACGCCCCACAACCGATCGGTCCAGAACCATCGGTGTGCAGGTCTAGCTCTGCGCTGGTGGTGCCCTCCTTTTGAAGGACCACCCGCCCGTTAAAGTCTGCAAGGAACATCGCCCATACCTCTGCATCGTCACGCATGGCCTTAGAGACTGTTAGGAAATGATGCGGCTTCGCAATCCCTACCGTAGCCAGAGACATCCGTCTACAGAATATCCACCCCATGGGGATAATTCTGCACGCGAAATTCAACTTCCCCAATATTGATTGCAGCCGCCGCAGGGTCACCCTCCGCGCGCCCCGCAGCGCCGTAATCTCGGCTTGCATGTCCTCCACCTTCTCTAAGGGAAGACTGCACTCCATTTTGCAGGAGTCAATCCGAATCCCCAGAAAAGTCAATTGTTCTGTAGGGCCCTCCGTCTTGTCATGGGCCAGTGGTACCCCGAATTCTGTACAGATTTCGGTGAACACCTCCAGCATAAAACGGCAAGCGTCGTTTCTCGCTGGGCCAACAAAAAGGTCCAGGTAATGGGTAACACTCTTGTACCCCGCCTTGATGCTCACAACCCATTGTAAAAATTTGCTGAAAGCCTCAAAGTAAGCACAGGATATCGAGCATCCCATGGGTAGACATAAGTCGACGAAGTAACTTCCGTCTACGAAGCACCCCAGCAACCGATGGCTTGTCGGGTGCACAGGGAGCAATCTGAATGCTGCCTCGATGTCCACTTTTGCCATAAGGGCCCCCTGGCCCTCCCTTCTCACCAGGTCGACCGCCCGGTCAAATGACTCGTAAGACACAGTAGCCTGGTCTTTTGATATGCCATCGTTTACCGAACGGCCTCTGGGGTAGGAGAGATGCTGGATCAATCTAAATTTACCCTTCTCCTTCTTGGGGACCACGCCAAGAGGAGACACAACTAAACCTTGGATGGGCGGGGCCGCAAATGGCCCGGCCATCCTCCCCAATTTTACCTCATTAAGCACCTTAGCTTTGGCTACCCCTGGGAAATCCCTAGCCGACTTCAGGTTTGGGACAAGAAAACCTTGAATGTCGACCCCACATGGAATCCGGAATCCTTCTCGGAATCCGTCCTCCAACAGGCGCGCCGCTTCGGCGGTGCCTGCCAATTTACCGTAGCGCTTTAGCCACGGCAGCATGGCGGGGAGGCGTATGGGCGTCTTGCCCCTTTGCAGGAGGTTCGCCCTTGCCTCCCTCTTTGGGTCTACCGCATCTAGACAGGGGGTGCTCACCTCCGCAGTTTGAGCATGCATGCTTAAACCTGCAGTTAGGCGCCCATCTGCAGACCCCCTCGTTGTACGAAAAACAGGTCTTAAGACCTGCTCCTGAGGCGTGGGTGGGGCCCTTAGCTCCACCGGCCCCGCTCCGAAAGGGCGTCGTGACTCTCATGGGTGTCATGATGTTTAGCCAATACGCCACCGCTTTGTCGCTCCACGCCATACTTGGCCTTGAGGCCAAGTATTGCCGGAACTCCTCATCGTATCGCCACCAGGCTGTACCCCCATAAACCTTGTGAGCATTCCGAATTTCGTCTATGTAGACGAACAATCCCGAACTCTGTTCAGGGTGCCGCTCACACAGTACGCAAGCCCAAATAGAAAATGCTTGCAGCCTGGTATCAAACGTCCTGGGTAGCCTAGCAAAGGATTTTCCCTCCCTGGGGCCCCTCTCAGCCAGGTCTGTTTGCCTAGACATAGGGAGAAGGGAAAACAACTCTATAAATTCCCTCCTCCAGATCTTTTCCTTTACATCCTGTGGAAGGTGTGCACCTAAATTATCCAACGAGCAGAGGACTATAGGCCTCATGGCTGCGTCGGTAACCCCCACAGTGTTATTCCCAACTGCTGCTATTGCGCTGCCTACCGGCTCGGGCGCGCGCAAGCTAGCTAGCGCCTCGCTCGCGCTCGCTGGCGCCACTACCGCTGCTGGCTGGGACCATGCACCCTTTGCTAGTCCCCCTATCCACGCTCCCATTTCGCGATCGCTAACTGCAATGTTATGCGCAGCTAATAGAGTCCTTAATGACCCAATAAAACCACCCTTGTCTGCTGCGCAGCTCAATTCTGAGCGCTCACCTGCTTCTGGAAGCTTTGGAGTAGATACGGCCAACGGAGTATCCCCGCGTCTCTCCTGACGCTCCGGGGACTCTGACCGTCTGGCCCTCCGCGGGCTTCTCCTCTCAGATCCAGTGCAAGCACAGCTGCACCGACAAGATCTTCTGCTTCTAGACCTGGATCTCCTTCTGGATCTGTGGGTACAAGAAGAACAGTCACTAGCTCTCCGCGACCTGCATGCCCGCGCCCATACCGCCCTTTCCTCGTCTGAGGAAGGGTCCTGGTCAGCTAAGCTTGCGCGGCTGGAGTAGGCTAGCACTGCCTCCGCCGCCCCCTGTAGGGGGCCCCCTGAGACTTCCTCGGGCGTTGGAATATCCAGCTGTTGGTCAATCTTAGACCCTTTGCGCTGTGGCCTAACCGTATCGCCCTCAGTCTCTACTCTGCTACGCCTTAGCGGTGTGTGCGTAAATAGCAGCGGACTGTACCTGCTCGTAGCCTTCTTAGCTCGAGTGGGGCGTCCTAGCCTCGCCACTGCCGCTGTCACAGGCATGTCATCAATCATGACCATGCTGTCTTGGCTGTTCATCTCTCTGATGACCCCATCTCTTCTCTCTCTCGTCGTCGCCATGCTCCTCTCGCTGCCAGTTGGGCGTCCCTGTAAAGTACCAGAAGCACTGTTAATGAGGGAAACCCCAGGGACCGTCTGCTTGGCACCGTGAGGGCCTGTAGGAGCCTTTTTAGGACTCCCGGCTTTTCTCTTACCCCCTGCACCCCCCTTACGGGGTGTTAGAGGGGTGTTTCGCGACCTTTGTCGCGGCCTAGGACCTTTAGGCAAGTTGGCAGGTGGTGGCCGGATTGCTAGGCCCTCACCCCCACCGCCCGTGATCCTGGCGCTCGCCTGCCTGGGGGGTATGGGGTCCCGGCCGCCCTGACCTGTAACCCCCCCATCTCTGGTGTCTCTGCTACCTGATGGACGTGGGTCTGGCAGCCCTACAGTGGTGGGATGGGAAAAAATTTCCCTGGAGGCATCAGAATTGGCTAGGACACCAGCCACCGCAGGCTGTTCCTGTACAATGTGCTGAGCTCCAAGCGCAGAAGGCATGGGAGGTCCCAGCCTGTCCTGCACCCACCTGACCCCTTGGCTTAAGGCACGGGTCCTAACCTCAGCCAGTAAGGCTTCTAAGCCTTCTGGATCCATAGTAAATGCTAACAGGGGAACAAACAGGGGGAACAACAAGCAGAAAACAGGCACACACAGACACAGGAACACACACAGACACAGCACACCACAGGGAGACAGGGACACACACACACACAAAAACGGAGGAGGAAAAGAAACACAAAAACGGACAGAGATAGCCTCAACAGTGATATCCCCTTATATGCTGGTAAGCTGGGGTGAAATCTCAGTAATTAAACCTTCCTACTGTATTTTTTAGCTGCAGGACCTCAGACCTCCGTCCATCCAGTCGGGAGACCGCGCTGCTGTGTTCAATGGCGCGAAACGGGCTTCCGACACGCCCCCCGACGCTCCTGATTGGCTGATAGCCTCACAGGCTCCGCTGGGTCACGTGACGCTACAGGCTGACCCAGGGAGCCTGTGCAGCCTCCGCGTCGTTCAATACGGTAACTTAGATAACTTACATGCATGGGTGTAGGAACTGGGGATGGGATGGATTTTTCTATGTTTGCATGTATGTGCATATAAGCTATTTTACGGCCTGTGCATACAATAAGCTGTATCCCCCCTCAAAAAAAAATATTCTGGCTCCTACACCCCTGCTTACATGTTATCACCAACAGTTCAGCCGGTCTCCATAGCCGACTTGGATGTTTTTAAAATATGTTTGGAACAATGTAATCTTAATTGATGCAGTTCTTAGGCCTCTTCTGCATCAGCTGTTACGTGAAGCTCTATGCAGTGAGTTCTACATGTCAGTGAGAAAATGGGCTGCGTGTTGTTTCACAGGTTTGTTGAACTGATGTCTTCCAATGTAAGTTATACAAACTTAAATTATCTCAACGCACCTACCTACTGGTAGCTGAAAAAAAATCCTTTTCAAATTCTTGTGTATAATTCATTAAACAATAATGGTATTGTGTGATCTAGGCTTAAAGGATTACTGTGATCAATAATTTTCTGTAAGATCTTTTAAAGAACTAAACCTGATAATGGGCAAAATGTATGTAGAAATAAAAAGCAATAAACAAATAATAACTGCAGTTATTTTTCTTCTGCAGAGTTTCATTTTTGAGCTTCCTATTAATCTTACTACTTACTACTACTACTTACTACTGGCAGTTTTAGCTGCTACGTCCCCATGGTGCAAATATATGCTTCCTCTGCATTCAAAGTATGCTTCCCCTCAGGAAAGTGATCTTCAGGAACCAAACTGGTGGATTCCACTACAGCAAAATGTAATATATGAAAAACGTTATTGTCACTTCCTTCCTTGCCAATTTTCAAGGATTCATATGTTTCATTGATTATATTTAAATATCTGATTATGTGTATAAATGTGTTATTTCACCATTTGCTGAAGGATTTCTATATCAATAGAAGCTGGGACGTATTAATAATTATAACGGATTGGCTTCTATTAAAATAGAAATCAACTGCCATATGCTAAAACAGTAAATATATCCATAATATTATATTCATTTCTTGCAGAAAATAACTTGCTATAACATTAGACATAATTATAGGAATAGCTACATTTCAATCTTTCAGATGAGATGTTATATAGCTACGTGGAGGTGATTGGAGAGGAGAGAATATGATTAGTGACTAGTGTGATCACCTATTATAATTGTCTAACTATGATTCGTCGTCACGCTGCGTTGCGTAGTGCGTACGACTTAGCGATGAGAACCGCAGGCGTTCATCACGAGGCACGCGAGCCGTTAAACCGCTCTGTTGCGTAGTGCGTACGACTTAGCGATGAGCGCCGCAGGTGCTGCGAGGCGAGCCGTTAAATTGTAGCACTTTGGCAATGAGCGCCGCAGGCGCTCATTGCAGGCGAGCCGTTAAACCGTAGCACTTAGAAAAAAAATACGAGATGAAAAAAATTACGAGATAAGCGGCGGAACTAAAACACTAAAAAAACCACTAAATACACACACAAAAAAATAAAACAAAGGTCACTTACAGCATGGGGAACCAGGCAGGACGTCTGGAAGCGAGTTGGAAATCCAATTTAAAGCGATTTAGCCAAGTTACAAAGATCTAAAATCGGCTAAGCGAGAAAAAAATGTCCGCCGAAAAAAATGAAAACGAGGCTATACTACTACGAACTGCGTAAAACACAGCCACAGACGTATGTGTTCGAAAAACGAGATAGAGGATGCGGATTAACTGCGCAATGAGTAAAAAGACAGTAGCGAGTACATTTTACGAAGCCCAATTACAGATTTACGCATTTACACAGATTTAACGCCTTTGTCTCGCGCAACATCGGATTTCCCGCCTAAACCAACGCATTTAATTAAATATAAGTTGCAAGTTACAAAAATAAAAAAAAAATAAAAAAAAATTGTATTTATTTTAAGAAAAAAAAAAAGGGACAAATGTAGCGTCATGTTGTGTGGCAAACAAATTTCACAACATTTAATCTTTATTGACCGTCATTTGACCGTTTTACTATATTTACTGTTAAACCGTAGTACTTTAGCTGGCTTAGCGATGAGCTGCGCAGGCGTTCGCGAGGCGAGCCGTTAAACCGTAGTACTTTGCAATGAGCGCCGCAGAAAAAATGCCGGACGAACAAAACTAAAACGCGGCTACAGCACTATAACCACGGAAAACACGTACCGATAATCCGCTAAGACGCATACCACACATTATCCGCCATTTTAGGATAATGCGGAAGTACACAGCTACGTTAACGGTTTCGGCTGGCGCACGCACACTATTACACTGCACACGTTCATCACGCTTACACAGCAGCTCCACACCACTAATGCTGCAGCAACATCAACACAGATTGCCAGCTCTTCAACACAATGCATAAAAATACGTAAATTCATTTATTAATTTGAATTCTATATTTCAGTAGTACACAGAAAACAACATTAGCTACCTTACAATTCCATGTGTATATTAATAACTAAACAACTTTTAAAACATACACATCTGATTGCCGTCATTTTTTGACGGGCAATACGCTTGTGGTGATATAATGTCCATACAGGAATCAGTAGAGCTATTGCTAGGACAAAAATGAAGACACATACTTACTAAATAATAATGAAAATGCATCATCAAGCAGTATATAAGTGGAAATATAACATTTTATGAAGTACAAGTATGTTTCTATACTATAAAATACATTAGTGGGGTCCACAAAAACCCTTCACATCTATCAAGTGGTCCATGGATACTAAGCTACAGTATCTTCATTTGGTCTTTGGAAAACAAAGTTTGGAAATTACTGTCTTAGTGAATACATTGAAAGGTTGCAATCAATGTATGTAATGATGGAAGCCCATCTCTCCCCATAGTATCTAATCTTAAGGTTATAATTGCTTAGTGAGTGTATCCCTATGTCACTAATGATACAAGCTGGAGGGAGGACTAAGACCTCAGATTAGAGTTAAATACATATAATTTACAGTTTAGATTTCACTAAGAAAAGGACGATGGTAGATTGGAAAAAACTGTCAGTTGTTTATGAAGTTTGTAACAAATTAACAACATCTAGAGCTATGTAAGACATGGACATATAGGGATTTTTAGGTAAAATCTATATTTTAGTAGATATTGCTTGTGCTTGAAGATACCATGTTTTGTTCTTCACACTATCTTCTGCCTTGGAAGTTGAGTATGTGTGTTCTGTATATATTCAAAAGTAAAAGGAAGGAGTTGGAGGCAGGGCCGTATCTAGCTTTTTGGAGCCCTTAGGCAGTGAAGTGGGGGAGCCCCTCCATGGATCAATCTTTTACTTTTCTGTACGTGTAAGTTCCCTTTCCTGTTGTAACTATCTTGTTCTAGGTGGTTACACCCTAGTAGCCAGTCTATGAACTGCAAAATTTAATTTTTTTAAAGCCAGGAACCATTTTTTTTAAAGAAGTGGCGCCCCTCACAGGGATGCGCCCCAGGGAGACTGCCTAGTTGGCCTAATGGGTAATCCAGCCTTGGTTGGAGGAGCAAGAGGGATTTTTTGACTGACTGGTCGTCTCAGATAAGATTTCAGCTTAGGGCACCTTCCCCCACCCTCCAAAAGACTCATTAGAGGTAGGTTTAAAATATAATTGCAAGCCTTGGTTGCCCTACTCTGTAACCGTTCCCTTTTTGAAAAGGAGGCAGCCTCCATGCACTAATGGAGTATACTAAAATTAAGATTTTCTCTTAAAATGTCAATGATTTCCATGTTGTTTTTGCAAACTCCCCAAACATATGACGTTTTTGTTAATCTACAATGATCAGAAAAGTAATATCTTAGGGAATTAAACCCATTAGTGCTTGACACTACAAATTCAAATGTGAGGACAACATAGGGTTAATCATAATCATATAGTAATAGAGAAATTTTATTGGTGAAAAAACAACGTCGATTAAAAGAATTTAAAAGAAATTTAAAAACACTGTGAAAGGTGATTCCTTCAATGACTCTTGTGACCACTATTACCACTCTATTATATAGTATTTTTAGAGTGTGGTTACACAGGTAAGTTCCTCAGAGTATATAAAAGGGCAACTGTACAATGATTCAAGGGCTGTAGACAAAGCCCATAGATGGATGTATATGTATACAATATTAATATAGATTACTGGCAAATAAAGTGAAACACCTACTATTAGTAGAGTTATCTTGGTGTTTCAAAACTGTAAAGGCTCAGCCTCATATGGGAATGTCATGCAGTCTGATACAGATACCAGTCACTATATGCAGCAAAGCTGCTTTCCCTTAATGTATCTGTATACAAAAACGACTGACATGCTGTTTGCAAAGCAATGGTTATCTCCTCTTAACTAAGTTACTGAGGGTCTGTGTCAGTTCAGGGGTAAGGCTTTAATAGCCCAAATTATATGCCCTTAAAAATGCCTCTGAGTTCTTTTTAGTAGAGCGTTTGCGCCTCCCTTAGCTCGGAGTTTCGCGCTTCCTGAATGTGGCGTGCGTGATGACGTCACGCTACATACGCCTGTTACCTAACATGTTTCTACGTTACAAAACGTCTTTGTCAAAGGATCCTTTGACAAAGACGTTTTGTAACGTAGAAACATGTTAGGTAACAGGCGTATGTAGCGTGACGTCATCACGCACGCCACATTCAGGAAGCGCGAAACTCCGAGCTAATGGAGGCGCAAACGCTCTACTAAAAAGAACTCAGAGGCATTTTTAAGGGCATATAATTTGGGCTATTAAAGCCTTACCCCTGAACTGACACAGACCCTCAGTAACTTAGTTAAGAGGAGATAACCATTGCTTTGCAAACAGCATGTCAGTCGTTTTTGTATACAGATACATTAAGGGAAAGCAGCTTTGCTGCATATAGTGACTGGTATCTGTATCAGACTGCATGACATTCCCATATGAGGCTGAGCCTTTACAGTTTTGAAACACCAAGATAACTCTACTAATAGTAGGTGTTTCACTTTATTTGCCAGTAATCTATATTAATATTGTATACATATACATCCATCTATGGGCTTTGTCTACAGCCCTTGAATCATTGTACAGTTGCCCTTTTATATACTCTGAGGAACTTACCTGTGTAACCACACTCTAAAAATACTATATAATAGAGTGGTAATAGTGGTCACAAGAGTCATTGAAGGAATCACCTTTCACAGTGTTTTTAAATTTCTTTTAAATTCTTTTAATCGACGTTGTTTTTTCACCAATAAAATTTCTCTATTACTATATGATTATGATTAACCCTATGTTGTCCTCACATTTTAATCTACAATGATTCTTTAAGTAAATTACATTGTTGGTTTTTTGGTGCAGACTGTAGAATATTAGGGTATAATAGATAGTCCTCTTTTGGATTATTGGAAATTTTGTTTAATTTTAAGTGTCCAATTTTTCTGAATGGTTCCAGTTTAACCTGATGAACCAGTATATTGATGATATACATTAGTAAGTCTCTATGTTGGTTTTTCCAAGTCCTGTATTAAATAATTGCACAACATATCCGAAAACATCTCTGTTAGGATGTAATGTTGTAACCAAGGCTGGAGTCATAGGGTGGATATCAGGGTGGTATCTCTGCTGTACACAATAAATCCTTCCAAATACTAGTCCACCCCAAGGTGTCTGTTTGTGAGGAGGTGCAATATGTTGATGACAGTTTAGAGGATTTTATGTCTAAAACCCTTTTGTGTTTATTTTTAACTCTGACACACTTTTGTTGCATTGTTTGGCACAGGGATCTCTGGCAGTAAATCCACAGCACGCGATTGGAATAATTCTATAGAAACACAAACAAATGCATTGTGTCAGACAATAACTATGCATAGACAATGATGGGTTTTGTCAGGGGCGGCTGGTGCATTTGGGTAAATGGATAGCTGCCCTCCCAAAATATGGATGGACTTATTTTTTCTTGATGCAATCTCTAAACTGATCTCTTACCCCTTCCATCATTATTATATACTAGAATATTGCCCGTCAAAAAATGACGGCAAGGGAATTGTAAGTGAGCTAATGCTGTTTGGTGTATGGTAATGAAACAAATAATACATTAATAAAGGAATATACTTTACCTATGTGGAAGTAATAAATACAGGAAGCATTATGCTGAGGAGCTGACAATCTGTTTTGATGTTGCTGCAGCATACAATGTGTGTTTTGAGTGCTGTGGAGCTGCTGTGTAAGTGTCAGCAATGTGTGCAGTGTGTAGTGTAAATAGGCTGCGTGCGCGAGGAAAATCAGTTAGGGTAGCTGTGTACTTCCGCATTCTGTAAGTTAGTGTTGTAAAATGGCGCCTAATGTGTTGTACGCGGCTGTTGGTGATTTAGCGTCCTTGTTCTTGGACCTCGTCCGGCTTTTTTGGAAAATCTGTATGTGTTTGGTGGTGTTTTGCATGTTTAGGGTCCTGTAGCCTCGTTTTCGTTTTATTCGGCGGCCATTTTTTCTCTTGCTTAGGTGATTTTCGTGTGTCTAAGCTCTGGAATTTGGACTTAAATGGAGGTGTAACTTCACTTGCAGAGGTCCTGGGTGCCCCCTTTTGCTGTGAGTAAGCTTTTTATGTGTTTTTTATGTTGTGTGTATTTATTGTGTATTTAATATTTGAGGTTCGCGCGGGTCAGCCGTTAAAGTCGTATTTTTGCGAGGTCGTAATGTTTTTTTTTCTAAGTCCTGCGTCTTGTATTTGTGTGTCGTAAGTCTGTAAATGTTGCAAGGTCCGCAGTTGCCTTTGGCGCTCCATGCCAGCAACGGCGGCCCTCGCAAAGAGTTATCAACAACTTTTAACAACCCGCAGTTACCGTATAACAATTATATATGTGATATGTATTTATTGTTTTTTCTGAGTGATTTTTTTACACCTGTCCCTTAAAATGTCAGCACAGACCTCTTCCACCTCCTGCCTAAACACAAACTGTATCTGTTACTGCAGCATTTATTTTATTTTATTGTGGCTAGCTACATTGTGTGTATTTTTTTTTTTTTTGAAATATGATGATAATGCAGTGCCGGACCAGAGCACATGTGGCAATTGGTCGAAGGAGAATTTCAACAAAGTTAGCACATGTGCTCTGGTCTGCAGCAATGTTAGCTGGATGCATCTCCCAATCAGAGTCAAGGGAAGGAGTTTCAGCTGTAAGATTAGGCTGCGATTAAGAACCGTACCCAGTCAATGGAGCCTCAGAGTGGAATGAACTGCTATATTACAAAAATAAATCTTATATAAGGACATTCCTCACCACCAAATTGGTTAACTTTGATCTTCAGATTACTCTGCAGTCTGCTTTCTGTGGTGTTTCCTTGATATTATAACAAGGCCTTGGAGCCCAGGAACACCCCGAAGAGCCCGACAAGAACCACAGGAATTCTCCAAGATCCCCAGGGATCCCTGATGGGCCTATGGGGCCCATCAAGCCCCCTGGAGATTTCTACTAGGCCCAAGGGGCACAGGGAGACCCCAGCAAGGCCCATCAAGACCTGCAGAGATCCCCATTATTTATTATTAACCTTTATTTGTATCGCGCCAACATAATCTGTAGCGATGTACAGGGGATAAGGACAAGGAAGAATACAATGTTAACAAACTGTAGAAAAATGAAGGGACCTGTTTTGAGCTTAGAATCTTTGCAGGAAGTACTTTTTTCCAAAGCACGCTACAAGATTGGAAACTCGCTACTTTCCATCTAAAGGGAATGAAAGAGGCAAAGACTTGGGGAGGAACAGATAGGGGGATAGCAAGTGTGAGGAAGAAAGTGAAAGTTTACTTAGGTAGGAAGGTATGTGACATTGTGAGGTCAATGGCTCAGGTGTGTAATATGTTATCTGTTCCTAGTGGTCAGATAATGTAATTAGTGGAAATGTCAGTTCAGGCCCTTGGAAATGTCTCTCCAGAAGCCAGAAGGAGAGAGAAGGAAGGGAGATGCCAATGGGACTCACAGAAGTGTTTCTGTTTATGAGCTTGGGATGGAGATAGTGGGTGAAGGAAGGAGTGTAGATCACAGGAGCATAAAAGAGGAGATGAGAGCATGGAAGGTGAGATGGTTATGTTGGAGACATAATGTGGATAAGTTGAGAGGAAGAGCCTGAGGAAAAGGCAGCAGGTTAAGAGGAAGAAGGCAGGAGGAAACATTGTGTAAAGGTTAAATTAGGAATAGTTAGTAGGTGTTCCTAACTGATCAACTGAAAGCAATTTGTGGGATTCAATACATTTAGAGCAAACAGGGGTGGGTGGGGACTGGTGTGTAGTTCTGTTGGGTCTGTGAAGGGCAGGAATAAGGTCTGCTGAGAGAGGAAAAACTTTTAGTACACAGAGTTATTCAAGGAGGAACAGGATGTTATTAGAGTGTGATAGGGTGGATGTAAGGGAATATATAAGGAGGATGGGGGAGGGGGGGTTACAGATACAGCTATAGAATTAAATACCCTGTTTCCCCGATGGTAAGACACTGTCTTATTTTTTTTGGAAGGCCAAAATATGCTCTAGGGCTTATTTTCAGGGGGATGCCTTATTTACCCATGAAGAAGACTGCAGTACGCAGTTATTGTTGAAAAAAACAGAATTTTATTACCTGTATATGGTACAGTGTATATGGTACAGTATAATGGTAATAACGGTAGTTGTCATTACAAACCAGCATAACCAGACAAATTGAGCATCCATAACTTGTAACCGTGTTATTGTTTCCATACAACAATCTATGGCATAGTACGGTACATTTACACATTTATTCAATGACAACCAAGTCATCATCTTCTGGAACATCATCGTAACAAACCCCACTCTGAATATCCAGGTTAATTACTTCTGACTCGATTTCTTTTAGAATCTGGTGACCAAATCTCTCATGTTTAGCAACAGCATTGTCCTTAAAGGAGTACTTCTTATCAAGGTAGCCTGCTCGTAGCGCATGTTCAATGCAACTGTCAGTGATTTTCTCCCATGAATTCTTCACCCAAGTCACAACCTCTTGCAGTTTAGGCTTCACAAAGTTTCCACGCTGATTTCTCTCCATTCTATTTTCAATGTAGTCATTAATTTCCATGCGCAGATTGTCCTTGAATGGCTTGTTGATTGCAATATCCAAAGTCTGGAGATAGGCCGTAATTCCTGCGGGAATCATTACTTGATCTATTTTTCGTTCATGAAGAAATGACTTCATATCTTTAGCGCGATGAGTGCTGGCTGCATCCCAGACTAGCAGACCTCTTTGGCTCCCTCGCATAACAAGTGGCAGCATTAAATCGACCCATTTTCTTATGACTGCTTGTGTGGCCCAGGCTTTTTCAGTTTCAAGAACAAAAATTCCTGAAACACGTTCAATTTTTTTCCTTCTTGCCCTTAGAAATGATTAGAGGTGTGACTTTGGTGCCATCCAGACGAATTGCCAAAATACAGGTAACACGTGCACTTTCGTAAGCAGTGGAGGGAACGTACACTGAGGAGGCACCCCGCTGTTCAATTGTTGTTTGAGATGATTGGCCCATAAACACTGCAGTTTCATCCATAGCAATCATGTTGGAAAGATTGTATTTTGAGAAATCAATATCATCAATAAAGGACTTGAATGCAAGTGCTCTCTTAATAACTTGAGCATCTTCCAGCCTAAACAATGTTGTGGATCTTCTTAAAGACAGTTCGTTTCGCTGAAGGAAATTATCCAACCAGTGTTTTGATGCTTTGAAGTTTTCCGGGATGTCAAACTGTGGTGCTATTGCAAGCGCATATTCTTGAATCTGAGCCCTATTCACAACCAAGGCCTTTGCTCTCCTGTCAACAACCCATTCACAGATCAGATCTTCCAGCTCTGGAAATGTTGCTTGGCGACCTGATCCACTCTTGCGTTTGGTACCTCTTCCATTTTCCACTTGTTCCATGAGTTTACCATACTCTGCTCGCCACTTGCGGACCATTCGGATATTCAACATCTTTTCCTTGCAGAAAGCAGGAAGAGTTTGGCCCCAAGATTCTTCCACAATTCTCATCTTTGTACTCCATGGTGTAGCTTTTCCTTTTTGTGTTCATGTCTAAGGGGAAAAAAAAGATATGGCATTGAGGTATCCGAGTGGGGGAGGACTTAAAACTTCAGGGGGGGCGACCATTTCAGTAACCCCTTCTGATCCTCATGTGCCATTCCTGTCCCCTTCAGATCAATCATGTGCCATTCCTGTCCACTTCTGATCACTCTGATCAGAAGGGGACAATGATTGGCACAGAGTGATCAGAAGTGGACATGAATGGCACATGATTGATCAGAAGGGGACAATGATTGGCACAGAGTGATCAGAAGTGGACATGAATGGCACATGATTGATCAGAAGGGGACAATGATTGGCACAATCATGTGCCATTCATGTCCACTTTTGATCACTCTGTGCCAATCATTGTCCCCTTCTAATCAATCATGTGCCATTCATGTCCACTTCTGATCACTCTGATCAGAAGGGGACAATGATTGGCACAGAGTGATCAGAAGTGGACATGAATGGCACATGATTGATCAGAAGGGGACAATGATTGGCACAATCATGTGCCATTCATGTCCACTTCTGATCACTCTGTGCCAATCATTGTCCCCTTCTGATTAATCTGATGCATTCATTGTCCCCTTCTACTGTAATCAATAACGTAATACCGGTATACCGTACCTCCTGCAGTCTCCGTTAAGGAGGGATGAGGGAATCTGCCTGCGTTTCCTTGCGCGGAGTGAGTCACGTGCGCACGCTGCAGTCCTGTCACTTCCTCCTCTTCACTTCATGACGAAGCGCGCAGCCATGGAGGCAAATACGGTAGACGGAGGGACCACACGGGGGGGTGCCTTATTTTTAAAAAAATTCTAAAAAGGGGGGGCTGTCTTATTTGATGGCCCTGTCTTATCATCGGGGAAACACGGTAGGTCTAGAAAGTAACAATGTCCCCAAAAATAATAACAGTTAAATGCTAAATATTATTAACAAAAGTACAGATGGCAGAAGTAAATTTAGCTCCTTCAAATGTCTTCGTTATACCTTAGAAGTGGGACTGGTGTGTAGTTCTGTTGGGTCTGTGCATGGCAGGAATAAGGTCTTAGAAGTGGGACTGGTGTGTAGTTCTGTTGGGTCTGTGCAAAGCAGCAATAAGGTCTTAGAAGTGGGACTGGTGTGTAGTTCTGTTGGGTCTGTGCAGGGCAGGAATAAGGTCTGCTTAGAAGTGAGACTGGTGTGTAGTTCTGTTGGGTCTGTGCAGGGCAGGAATAAGGTCTGCTTAGAAGTGGGACTGGTATGTAGTTCTGTTGGGTCTGTGCATGGCAGGAATAAGGTCTGCTTAGAAGTGGGACTGGTGTGTAGTTCTGTTGGGTCTGTGCAAAGCAGCAATAAGGTCTGCTTAGAAGTGGGACTGGTGTGTAGTTCTGTTGGGTCTGTGCAGGGCAGGAATAAGGTCTTAGAAGTGGGACTGGTGTGTAGTTCTGTTGGGTCTGTGCAAAGCAGCAATAAGGTCTGCTTAGAAGTGGGACTGGTGTGTAGTTCTGTTGGGTCTGTGCAGGGCAGGAATAAGGTCTGCCATGAGCAAAAAGAGACCCCCAAGGCAATGGAAATTTCAACAAGGCTTCAAGCTAAGCCTGCGGGCCCATGAAGACCCAATCATGGCTCGAGAAATTTCATTCAAGGCCTGCTAAGCCCAGAGAGACACCTGCAATGCCCATCTAGGCTCCCAGGGGTCCCCACAAGGTTTGCGTGGACCAGGGATGACCCAGCTAGGCCCATGCAACTAGAAAAAATCCTCAGGGGTCTTAATGGGCCTAGTAGGGTTCCTGTAGTCCCTAAGGGCCATGGGGCCTAGGGTGGGGTCCCAGAGGTTTTGAAGGGCAGTGGGCATCCAATTCCCCAAGAGAAACCAGAAAGAGCTTTATTCTTTTTTTTGTTTCCATAAGGCTTGACTCATATGGACAGGTGTGAGTCTGAAAACATGTGGTACCAATAAAATGTTGAAAATTATAGAATTACTAGCGAATTGCCCGTCAAAAAATGACGGCAATGAAATTGTAAGGTAGCTAATGCTGTTTGGTGTATAATAATGAAATATGTAATACATTACTAAATGAATATACTGTACCTATTTTGAAGCATTGTGATGAAGAGCTGGCAATCTGTGTTGATGTTGCTGCAGCATTAGTGGTGTTGAGCTGCTGTGTAAGCATGCTGAATGCGTGCACTGTGTGGTATGAATATCCGTAGGTCGTTTGTGGCGTTTTGCGAGTTTCTTGTGGTGTTTTGCGAGTTTGTTGTGGTGTTTTGCGAGTTTAGAGTGCTGTAGCCTCGTTTTCGTTTTGTTCGGCGGCCATTTTTTCTCTCACTTAGATTTTTTTTTAGTCTCTAAACTCTTTTATTTCGAGTAAAATCTAGGTCTAAGTTGCATTTTTGAGGTCCTGGGTGCTCCCTCTTGGTGTAGGTAAGGTTTTTATGTATGTGCTGTGTGTATGTATTGTGTTTTACATTTTGTAATGTTCGCGAGTTGCGTCCGAGTGTTGCGAGGCCGTAATGTGTGTGAACGTGTGTCGTATGTTGTTTGCGAGTGTCGTAATGTGTGTGTCGTGCTGTTTGGGTTGCGACGTGAAGTTTGCGAGGGTCGCAGTTGCTGGCATGGAGCGCCGCGAGGGCCGCGGGCTCGCTACGCGAGCCCGCAGCGTTAGCAACAACTCGTACGCTCACAACTATATATGTGATAACAGTGCAGGAGTATGATGGCCATATGGTACAGCCAATGAGCAATTTCACCACATGGTGAATAGCCTCTTATATCTGTAAAGTGCGACATATCATGGATGATTTTCTTCCATCTTTTGTGAAAACAAAGAGTTACATTGTTGTTCTACATTAGGAAGGTTAAGGATATAAGAGGGCTAAGGATAAAAGTTACAATCTTGATGAGACATCTTAATGGGTTTATGACAGGATACCAGTTGTGTGGTTAACGGTATCACTACCAAAAGTGTTATAAAGTGTTACATTCCTAACCCTAAAACAGAGGGCTAGCTCTAAGGGACAATAAAAATGTCAGGCTCCCTATGAAATTAGCAAAATTATATCCTCTTTCACATGTCCGTTTGTGATAGGGTATTTTTCAATTTGCATTTGACTTTGTTGCAAATGCAGTTTGTGCAGGGATTCAGGGATTAAAAGAACATTATTTAACCAGTGAAACATGTTTTTTTATTTTTTTTATTTGCAAAATTAAGTATTAACATACTGAAGTTGCATAAAACAGAAAATTTACAACAATTTTTACAACATAAAAAATACATTTACATAGTCATTCTCACCCTTTCATTCCACTTTCAACCTTTCTAAAAAAATGTTAGTATTTACTTTGTACCTTGTTTTTGGTCCCATACTTTCCACTTTAGTGGATCAGCTTTAATACAACCTTTTTGTTCATAATTTTTCTCCAGTTCTCGGATGTATTTAATTTTCCGAACGACATCTGAAAAGTCTGGCGCGATATCTGCCTTCCAGTTTGTGATTATAGTATTTTTGGACACTGAGAAAGTCAGAATCGCGAAAGACTTTTTCTCTATATCGATGTCATTAGGAAAAATGTGTAGCAGGCTACATTCTCCCCTAAAGGGGAATTGGTCTCCCACAATTTCGGACAAGAAAATAAAACACTTTTTCCAAAATAGCCTTATTTTGGGACATTCCCATAGAATGTGCATTAAATGAGCAACTTTACCACAATTTCTCCAACACATTTTTTCTATAGGAATATGAGAAATTTGTGCAATTTTAACCGGTGTAAAATACCAGTTATTAATTATTTTAAAAAAAGTTTCTCTATAAGTTATTTGCTTAATGAATCTGTTTGTTAATTTTAGGGATGTTTCCCAATCTTTAACCTCCAGAGTTAAGTTTAAATTCGACTCCCATTGACACATACCCTTAGTTTTAGGTTGCTCTTCACAGGATCTGATAATATTAAAGCAGTTGGATATTAAGTGTTTTTTTTCCGATCTAAGAAGAATTTTTTCCATAGAGTTTAACACTTTACCAATTTGTGACATTACTTTAGATTGGTGGCAACTGGTTCTATATGCTTCATATGTTAGCCATCCTTCTTTTGCAATATTGAATTTATTTTTTATCTGATCAAAAGACCCAACTGCTCCTTCAATAAGGGTGTCGCTAATTCGTACCATCCCCTTTTTATTCCAATCGTTTAAAACTCCTTTCATATTTATCTGTACCAGAGCTTTAAGTGGGGTTATTAGACTGCCTTCTGGAATTAATTTCTTTTTCTTATTAATTTGTTTCCAATTTTTTGAGATTTCTTTTACCACCGTTGATCCTATCACCATCTCCTTATAAGAGCATTTTTCTCTAAAAACTAAAGCTGATAAATGCCATTCTGGAATTAATGTTTGTTCTATGTACATCCATGGGAGATTATCTGCTGTTTCTAGCCACTTTAACGCCTGTACTACGCTATTGGCTTCTTGATAAGTTTGGAGTAAGGGGTAGGATATACCTCCCTTTAAAAAAGTTCTACCCATGGTTGTCTTTTTCATCCTTATGAATTTAGACTGATGTATATGAAAATCGATAATTCCTTGAAGTTTCTTTAACCAGCTTTTAGGAATCTTAAATGGGATACATCTCAAAAGATAATTAACTCTTGGGAGGATCAACATTTTTACAACTGCAATTCTACCTGAAAAGGAAAATCTGTCTTTTCTCCAGTTTTCTATAATTTTTTGACATTTTGCATATAAATCTTTATAATTCCTTTCTACTGTTTCCTGTGATTTATTCAGAATTATGATTCCAAGATGTTTAAATGATTCCGAGTTCCAGTCATATGGATATATAATCTTTAGTTGGGACAACAGATTTTCTGAAAAATTAAAGTAAAGTGTTTCTGATTTTTTATAATTCAGTTTATAATGGGATACTTTACTATACCTTTGGATTATTTTTGATAAATGATAAAGTGATTCTTCTGGATGAGTAAGTGACAAAACAACATCATCTGCGTAAAGACTAGTTTTGTACTCCCTCTCTCCCACCCTAATTCCGCGAACCTGTGAGCAAGATCTAATAGCTTCCACTAATGGTTCTATCATCAGCGCAAACAAAGTGGGAGAGAGGGGACAGCCCTGTCTGGTACCATTTGATATTCTGAATGAATTTGCCCCTCCCCCCAAACCTGTTATTTGTGCCGACGGAGAACTGTATAAAGCCCCAATCGCTTTGGCACCAAATTCCCCGAACCCAAATTTAGATAATGTTAAACGCATGTACTCCCATCCTACTCTGTCAAACGCTTTTTCTGCGTCTAATGACAAGAATAGGGTGGGAGTACTTTTGTTTCTCGTAATTTCACTTAAATTCATAATTTTCCTAATGTTCTCTGTACCTTGTCTGCCTGATACAAATCCCATTTGATCTGTTGTTACTAATTTACCTATAAATTCCTGAATTCTAAGGGCCAAAATTTTCGCGTACAATTTAATGTCTGCGTTTAATAGGGAAATAGGTCTATAATTGGCGCAATATTGTGGATCCAAGTTGGGCTTTGGGATCATTATGAGTGCTACTTTTATCATTTCTTTTGGTATAACTCCTGTACTTTTTATTTCATTAAAAGTGTCTGTTAGGTGAGGGCTTAATAATTGACCAAAGGTTTTATAAAAGCAATTTGTATAGCCATCTAATCCTGGAGTAGTGTAGGGTTTAAGTTGTTTGATTGCTTTAAGTACTTCTTGGATAGTAATAGGGTCGTTTAGTTTTTCTCGGTCGCCTTCTGATAATTTGGGTAATTGAGTATCATCCAGAAAAGCTTGAATTTCTTCTGTTAGTGGCTTGCCTATCTTGGGATCTTTTTCTAAATTATACAAATCTTGATAGTAATTAAAGAAGGCTTGACCAATTTCTTTAGGAGAGGAAATATACCTACCTTTATCTTTTAAAATTGTTATTCTTTTCTTTTCCCTTTTTTTCCTAACTTGGGTAGCCAATAGTTTGCTGTTTCTATTATTTTGATGATAATATGTCTGTTGAAAGCGCCACAATGCCCTATCTGATATTTGCTGATTAATTTTATTTATTTTATTTCTTATTATTTTGATATCTTCTATTATGTGTACTTGTGCATCCCAAAAAAATTTTGATTCTAACTTATTTAATTCTATATATAGTTTTTTTAGTGGGGTGCCTCTCCGTTTTATTGACTGTGATTTAAGTTTAATCATTAAACCTCTTGTGAATGCTTTTTGTGTATTCCATAACGTGCAATACGATGGGACCGTGTGACTGTTAGTGTTAAAAAATTGTGTTATTTCTTTATTTAAAAATTCTTTATTCTCTTCTGTTTTTAGTAAAAAATCATCCATTTTCTATTGTGCTCTATCTAATTTAACTTTATCAATTTCAATTGTTGCTGTAGTAAAGGCATGGTCTGATATGACTATCTTGCCTATTTTATCTATTATTCGGGAATTTACTAATATTAAATCTATCCGTGAATATGTATTGTGTGGTGTTGAGTAGAAGGAAAATTCTTTTTGGTTAGGATGTTGAACTCGCCATGAGTCAAATAAATTATTTTTAATAGTCCATTCAGCAAATGATTGCGTTACCTTGCTAACTCTTTTAAGATTTTTATCCTCTGGTTTTTTAGATCTATCCAGATTTGTATTAAGTACCATATTAAAGTCTCCTGCAATAATCAGAGGACCTTGTGCAAATTTCTTAATTAACTTAGTTATTATTTTTAAAAATTTACCTTGCTTTTCATTCGGTGCATATATATTAATTAATGTAATTTTTTGTTTATTAATTTGTCCGTTCCATATAATGTAGCGTCCTTCACAATCTATAATAGAAGCAGCTTCGACTATTTCCAGATCATTGGAAAAGAAAATTGATACCCCTCTTTTTTTTTTTTCCACATCCTGAGTGGAGTCTATACTCATAACACCCAACTGCAAAACCCGAAGTTTTACCTTTCTCCCAATGAGTCTCCTGGAGAAATATTAGGTCAGCCTTCTCTTTATGACAATGTCTAAATATTGTTTTCCTTTTACCTGGAGAATTTAACCCTCTAACGTTCCAACTTAAAACCTTTATCCCCATATTCCTCTGAAGCTTAACGCTAGGCTAATATTATTTCCTTTGTTTTTCCTTTTTTTAATTTTGGGACCAAAAACTATTTTCCTAACATTCATACTAGCATTCATCCATACATTCTGATTGTTAGAACAGTTGGGGCTGTAAACCAGCCTTCCGCCATTACTGTTCTGCAGGGATTCAGCCATTGTTTAGAAATGGTTAGCGGTCTAATGAGAAGATGGCTATAATTTTAACCTTACTTAATCTTCTTTTTTCTAGCTAATAAAAATGCATCTTTGGTATTTGGATTATCCTAATACTAACTCTTAGAGATGCTAGAAGATGCCAGGAGATGCCCGGAGAGAGGAAAGGGTTGGAAGAAAGGAGTGTGTCATATTATTATATTATATATATATTTTTGTATTATTATTATTTTTTTATTTTTTATTTTTTTATTTTTTTTATTTATTTCCTTAAATTTTAGTTTAATTTATCCTTTTACCTTTGTGTCATACTTTATGGCTTAGAATTTTGAATCTTCCCCTATCCTTCTATCCTCCCATCCTACTTCTTTTACTTCTCTTTCTCCTTTCCTCTCTCCTGACCTTAAGCAATGTGAAATCAAACTTAGTTAATTTATCTTGATGTTAACAGTTCTAAGTTCTACCCTAAAGAAATAATTATTTTCTATTTTTTCTAAATAAGTACTACTTCGATCCGTGTCCATAAAGTCATAACTTAATGTCTATTGCTGTCTTTTTTGTTACAGAGCTTATTTCTTCGTCTGCCAATCAGGTGTTGCTATTTGCAATTTCATCACTGGCTCTTTTGGTTCGTGTGTTTTCAGGTTTAAGTTATTCAAAAAAGTTTCTCCTTCTTCCGTAGAGTTGATTTTATGCCACACGGATCCCTGCAGCACTAATAATCCTGTTGGGAAAGTCCATTTGTAGATCAAGTTTAGTTTTCTTAGTGCTTGAGTTATAGATAAAAATTCCTTTCTTTTATTCATAGTTCCTTTTGAAAAATCTGAAAAGATTTGTATTTTTTCATATGGTGCTTCAAATTTCTTCTTTATATAGCTAGCTTTGGAGATTGCTTCCTTTGTAGGAAGGTGATGAATTTTTACGATCACATCTCTAGGACTTTTATTTTGTAGATAAGTAGGTAAAGGTATTCTGTGAACTATATCCAATTTCTGATCCAGTTTTGCGTATATGGGGGAAATATTAGAGAATAATTCTCCTAAGTATATTGGAAGATCCTCTTTCTTTATAGATTCCGATATACCTCTTATGCGGAGGTTATTTTTTCGTGAATTATCTTCCAATTTGTTTATTTGCTCATTCAGCTTTTTCATTTGTGTGGACATTTTAACTGTCTGATCCAGTAATATATTATGGTCCAGAATTAGGTTATCAAATTTAATTTCTAGGTCTGCAGATCTTTTGTTCACTTCTGTTATTAATTTAGCGTTTTCCATGATTTGGGCCTTTATTTCTGCAAAGAATTCTGTTTGAAAGTTCTTTAGGATTTCTTTCATTTTTCCAATAGTGAGAAGATTCTCCTCTTGATTCTCAGAATCTCTGTTTATTAAATTAACAGAGGGGAGATCTGTACTGTGATCCAGCCCTTCTTTTAACGTTTGTTTTTGCGATGATTTTGTAAGATTCTTAGGGGAAAAAAAAGTGGATGGTTCTAAGGTAGGGCTTTTCCGCCCTTTCGTTTTAGTTTTCGTCGCCATTTTGTGCTGATAGTGGAAATGATGAGTTTATTTCCTCTTATAACACTTCCTTCTTTCCTTTTTCTCCTTCCTCTATATTATTTGAGGTTTTAAACTTCTTGAGTGTTTGCATCCACTTCTAGGAATGTCTTATCTCTGTCAATCTCAGAATTTTTTTTTATTGAGTAGTTATCTCGCTTTTAATAGTTCGTAAACGATTACCTTATTAATTTAGAAGGACCCTTAGCATCCATTCCAGTCTCTCCCCCTTATAATTGTTTAAACAATACGTTTTCTGTTTCATAAATTTTATTGATTAGATCTCCTCTTGTAATTTTTTGAGAATATTGGAAAATTTATGCCCATTACCTCTCAGTTTGTTTCTTTAGAAAAACCAGTTATCTTTCCAAATAGTATATACAATCTCATTAAATCAGTTCGTTTTTTCCTGGTCTTTAGAGGAGATTTTTTATCTCATAGTTTTATATATTTCCCTGTAAGTTTTCTGTCCACTTTCATAGTATCATATATAGTCTTTATGACAGTTTTTATAAGTTTTTATAAGTGTGAGCTTATAGCTCAATTTGCAATTTATTTATTATCTTAAAGACCATTTCTTTGCGCAAAAGAGGAGAAAAAATGTTTTACTTAGCTTTAGTCCACTTATGTCCTGGATAAGGTTGTCCTTTGAGCTGACTTGGAGTGTACTGCAGCCTCTATGTCCCCATTCTTCTGGGCTTGTGCTGTTTGGAGCTTATAAGATTCTGTGCAGTTACTTCTTCCACTTGGCAGTTCACGTTCTTTGCCAGATCCTACTTCCTGGTGCCTTCCTGCACCTCTATCGTCGGGGTTATAGCACGTCCATTGCTATCCCAGCACTTTGCACTCCCAGAGTCACCAGGGCACCCGGCCGTCGGGGACACACCACACGCCGCCCGCACTGGACTGGACTGTCGCTCCCCCCTTCTCCAGGTGATGCTAACGTGGATGTGCTTGCTTAATCGGCACACCCGCCCTTTTTGCAAGCTTGCTCACTCTCTTTGGCGCCATCTCCTCCCGCAAACCGCCGTGCTGTCCGGCTAGATTACCATTTCCGGTCACTCCCCCCCCGTGAAACATGTTTTTATCATGCAACAAAAAGCTTTTGTAAAGTTTAACACCAGGTCTTTCAAGTCTTTGTCTGAAAAATCAATAGTAAAATATGTATTGAACATTAGCAGCCCTATAATCATTTTAAAAAATCATAATTTTTGAAGAATCTCTTTATTTGTAGAGGGATCCCATCTTGCCTAATGTCAAAACTTCCTGACAGTTTGAATCCTGAAGGGTGTGCTTATTTGTATCTATCAGTTGAGAGGGGAGTTGGGGATGAGGGAGGAGTAAGGATTTGTTAATTAATTGGATCTATTAGAATTTGACACCTACTACATTCCCACACATGTCCAGAAGCAGACAGCTTGGAACATTACCAAAAAGTATGTGGGGCACACATGCTACACGTCCATGATCCACTGTAGTCCAAAACTTTCTTACATGTCTTATACATTATCAAAATGTTGTTTTGCATGTAATATAAATTATATTGTCATGCAATTGATGTGACATAAATATTTCCCTGTATAGATTAATATAGTTTCTTAAAATATTACAGTGTATAGATGAATTGAGTTTGAGGATTAATTTACTGACAAGTATACGGTGTGTGCAGAAATAGCATTTATTGGTGTATCAGTAAATATCAAGGATAAACAATTATAAGTGTTTACACTTGTAAGCTTTTATATTTAGTTAGATCACAGTATACAGTCTACCCAATGTCTATTACAATCTCTTTTGAATGATTGGATAACAAGTAGTCTTAACACACTTCATATTTGGTTAGATCAATAAGCAGAATATACAAACGTATCAAATGTTGATTAACAATTTATTTTAATACAATCTATATTCGGTTAGTTCAATATAGGAGTATATTAACAGTGTATATTATCGTAGTTTGGTTAACAGTCAATCTATATTTGATTAGTGCAATGTAGAAATGATATGCAGAGTGTATAAACAATCAGCTGACTATTTGTTACAGTATACATGATATTAATAATTAGCAATATAACCTGTTACTCCGTGGAAGCGGTAAATATGGTATAACAATTTATATGGCAGTTAGAATATAGAAATATATATTGAAGCAATATGTATCAAAGGTAGTTATATAGTATCTGAGATTGCAAGCTAAATAGCCTGTGTATTTAGGTATTGGCAAGCTATTATTTGGTACTGGTCTTACATCAAAATTGATTACATTTAAATTGAATTCATCACATCTGTCAATTCAATCAATAATGATGGTTGATTGTGTGATTCAAGACTATGTATGTTAAGCATTGCTAAGTAGGGTTTGCTGTATAGGTGTTTTTAATAATTGGTTTTGTAACAGTGTTAAATGGTTACATTATTAAATAAAGTCAATCAGTCTGTTTTAGGAAATATGAAATATATTAATTAACATCTATACTCCGGAATGAAGGTGCTAATTTGTCTGGTTTCCCAAAAGTGTAACAGAAGGATTGTGGTATATTGGGCTAATTTTACCTCTACTACAAATTAGAAAGTTAAACCAGTTTACACAGTATCTCACAACAGTGAGTACACCCCTCTCATTTTTGTAAATATTTTATTATATTTTTTCATGTGACACCACTGAAGAAATGACACTCTGCTACAATGTAAAGTAGTAAGTGTACAGTCTGTATAACAGTGTAAATTTGCTGTCCACTCAAAATTACTCAACACACAGCAATTAATGTCTAAACCGTTGGCAACAAAAATGAGTATACCCCTAAGTGGAAATGTCCAAATTGGCCCCAAAGTGTCAATATTATGTGTGGTCACCATTATTTTCCAGCACTGTCTTAACCCTCATGGGTATGGAGTTCACCAGAGCTTCACAGTTTACCACTGGAGTCCTCTTCCACTACTCCATGATGACATCACAGAGCTGGTGGATGTTAGAGGCCTTCACTCCCCCACCTTCCATTTGAGGATACCCCACAGATGCTCAATAGGGTTTAGGTCTAGTGACATGCTTGGCCAGTCCATCACCTTTACCTTCAGCTTCATTAGCAAGGCACTGGTTCAGAAGAAGGAAAGACCAGGAAGAGACAAAAGACCCAGAAAAACAACAAAGACCCTGTACCTTCTCTCTCTCCTTTAGATAACTATTTCTTCCTCATCATCACAAGGTTGATTTCCACAATCACAAATAGTTTCTCTCCTTTTGCGTGTATATGTCTAAATTAGAATGTATTGATAAATATGTTGTGTATGTCTGGTTCTGTATGCTGGAGGGCCCTCTGGTACAAAAAATGTAACTGGATTAAAATTAGTATGTGTGACCACAGTTCCATTTGGGGGGCCAAGTATTTTTTGGGTAAATAGACTACTATTGTGCCATTATCTTAACATCTGCTTGATAATATTTATGTTAAAAAATGTGGTAGTGAGGAAAGATGCATATGCCTTAACACACTATCTTAAATCTGTAGCATTCTGAAGGTTGCAACTTCATCTTTTGAATTGGCTTGAGTCTTGCTTGCTAGAACATGCTTATCAGACTCAGAAGTTTATTTTATAAACTCTAAACTTATTTTATCTCAAAGAAAAATTATTTAATCCCTTGCATGTTAAAAAAGCACACTATAAGTGTTTGAGTATATAGTGGTAGTAGCAAGACAACCTTATATAATGTAAATAATAGATGGGTGTTGTATTCTTATTACCCCCAAAACCCACAACAATATACATTTTAGAAAATTACCAATACCAATAAAATATTACAGAAACTGATTAAAACATAATTTATTTCATCCGTCCTTTATCTTACAAGTCAATAGTGAAGAAGCATAAAAAAGTCTAATTTAATTTCTGATCTGATTAAATTGAATTGAATGATAATACAGTTAAATTAAGCTGCAGTCCAGACCTCCATAAGATTTGCAGTCCCTCTTTTTCCTGTAATATACCCGAACAGACGATGAGAGATAATCAACCCCATTGTGTCTCAATTTAATGTAATTTATCTGTACTATAGACCACTTATTTTTTTATACAAAAATACATATTGTCATTTTTAAAGTATAATATTTTAAATATAAGTATAGAGGGATTGCAGTGGGATTTTATTTTAAATGGGTATTGTAGTACTTTAATAAGTTGTTTGCAGAATATTTATAAGATCAGGTACATTAAAATAATGTAATGTTGAGAATAAGTTAGCAAATATTTTTCTTAGTTTTTAGAATATGCATATAAAAGGGTTGTATATTTTGGCTCCTGCTTCTTTCCTAGTTCAGAGTGGAGGGTTTTGCACTGCAGGATGTTCTGCTTGTGGATGTCTTATACCTTTGATAATTGGTAGAAACTTTTGGGTTTTACATTTGAATGTCTTATAAAGGTTTTAAGACATTAGTTATCATTCATTCATAACCCAAGACAATCATAATTAAACATTAAATAATCCAATACTTATTTCAAATGAGAATGGATAGAGAGAAAGTGAAACAGGGGTGAAGGTGGTTATTGTATATCATATTTTAAAATATATTTTAATACCATAAGCCCCTTGTTGCACTTAACTATATCCTTTATTGTACTTAACCATATCTGAGACAATAAAATATAATCCAATTAGTTTATTTCTGTCAAATACAATCTTTATTTCATTCCATGAGGGTAAACTTGTTTTCTTCCAATTCAAGGTGATCAACCATTTAGCCACCAAAAGAACATTAATGAAAAGATTGCTCTTTTTATAATTTTTTTTTTTAAGGAAAAATATGAAATAACATCAGATGTGGAGTTACATTTAGATCTTAATCAATAATTTTAGACAACTGGTTAATACAGTTTAGCCAAAAGTCTTGAATTAAAACAAATGACCACAACGTGTGTTCATGTGAACCTAGATCTTTACATCTCCAGCATTGTCCCAAATGCTCTTGAGGGGCAATTTTAGCTAATTAATTTTGGTGCTATATGCCATCTTTGAATGAGTTTGAAATATACTTCTGTCAAGAAGGTACATTTCGTATATATCTGTATCCTGAAAAGCTTTGTGCCATTGAATTCCTTCAAAATAAGTAAGCTCTCTCATTTCCTTTAAGTAATCTTCTGTTTTAGCTATTGTAGTTTGTATTTCACTATATTGTAACCATTTATCTTTTGGGATATTATACTCCTTAGCTATTAGCTCAAAAGATTTCGGTTTTCCATCTATACAGTATATAAGTCAGATAATGTTTTTAATTCCCAGTTTACATTTTGAGATGGGAAAAGATCAGAACTAATCCGACGTAATGGTATATTTGGGGATGTAAAATTAACCAAATTCTGTTCTGCATTATATTTAAACTACATTTTCAACAATGATTTAGGAACAAGAGGTAATTTATTTATTATATTTTTATCCTTAGCTTTGGTCCTTAGTATATATTTAAGTTCAAATTTTCTAGCAAGAGACTTCTCAATCTCTAAAATATAGAGATATTTGTCTTTAGGGAGAATTTTAAAAGATGCATTAATGTTACTGCTTTTGAGTATTCAAGTAAGTTGCAGCTAAACCTCCCTTAGAAAAAGTCCTAGATACTATTTTTTTTTTATACAGGATTTTTTACCTTTGTAGATAAAATTGATCTAACATCATTTGAAACTTTTAATTTTTAAATTGATATCTTTAATGGAAGACATCTTAATAAATACGTTTGTTTCGGCAATATAATCATTTTAATAGTGGCTATCCTACCAAATCAAGATAAATGTAATCTCCTCCAATCTGCAAGAATACCATTTATTTGGCTATAGAGACTATCCATATTATACTGTATGTACTCAATTTTTTTAGGTTATATGTAAAATTAATCCCCAGATGTGTTATGGCATTTGAGTTATCTTTTAATATCAATCTTTCCTCCATATTAACATTTATTCCCAGTACTTCTGATTTAGAAATATTTAACTTATAAAAGGATAGGCTATTGTAGTCTTTAATCATTTTATGCAAATTGGTTAGGGATTTTTCTGGGTTACTAAGAGTGATAACTACATCATCATCAAAATAGTAGCTTTACTAGTTAGATTTCATATTACTATTCCTTCTATCCATTTAGAATATACAGTAATGTCCCGGCACCTAACCAACCGGCACTCTCAAGCAACCGGCACTGGCATCAATTCCGCATTTAAAGAAAAACTCCCTCTAAACTGGCATAACCGGCACTATCCGGCAGTTCAAGACTGCAATTTTTCTAATTATTTTTTCTGGGCCTAAAGTTTAGGTGTTAATGCATTTTTAAAGGCATTTTGAGGGTTTGTTTTTGGGGGGTTTAAGGGTCGTTTAGATCCTTTGTTCAGTGAGTCCCCTTATCCGGCAATAGGGAGACCCCGTAGGTGCTGGATAATCATTTTTATTAAAGTCTCAATGATTAACGCGTAGTAGCCAAATCTGCCTAGACCGTATCTATCTAAAACTATTTCTATATATTCTCAATTAACCCTTTGAAATCCTTTTTGGCGTCCATTGATAGGGTCATTACTGGGAGCTTTTTTATTTTTGAAAAGGCTAAAAGATTTATAAGTTTACAAATGTTATCTGTGCTTTGTCTATTTTTTTATAAAACCTGTCTGATCCATGTTAATACATTTTTCTCTTACAGAGTTTAATCTAGTTGCCTCCTACTATATTTGTGCCTAGTTAAGATGTTCTGTTTGTGTATGTATCTCCATATGCACTGCAGAATACACACCGGTTATTTAACCGATGTTGCAGCAAATAGTAACTGTTTTGGCTGCAGTATATCTGTAACCGTTGGCTGCAAAGTTACTGAGACAATTCAATAATATAGAGCAGTTACCAGTTGTTAATAATATTAATTATTTAAAGAACAAATGGCATTTCTACTCTGTATGTACTGCATGGCTGTATTTAGCTCTAAGATGCCCTAGGCCATTCAGACTTGTACGCCACCTCACTCCCACTTGCATATCCTCCTTTGCGCATTCTATATCTCAAATCATATATTTATGTGTGTATATGTCAGAAAGAATCAAGTACACTTACAGACAGAAATATCACTACATATAGACATTTCTGTGCATTTACAAACATATTTAAATGTACTGCACTCATGGCCGGATCACCCATTAGGCCTAGTAGGCATCCGCCTAAAAAGAAAAATGGGTCCTGGCTTTAAAAAATGAAATGCTGCAGTTCATAGACTGGGACCTTGCATAACCTGTGTACTCTCTAGCAATTGCTCCTCCACTTCACTGCCTAGGGGCTCCAAAACGGTGGATCCGGTCCTGACTGCACTGTATCTTCAGGCAGCCTGCTGACACCTGAAACTGTGCTTCCCTAGGCCTGGGACACGTGTATTATGCACACTTCTTTATATGGTGTGGTCTAGGCTATATGCCAGAGGTAACATGTCAGGATTGGAAAACATATAACAATAATTGCAGGTTAGAGAAGAATGTGCACAAATTAATAGAAAAAATAGTAATAAATCTGTGGGATAATAAGCACAGAGCTCCCTGACATGTGAAAAAGTGGTATTCACGTTCACAAAATAAACATGTTTATTGCTGTTTCCTACATATAAAGGTTACAGAACCGGCTCCTTACTGATACCTCAGGCACATAAGGGGGCAGGGCTCAGGAATCCTGGACAGAATTTACATGCACCTGCACCTGTTCTTATTTATAGGGTAACTGTAATGCTCTGCATTTTACTGTAGTCTACAATAATATAAACAACTTTGCGATATACTTTTCTACACTCGTGAATAAGTGTTTCTTGTAAGGTTGCATTTTTCGATAACTCCCTACTTTTTCCGTTTAGTATGCATGTCCCTCTGTTTGTTTAGATGCTTTTCCTAATTAAATGGGAGTGTGGAAACATACCATAGTCATTTTAAATTAGCATTATTAAAATTAATATAAATTGCCATTTGCAAGTTAAACTTTCATTTACTTATTAACGCAAACTTTTGGAAAGGCTGAAAATATAAGAATTATAAATTGGCTCTTTTCTAAATTATTAAAAAAGACCACTTGGGCCATTTTTTTCTACATGGTATTTTGAATGACACAACTTGATAATAAGGAGAAGATGTTTTTAAAACGTAAAAGCCTTTATGCAGCTTTTACATTTTTCACTTTTATAAGTTAATATTCTTACTACAGGTCTAGATTTTATTTATGAAACCTGCTGAATCTGTTTCGGTTTTGCATAATTTAATTTATCATCTATGTGAATTTTTTATTTATTTAAATTTTTTACATCTAAATAAGGGTATTTGATGTATCACAGTGTTTTTTAAATGACACTCTCAAAGCACAATAAACCGATTCAGACATTGTATTACTGTATTTTCACAATAGGAATTTAATATGTACAACTGCAGAGAACTTTCATTAGTTGTTTGCAACTGTCAGCCAGTGACCGGTAATAGTGATGTATTTATTATCTGTCTACCAGTAACACCTAAATACTATAGTGTGCTCTGTGCATTCCCTTTTAATTCCAAGGACTTTTAAAGGTTTTGCTTAAATGACCACTGTAAATTGAGAAACACTTCATATGTTTGTGAAGTCTGTAATAAACTAGCAACATTAGCAGATGTATCAGCCATGGGAATAACATCATTTAAAATGTAAATCTTTAAATTATACACACTGTATACACATGGAGTATTCCATGGTTATGTTGTGCACATTCCATGTTGGCTCGGAGTCTACTGATTGTATCCCCTCCTTCCTCTCCATCTATTATGGAAGGAGGGGAAAGGGAGAGGATTGGTGAATTCAGATAAGATATCAGCTTTGACAGTTTCCTCCTCCACATGCTCAGTAGAATTATTCTTGAAAGCCTTAATTGCTATTCTTTGTACATGTCCCCTTGTACCTTGAAAATGAAGTATGTTTATCATGGCAACTGCAATGCATTTGGAGAATCTGGGAAAAGGACGATTTTCTCTAAAAATGCATTCAAGCCGATAACTTACCTAACTATAATCTTGTTACTTATATATACACACACAGGCACACAACGTCGTAATCCTTTAATATTTTTTACATACATCCTGCCCCACAACTTTTGTAATGTTTGAATCATGCTATTTGCAATTCATTACATTTTTTATCTTTTATTCTCTGTCTTTGTCAGTAAAATTCCTGAAAACAAAATAATAATGTAATTTAGTGCTCAAAAATTAATCACTGTGTACAGAGTTCCTGATGCAAGAATTGTGTAGAATTTCTTAGAAAATGATCACTCATGAATATTGCTATTAAAAAAGGGGGATTAAATATTCACTGTGCCAAAAAACCCAGCTAATTAGATTATTTCACCTTGGACCAGATATCATGAAGGATGAAGTGCTGAAAAATTATTGGAGATCTCCATTCAAGTGTTATCCTATTGAGCCTATTTTGTATGATCTGAGATCTCCATTATCTTAAACCACCATCATTAAATTTACAAGTGACCCAATTTTTAAAATAGCAGCCCATGTTATTCAACACTGATGGTTACTGAACAGGAGACAGACCCCAGGGCCCCAGGTAGAAATTATAGACCAAGCCCTCTTGATCAAGAGTTCAATAGGCAGAGAGGAATATGTGAAGGAGTCTAGATTTAGTGGACGTAGTAATCAGAGTTGCTGGAGGTCATGGTCAGAAGGCAACAATCACAATCTCTAGCTGAAGGTTGCATCAAGTAGCAATTACCATGGTCAAGCTCACTAGCAAAAGGTTATGGCAGGCAGCAATCACAAAGGTCAACCTCACTAGTAGAAGGACATGGCAGTAGAATATTCTGAGTCTCTAATAGCAGGTTATGACATGCCAAAATTAGAATGGTCAGATACTCGAGCTTAAGATGGTAGCTGACGGTAACAAGAATGGTCGGAGTCTTTAGGAGAAGGTGGATGCAGGTGATAGACAGAATTGTTAGAGACACTAGTGGAAGTTCAAGACATCTATCAAACAGAAGAGCATTTGGGCCACAAGCCAATGTCAGAACCAGGCGATAAATCAATATAGCACTCAAATGGAATATTAAACAGTGTTACTTGGGCAAGAGATGCCAAGACTGGTACATTCTAATAGGTAGTAGAAACACTTACTGAAACTGATTTAGTTGTATCATTATTTGACTTACACGCTTCCATAGCCCTGGAATGACACACTCCACATCTCTGATAAAATCAATCACTCTTTAGTGATGCATGATTTGAATATAATATTAATCAACCAGTGATGAGGTAACTGCACAAAAATGCAGAGTAGAGAGGCAAAGGATGATTTAGGTAAGATTGCATATCCTTACATAGGCCCCTATTTAATTGTCCAAATCGCAATGACATGAGCCCGTAATAGAGCCTGTAAACGTTACTGATTGGCTAATTTTAGCTACTTGCATTCCAATTGCGAGTTACAGGCTCAAAATCCCTGCGGTTGTCAAAAACTTAACTCTGTCCTATCTCCTCCTTTGATGTTTCCAGCCAGCAAATGTTAACAGTGCTAAAGACGCAAAATAAATATTCAATTACAACAATTCAATAAGCCCACAATTGCCTTCAAACCTGTAAGTGGCAAATGTATCAAAAAATGATACAAGTAATAGATAGGACCTGCAAGTGGGGTAAACACCTGCAAAAGCAACAAAACACACACTACTGTTCTTTAAAATACAGGCAAAGCAATGAAAGGCATTCAAATTAATTGCACAACAGTCTCAGGCTCGCAAATCTGCAATAAAAAAAATTTAAAAAAATATTTCCGTGTTCGGTCTTCCGAATCATGGAGTTAATACATATCATGGAACCCACATAGACTAGAATAGTAGCATTATTGATTTTAATTGGTTTCTACATTTCTGGATTGCAAATCCGATTGCAAATTGTACTTCTAAACACTAATTAATTGTAGTTTAAACTCCATGTTTTACTGACGTCATGATGATGGTCTCCTTTACTATTGGCTCTGTCTAAATTGTAACTTATGGGCTTGCTTAATAGATCATGATCATGCCCGGAAATGCTACGTACGGGTTTATGGTTTGCGTGTTGGGGCAGTGAGCCTGTACTTGTGGGCTTGAGGCAATTAAATACATCTATATAGTAAACAAATGTGGAGCCCGCACCCAAAAGTTTGGTTTTAAGGTAATTATGGGCTTGCATTTAAATGGGGGCCATAGTATCACCAGAAGTTGCAGAAATAATGAAACAAGCAAATGCACTAAATATAATCCACACTTATGGCTCTGATTATAACTTTACATTTTGAGTAATTTGTGTCAGCATAATTATGCAGAAAGATTTTAATACTGCTAGATTTAATTAGAAAAAAAAAATATTGTTGCTTCTGTGTGTCCCTGCAGACCACCGTGATGTTGGTGATGTTGGTGATGGTTGTATATGTTAGAGGTGGACTTCATGAGCGTAATTTGTAGTTATGCTAGCAAGTTACCCACTTCTGAGCATGTGCAAGGGCTAGGGTTAGGTGTCAAATTCGAAAAAAGCCCCATTACATAGCCAATCCTCTAGCTCTTTTTCCAACTCCTCAGCCCCTCTCTGCTTGATAATTTAACCCCATCCCTTCAGTCTCCAAGCTATCGCAAATTATTGATACCAGACAATCTGGATCCTTTTATATAAAGAAACTTTCAAAATATGATTTTTACTAAATAATAAAAACTACTACAATGTATCAGTTTACTATAATAATTACATAACACTGTTGTTATTTAAAAAAATTCCTGGGAGAAATCTGAGTAATAAATATTTGAATCCAGATTCCAGGCAGTTCAAATTTCTGTCACACAAAAACATGTCATGTCTTAATCCTGCTGTGGTTTGGTGTTTGGCGAGGTGTGAGAACATCAATAGTATGATAACAATCAAGACACAATTTTATATATATTCAAGATATAGTGAAACGTATCACTCCATCACATTAGTTGTACAGCAATAGGTGCTATTTTAAAATCGTATTTATTAAAATGTATAACCTGTACCAGATTTATAAAGATAGCCCTATTGTATAATATTGTATATTTCAAATCAATTCTTATTTTATGCAGATCTGACAATAGGAAGCTTTCTTACAACAAATTATCCACTTTATATGTTTGTTTATATATACTGTATAAATATATATATATATATATATATATATATATATATATATATATTATTTAACATGTATTATCTGCAGTACAGACGCACCCTTAGAAATTACACAAAAATGCAACTTTGTACCATCTGCTAGATATGTAAAGCCCCTGGAGCCAATTCCAGCCGATAAAACCTAGTGAAAACAATGTGTGTATAGTGAAAACACTAAGCTCCTCCTCCTGTCAAACAGAGCCAATGGTTTGGCGCCATCACTCAGTTCAAAATAAAACAAACATCAAAAGCTTATGACTTTCTCCTGTGCATGCTATGTAGCCATGAGTTGGAATTAAAGGATCACTGTAGATTGGAAAAAAAACTTCATATGTTTGTGATGTTTAGAATAAATTAACACAATAACCTGTTATAAGCTGTGTTTAATAGACACTGCTTGTGTCTTCCATGCTTCCAAAGTGCTTGGAGACTAAGAGGGGGTGTTCATCGAATTTTTAATATCTATGCAAGAGCGGAAGTATGGTGAGGAAGATCCAGGGATTCATTGATCCATTGGTGGATTCAGATAACATTCCAGCACAGGACACCTTCCTCCTTTCTCCCATAACTATGATAGAGGCATCTGGCCGATATACTTGCTTGCCCTACTCTGTTACTGCCTCCTTGTGCCTGTAACAGGAAGAATTAGTATCATGAAAGCTTCCATGCACTAGCAGAGTGTGCAAAAATAATGATTTTCTCTTAAAAGTTTTATGCACATGGCATACACAGCTGCTGATGTTGATAATTTGTTGCATACTTCACAAACATAAGGCGTTTTTGCTAAATCTACAGTGCATTTTTTATAACTTTTTTTTTTTTCAGTTCTGAATTGATCCAGTAATACATGTTCAGACATTTAAGTTATGTTGAAAAACTGTATATCTATCACTAAACCACCATTTTTGTTTTTGTTGGTCCACTTGTAAAGGTAGAAGGAGACCTTGAATGCAGAGAGGATAAATATGGTATTTAATATTAGTGCCTACAATAGTACTAATGGAAATTGTATTAGTTTACAGGTTCATACCTGCTCAAAAATGCAGCTGAATAATTGTATTCTCTAAAAATATTTAGGCTAACTCTTCAAGAGAGAACACTCATTAAACTAAAACTGTCCATTATATTTAACATGTACATACTAAGCATACATGTTGTCTTTAATCTGAATTATAAAATTGTTGAAATCTATTTTAATGTTTTTAAGTTATAATTTATAAGATTTTCCGACTTCATTTCATTTAAGAAATGTCTGAGGGGTGTATCATGTGATAATATAGGCGTTTCACAAAGCCCAAAAAAAAGTTGGGAGTATCATGCTATGTAATAATTGTTTTCAAATCAAAACATTTCCCATTAGTGAGTGAGCGTTGGGTTCTCCCTTATGATATTGGGTTGAAGGTGAGCAGAAAATAAACATTTTCAGAGTAATGACATTGGTGCATTGAAACGTAATCTGTCACGCACACAGCAGTTACTAAAAAAATGGAGATAAACTCGTTTTTAGATTCTCCTGTAGGGAAAGAGATATCAAGTTCAGACACTAGAAGGAATGTTACAAAGCCGGATGACTGAGATGTATACTGGGTTGTTTAATATTAATGAGTTTGGAACTGTACAACAAGCGTTTATATCATTAGCATATTTCTGCTTGGTCTAACAAGGCCCAGGCCTTGGGCAGCACATATTTTAGGAGGCAGTAAGTGACTTCAAATTTTAATGTAGACCAAAAGAATTGTGTTTGTAAGGACACATAAACCTCTATGAGCCAGCAAAAGACACACTTAATGTCAGACACATAAGAAAAACTTCACTTGTTTATAAAGTATGTAACACACTAACTGAAATGCAGTTCTGGAATATACTTCACTTTAGCAAACTCTGGTTGTATTATGTGCAGAGGAATTGAATTTATGTGCAAATATGTCAACAAATACCCTTCCATGTACAACAACAACTTAATATGCATCAGGAGTATACTAAAAATAAAGAGCCACCGAGGTCCAAAATATGTCTACCATGCATTTAAACAATACAAAAATGTGTGATCTATGGTTGGTATTATTTTCTCATTTGCTTTCCTGACATGTTATAAGAAAAAAAGGGCAGAGGCACCCTTGTGCTTTTGTTAAGAGAAATCTTCTGGAAAGGAATACCTTTATAGGAGACACTTAGATATATAAAGTATAAAATCCTATTATTGTAGTTGATTGCTTGACCCATGCATGATCCATTTAGGCTAAGATGATAAATAAAAGACACGACGACTGAAAATGGGAGAACAACGGGCCACAGCTTTATTATAACAATTGTAAACAATAACACTTAACTTTATTTACATGAACTATTTTTATCCTTTTACCGGGGGAGGAGCCCGGCCACGGACAGTAACCTCATGCTTTGAGCCCTGCCCAAAGCCCCAATGCTTATATTAAGCACGCCCTGTGAAGTAGGGGCAACACCCACTTAGGCCAGTGGGCTGGGCAACTCACCTCCCGCCACGGAGCACGCGAGGGACGCCTCCCGAGACTGCGATCCCCCCCTACTGGACATCAAAGCCAAGGCCCGTAAAACACTCTACCTAAATTCTAGCATCATTAACTCCAGCCCCATTTCTGTAAGGTGAACCTTGTCCTTTCTGAAAAAATCGTCGGCACCGGCCGGCTCGAACTCATTATAACGGAAACTCGCAAGCTGCTGGTTGAACTTCTGTCTTGCTTTATCCAGGCAGACCGGGTCGCGCGCGTTACGCCAAGATCTTCTTTTTATCATCTCAGACCAGATAAGAAACGTGCCTGGGAACTTCTTCACCCATTTTTCGACATCTCTTTTCATGACTTTCAACATTCGTCTCATGGGTACCGTTCCCAGATCGTTCCCGCCGGCATGAATTAGAATAACGCTGGGCTGACCGTAACGCTGCGCGTATGTGTCCAACAGTCCGTCCAACTGCGCCCATCACAGTCCTCAAATACCGCACCACCGAACGTGCAAGCCCGTAACAGGAAAGCCCAGTTGTGCCTTTTCTTCTGTAACTGCAGTTAACCTGTGGGCCCAGTACACATACGAATGGCCAACAATCCACAGTTGCTTCTGTACTCCTGAAAGCAGAAAGCAACAACCATTACACCACTGCACTCGGCCTCAAGTAGGAACGAAAACGCTCTGATTCCCATCTACCGATGCGTTTTACTGCAGCGTCGGGCAAACCCAGCCTGGCTGCCTCCGTGGCTACACCCGAAGCAGAAAGAGTGTCCCTAATTCTGACTGCTCAAATCCGAGCCGCTGCAATGCACTTTTCAACACTTTTTTGAATTGGTACAGTGACAGACAGTGCCGTTCCATCGGCGTGTACCAGCAGCGAACACCTTCCCACCGGTCGCTGCGTAAGGTACTCCTCTACACAAGCATATGGGCAACACTCTGTGCCAACCTGATGCAGAACCACCTCTTTTCCCACTTGGTCGGTCTTTGACCTCCGTAACCAAATTACTATCGTACCCTTCTTCAGGCAGGTATCTACTACTTGCAGTCCCCCCGAACCGTGTCTACTGTTCGCGACTAACTCCCCTATCCTAAACGCTCCGAAGAACGCCAGGGAAAAAGCCGTTCGGAAAAGTTGAGATTCAAAGGAGTTTCTGCAAACCACCACCAAAACCTAAGCCATTCTCAGTAACAACTAAAAGGTAATCGGCCACCTGTTATCCGGCCTGCGGACACAGTTAAACATTCCGCGCACCACCTTGCGCACTAGGAACTCCTTTGTAAGGTCCCTCTGCCCGGCAAGCTTAAACATAAAAGCCAGCGCCGTGACCTGTCTCCCTACTACTGCTCTTGTTTCGCTTTGCTCGGCGCACCGCAGCAGGTACCAACGCAGGATCCCTATGGTCTTATCTTCCGTAGTAGCGCCACCGGCCGCTGCCACTAGGCCATCCCATTTTGCCCACACGCGTCTGTACGCGGTCCATGTTGCCGGGGCAACAGACTGTCTCACGAGTCTCGTCACCTGGCAGCTCCAAGCTCCCAGAGTTCCGCGGGAATGCATTCCCCTAGGGCATTCGCCTGAGGGGCCAATGCCCTGAAACGATCCTCCTGAAACCGAGAAAGGGCATAAGCAATTCCGTTCTCTACCACTGGGACATGTCTCGCCTGAAACCATATGTTCAGGCGAAGACAGCATAGTACAAGATGACGGAGTAATCTTATCACCGGTAGGGATGTAGCCGTGATGTTGTTCACGGCCTCCACCACCCCTATCTTATCCGAGTGGAATATGACTCGCTGGTCCCTGAAAGTCGTACCCCATATGTGTAATGCCACCATCATGGGGAATAACTTGAGGAATGTAGGGTTCTTTGTTAAACCTGCTACTTCCCATTCCTCCGGCCACACCGCGGAGCACCATCTCCCTTGGCGATATGCACCGCAGCCAACAGGTCCAGATCCATCTGTGGAAAGATCTAGCTCTGCGTTGGTGGCGCCCTTCTTTTGAAGAAGCGCCCGCCCATTAAAGTCGGCGAGGAAAACTGACCATACCTTCGCCTCATCCCGCATAACCCTGGAAACTTTTATGAAATGGTGCGGTTTCGCAATACCTATAGTAGCGAGTGACATCCTTCTGCAGAATATCCTCCCCATGGGGATAATTCTACATGCGAAATTCAACTTTCCTAAGATAGATTGCAACCGTCGCAGGGACACCCTCAGTGCGCCTTGCAGCGCACTGAGCTCCGCTCGCATGTCCACCACCTTTTCCAAGGGAAGACTGCACTCCATTGTCGTGGAGTCGATCCGAATCCCCAGAAAGGTCAACTGATCCTGGGGCCCTCCGTTTTGTCGTAGGCCAGTGGTACCCCGAAATCTTGACAGATTCCGGGGGAAAACCTCCAGCATGAAAAGGCAAGCGTCGTTCCCAGCTGGACCGACAAACAGGAAATCATCTAGGTAGTGCGTAATGCTCCTGTACCCAGCTTCCAGGCTCGCAACCCATTGTAAGAATTTGCTGAAAGCCTCAAAGTAAGCACATGAGATTGAGCATCCCATGGGTACACATAGGTCGCCGAAATACCTGCCGTCGTCGAAACACCCTAGCAGCCGGTGGCTCGACGGGTGGACCGGCAGCAACCTGAATGCTGCTTCAATGTCCACTTTCGCCATGAGCACACCGGTACCTGCCCGCCTGACCAATTCGACCGTCCGGTCGAACGATTCATAAGACACAGTAGCCTGGTCTTTTGATATACCGTCGTTCACCGAACGCCTTCTGGGATAGGAAAGGTTGTATTAACCTAAGTTTACCCTTCTCCTTCTTGGGGACAACCCCAAGCAGAGATACGATCAAATCCTGAATAGGAGGGGATGCAAATGGCCCCGCCATCGTACCCAATTTGACCTCGTTGATAACCTTGGCTTGAGCTACCCCTGGGAATTCCCTGGCTGACCGCAAGTTCGGGACCAAGAGAATATCAATACCGCACGGAATACGGAATCCCTGCCTGAAACCTTCTTCCAGGAGGCCAATTTACGTTTTAGCCACGGCAGCATGGCGGGGAGGCGTATAGGCGTCCTGCCCTTTTGCAGGAGGCTCTCCCCCTCTACTCCAGTCTTTTGCTCTACTGCATCTGGCCAAGGGATGCTCTCCCCCGCAGGTCGAACATGCGTGTTTGAACCTACAGTTCGGGGCCAATCTACAGACCCCTTCATTATATGCGAAGCAGATGTGGGTGGGGCTCTTTGCTCAACTGGCCCCGCTCCGAAAGGGCGGCGTGACTCTCATCAGTGTCATAATGTTCAACCAGTATGCCCCCGCTTTGTCACTCCACGCCATGGTTGGCCTTGAGGCCAAGTACTGGCGAAATTCCTCGTTGTACCGCCACCAGGCCGTGCCTCCATAGACTTTGTGGGCATTGCGAATTTCGTCTATGTAAACGAATAATCCCGAACTCTGTGCGGGGTGTCGCTCACACAGTACGCAGGCCCAGATGGAGAATGCTTGCAGCTATGTGTCGAAAGTCCTAGGTAACCTCCCAAAGGACCTCCGCCGATCATCTCCCTCCCTGAGGCCCCTCTCGGCCATTTCCAGTTGTCTAGACATGGGGAGAAGGGAGAACAATTCTACGAACTCCCTCCTCCAGATCTTTTCTTTAACCTCTTGGGTAAGATGTGCACCTAAGTTATCCAACGAGCACACTATTGGTCTCAAGGCTGCGTTGGTAACCCCTGCGTTGGTACTGCCAGCTACTGCAACAGGAGCGCCTACTGGCTCGGATGCCCCGATGGTACCTATTGCCTCGGCTGGAGCTGTACGCGCTGTCGCCACAATGGCAGATGGCTGGGGCCATGCGTTCTTCGCTAGCCCACCTATCCAAGAACCCGTCTCTTGCTCACTGACCGTAATATTGTGCGCAGCTAAGAGGGTCTTTAACGACCCAAAAAACCAAGCCTTTGTGTGCGAGGGTTCTCTATCTCCCTTTTCTGCTGCGCAACTCAACATTGTGCGCTCACCTGCTTCCAGAAGTTTTGGAGTGGAAACAGCCAACGGAGTATCCCTGCGTCTCTCCTGACGCTCCGTGGAATCTGACCGTCTGGCCCTCCGCGGGCTCCTCCTCTCTGATCCGGTGCAGGCACAGCTGCACCGACATGATCTCCTGCTTCTTGATCTGGATCTCCTTCTGGACCTGTGGGTGCAAGAGGAACAGTCACTAGCTCTCCGCCACCTGCATGCCCGTGCCCATACCGTCCGCTCCTCCTCTGAAGAGTGGCCCTGGTCACCTATGCCTGCGCGGCTGGAGTAAGCTAGTGCAGCCTCCTCTGTCGCCCCCCGTAGGGGTTCCCTTGAGACTTCATTAGGCGTTGTAATGTCTGGCTGTTGGTCGGTCTTAGACCCCTGTTGCTGTGGCCTAACCGTCTCGCCCTCAGTCTCAATTCTGGTACGTCTTAGTGGGGTGTGCGTGAATAGTAGTGGACTGTACCTGCTTGTAGCCTTCCTAGCTCGAGTGGTGCGCGCCGGCCTCGCCACTGCCCCTGTTACTGGCACGTCATCGATTATGACCATGCTGTCCTGGCTATTCATCTCGCTGACCACTCTGTCCCTTCTCTCTCTCATTGACGCCATGTTCCGCTCACCGCCTAATGGGCGTCCCTGTAAAGTACCAGAAGCACTGTTAGTATGAGAAATCCTAGGGACCGCCTGGTCGGCACCATGAGGGTCTGTAGGAGCTTTATTAGGGCTCCCGGCTTTTTTCTTACCCCCTGCACCCCCTCTACGGGGTGTTAACTGGGTGTTTCTTGACCTTTGTCGCGGCCTAGGGCCTTTAGGCAAAATGGCCGGTGGTGGCCGGAGATCTAGGCCCTCACCTTCACCGCCCGTGGACCTGGCTCTCACCTGTCTGAGGGGTATGGGGTCCTGGCCGCCCTGACCAGTAGCCCCCCCCCCTCTCTCATAGCTCTGTTCACTGATGGACGGGGGTCTGTTAGCCCTACAGTGGTGGGATGGGAATAGGTTTCCCTGGCACCGCCAATATTGACTAGGCCACCAGCCACCGCAGGCTGATCCTGTTAATTGTGCTGCGGGCCAAGCGCAGAAGGCTATACTGCACTCACCTGACCCCTTGCCTTAGGGCATGGGTCCTAACTTCAACCAGTAAAGCCTCTAAGCCTTCTGTATCCATATTATAGCTAGCAGGGGGACACACAGGGGGGAAAACAACAGGCAGCAGCACCAGGTACGGACACACACAGACACACAAACAGCACAAGCAAAGACACAAAAACACACAAAACGGAGGGAAGAAAAAACACAAAACACACAAGTTTAGCCTCAATAGTATTGCCCCTTATGTGCTGGTAAGCTGGGGATCAAATCTCAGTATTTAACCTTCCTACTTTCAATCTAATGCTGCAGGACCTCAGACCTCCGTCCGTTTCAGTCGGGAGACCGCGCTGCTTTGGAAACGGCGCGAAACGCGGACGACCGACACGCCCCCGACGCAGCTGATTGGCTGACAGGCCTCACAGGCTCAGCTTGGTCACGCGACGCTACGTGCTGACCCAGAAAGACTGTGCAGCCTCCGCGTCATACAATATAGATTTGGATTAATGCATAATTTGAACAACAGAAAGAAAGATAGCTTTTTTTATATAGCATACTTTCCACTAAAGTATAATTAGAGAAGACAGACATTAATAGTAAAGTAATGTTTTATACACTCAGATTATATACTGTATTATTCACATATCATTAAGATCTCCAAAAGACAGAGTATATATATCTCAAACATGGTACATACAGTAAAACTATTTCAGTGAATTGTGATATATAATTGTAACATATAAGATGCATTTATGTCACAACATCTCTTTATACATACTTGAAAATATAAGTCCTAGGGCAATATGTATAAAATTGTACTTTGATATGTTTCAATGACTTGATTAGATGTATATATATATGTAATATATATGTAATATAGTTAAATATAAGTCTGGAGCAGATAGTTTGGGCCTCATTCTATTAGCGGCCGCAGCCGTTGCGGGGCCGCAAGGACCGGCCGCAAGCTATTCTGCTATTCTATTCCCTTACGGCCGGGGATTCCGGCAGGCTTGCGGCCGGTGCCTTGCTATCTCTTGCGGCCGCTCGCGCCGGAGGAAAGCCTTTGATCTAAAACGGCCGCAAGAGATTTGCAATTCAATTGCTCCGGGAAACCTCTCTGCAAGGCTAAAAGCGAGCCGCAGCTTACTTGCAGGAAAGAGGTCTCGCTAGCACCAATTAAGCACATAAAATAGCTCAAATAAAGCCATCCTGCACTTTGAGAAGACTATAAAGGGATTTTAGGTGTTAGAAAAAATAGCACATAATTATCCTGTACTCAAATCCGTAAAATATTTTATTTTTAATATCCGTAAAATATCCATGTAAAAAGTCCAGAGTGCTTGGAGCACCTCAGACACACCCACGCCGCAGCCGGAAAATAAACAGTTAATTTGAACTCGGGTTTGGGCAGATGTGCAAGCTTTAGAGTGGGTTCCTTTTAATCCTCATGTCCCCCAATATGATCCCTAGCATTTACAGAGCTGTACAGTGCAGGCTTGAATTTATTTTTCAGTTTTTATATTTCAGAGCTTACGGCCGGTTCCAAGATATGCGGCCGGCCGTAAGATGAGATCCTTGCGGGGCCGTATAATAGAATCGCGAGTTAACTGAACCCCCGCAAGGAATCGCAGCCTTACGGCCGATTTACGGCCAATAATAGAATGAGGCCCTTTATGTGCAACTATATATTTAAGGTGCTAAGTGCCAAAAAATATCCTTGTATAAAGTGCAGTATGCTAACTTATATAAAGTGCTATAGGTGCTGAAAAATCTGAAATTAATTGTTGGTGGGTCAGTCCCTGAACTGTCTATAGTGACATAACTTGGGATCCTCCACTTATCCCCTTGCTATTCTGTGCTGCCAACTACACTAAAACCCTCATTCAATTAAGATTTGACCAATTGAGTAGAGCTCTAAATAAGCACATAACATATTTTTTAAAGAAGTTTTTAGTTAGTAACAGCCTTATTAAATTGCGATTCGGCAAATTATATTTAAGCACACAGCATATTTTTTTACAGAAGTATTTAGACCTTGCTTTTGGATAGAAGTTCACTAACTAAAAAATATATGCTATGTGCTTAAATAGAGCGCTTTAGAATTTGCTAAATCACAATTTAATAAGGCTGTATACATCTATCCAAAAGCAAGGTTTTCACTAACAAAAAACTTCTTTAAAAAAAAATATGCTATGTGCTTATTTAGAGCCCTATTTAATTGGTCAAATTGCAATTTAATGAGGCCTTAAGCAAACGAAAAATACTAACAGCCCTATTAAATTGCAATTCGGACAATTGAAAAGGGCTCTAAGCACACAGCATATTTTTTTACAGAAGTTTTTTGTCAGTCACTAACTAAAAACTTCTGTAAAAAAATATGTGCTTCTATAGAGCCCTATTCAATTGGCTGAATTGCAATTTAATAAGGCTGTAAATAAGTAAGGTTACACTGGTCCACCTCTAATGACGTCATCACCATGCACCACTGAGATGGAGTAGCAAACAGCGGAAAATCTGAGTCCCCATCCGAAAGATGCAACTATACAAGTTAAGAACATATATACTTATGGATATATTGCTATGATCTATTTATCACAACAATCTCCAATACAGATACAAGTTTGGGATGTAAATATTGGTTATTAATATATTCTGTACATATATACAGGTTGAGTTTAAAATCACAGAGCTATAATAAAAACGTGTTATATAAATAATACTCTTTTGATTCAAATATCTCAACAAAGAGTACAAGTATTATATCTATATATAGGTCTGGGTCAGAAGTTTTAGATAAATTAGAGTAGTTTAATTGGATGTATTTTTTTTTTAGTTCAGTTTAAGGGGTATGTGACAGGCCCCCACAGCCACCACATGAATTTAGTATTTTCTGTTTGCTTAGTGTAGTTGGCAGCACAGAATAGCAAGGGATAAGTGGAGGATCCCAAGTTATGTCACTAGAGACAGTTCAAGACTGACCCACCAACAATTAATTTCCGATTTTTCAGCACCTATAGCACTTTATATATGTTAGCATACTGCACTTTATACGAGTGTATTTTTGGCACTTAGCACCCTAACTATGTAGTTGCACATAAACTATCTGTTCCAGACTTATATTTAACTATATTACATATTATTATTATTATCGTTTATTTATAACTCGCCAACATATTCCGTACATAAGTTACGTTCAAGACAAAGATACATAGAAATTAACAAATAGCAAGGCAAGGAGGGCTCTGTCTTTGAGCCTCAAATCCATAGTGCTTTCCCTAAAGCACCTTGTGGGATTGAAACTCGCAGACTTACAACCTAAAGGTAGTGTGTGAGGAAAAGGAGGGAGAGAGAGGTGAGAGTGTGTTAGGGTGGAAGGTGATACACTTCTTTAAAGAGATGTGTTTTTAGAGAGGTTTTGAATGTTTTGAGGCTGGAGGATAATCTGGTGGAGCGAGGCAAGGAGTTCCAGAGAATAGGGGCAGCACGAGAAAAGTCCTGAAGGTGAGAGTGAGAGGAGGTGACAAGAGTTGTGGAAAGAAGAAGGTCATTAGTAGAGTGAAGAGGGCGGGTGGGGGAGTATTTGGAGATGATACCAGAAATGTATGGGGGTGCGCTCTTGTTGAGGGCTTTGAAAGTTAGGGTCATGATTTTAAATTTTATTCTGGAGGCTATGGGAAGCCAGTGGAGTGATTGACAGAGAGGTGATGCCGACACTGAACGTTGTGTACGGAAGATGAGTCTAGCAGAGGCATTTATAATGGATTGAAGTGGAGATATTCGGGTGGTGGGTAGGCCAGCAAGAATTGAGTTGCAGTAGTCCAGCCGAGAGATGATGAGAGAGTGTATAAGGATTTTAGTTGTGTCTTGTGTAAGAAAGTGGCGAATTCTGGAGATGTTTTTTATATATATATATATATATATATATATATATATATATATATATATAGCTCTAATCAAGTCATTGAAACATATCAAAATACAATTTTATACATATTGCCCTAGGACTTATATTTACAAGTATGTATAAAGAGATGTTGTGACATAAATGCATCTTATATGTTACAATTATATATCACAATTCACTGAAATAGTTTTACTGTATGTACCAAAATAAGTTGTTTTTTGAGATATATATACTCTGTCTTTTGGAGATCCTAATGATATATATAAGTAATACAGTATACAATCTGATGTGATAATTCTATAAGTGTATAAAACATTACTATAATAATTTGAAATATTGAAGAGGTGGAGGTTGTTTATTTTATTTTTTGCAAAAGTAATTTTTTTTTAATCGCCGCATTTCTAATTTTTTTTTTTTTTTTATAATTAATGTTTTATTTAGGACAAGTCAATTTTATACAACAGTTTAGTATAACATAGTATAGAAAAGTCTATCATGCAAAAAGCAAAACATAAGCACAAAAAGAGTGAAGAACAGATCTGAGATATGCAAAAATCTAAGCATTCTATCCTTCTCTGCCTGTTAAGTCTTCATGATCTAATAAATGTCCAGAGTTTTTAATAAAATGGTGTGGGTGAAGCATATAAAAATAAACATAAGATACCGGCTCTTAGCTCCCCAACCATATTGATTTGGACCAACTGAGATCTGGATTCCATATGACCTTCTATTCTATGATGTAACAAGACGTCCTAACATTTTTTCTCTTTTTGATTATCATCCTGCATTCTTAAGTACACTTGCTTTTAACTATTTTACAAAATATTTAGCTATCATTAAACTTCCTCAGCTTATGTTTACTTGTGTTACCAAATATAAAATATTCAGTACCTGCGAGCTCCTTCATCATCACTCCAAAAGCCTCCATCCAGATGCGAACCAGCCATCCTCTCCAGCCGCCACCATCCTCCAACTTCCCAAACTCTCCCATCCAATCTCAATCTAGATCTGTATACTATATTTGGACACCAACCAGGGAGCCCACGTGTCAGTAAACCGAGGCATTGTGTTCTGCAATGAATTCGCTATTCTCTCATTTATCATTATATAATTTATCTTTGTTACAACTTCTTTGATTGGCAGTACGGAAGTTTTCCAATTTTTGGCAATGCAATTTTTAGTGGCTAAGGTCCAAAATTGCCAGAGTTAATTCTGTTCTCTAGATAGATCATAATGTTTCATTCCCAGAAGGCATGTTTCAATTTCGGGTCTCAAACTACTGTTTGTAATTTGTGTAAATAAGTCTGTGAGTTCTCCCCATAGCTTCTGCACAACGGGACATGTCCACCAGATATGTAGGAAATTCCCTTCTGTTTTGCATCCCCTAACACATTCTCCATTTATATCTTTATTACATTTTGCCATCCTTTGGGGAGTGTAATAGGTTCTGTGCAATACCTTAATAGAGGTCTCAAGTAGACTATATGTATATGAGCCCCTTGTCAGATTAGTACAGATTATTTTCCAGGCAATGGCATCTAATTCCTTTCCCAGGTCCTGCTCCCACTTCACCATAAATTTAGTTTTTTGTGTGTTCTGGAACTCTATCAGGTATGAGTATATGTATCCTAGGGTGCCTTTCATCGAGGGTATCTTTGCACAGATAGAGGACCAAGCTGTATGTGTAGGATTCCCATAAATATGGATTAACGAGGAGATCCAGTATCTAAACTTCCGATAGTTCCACAGCTCCCTCTCCGGGAATTTGGAACCGGGATATGATAGAAGTATGTGTTAACAGAGCCTCCGTGGAAAACCATTCCCCTATTCTCTTTAGAGGGCTAGTCAGCCACCATGTTTTAGAATTTGGGCTAATAGTGGCCTCGAACTTGGGGAAGGATGTTAAGGACATCAGTGGTGATAGGGTTGGAATCAAGTTGCTCGATTTTTTAAGCCTATCCCAGGCCTTAAGGATCGTAGAAATGATTGGGTTAGTGTGTCTGTATCTCGTGTCTATCTTTGCTATCTCCCAGATCACCGTATCCCATGAGTGGGGTTTCATCTGCCAATTTTCAATAAAAGTCCACAGCGGTTGTAGTTTACTAGAATGGGTTACCGGGATGCACGCCAGCCGTGCTGCTTGTAAATAAAGCCTCAGATTGGGACAAGAAAGACCCCCTTTTTGCCTATTCCTGTACATTGTTTTCCTCGCAATACGTGGTGGTTTATTACGCCAGATAAATCTAAACATTGTATTCTGGAACTGATCTATTTCCCTCATACATAGGTTAATTGGTAGAGTTCGGAAGAGATACAGAATTTTTGGGAGCACTGTCATTTTTATTGATGTTATACGTCCCGTCCATGATATTTGATATTTAGACCAGGTCCTTAAGTCTTCAGTCAGCTGCCTAATTAATGGTGGGAAGTTAGCTTTATATAGACCCGCCAAATTTTTGGTAAGCTTAACTCCCAGGTACTTGATTGAATTTTTAGGCCATTGAAAATTGAACGCCGCCTTCAATGTTTCTATTATAGGTCCTGGAACCCCTACCCCCAAGGCCTCAGTTTTTTCCTCATTAATTTGTAGCCCTGACATGGCCCCAAATTCCCTTAAAGTAGACAATAACTTAGGAATAGAGTTTACCGGGTCCGTTAGAGTGCATAAGAGATCATCTGCGAATAGAGAGCATTTCAGGTGGTGGTGCCCTATCTGCAGACCCCTGATCTCCCCTTCTCCTCTTATCTTTTGAGCCAGAGGCTCAATAGCCAGAGCAAAAAGCAGTGGAGACAGGGGACACCCTTGCCTGGTACCCCGCTGGATGTTTACCAAAGCCTCTCCTGTCCCGGGCATTCTTAAATGAGCTTCAGGGCTTTTATATAGTGTTTTGATTAGGCGTATAAAGTTTCCTTTAATACCGAATTTAGCTAGCACTGCATATAGGTAAGGCCACTCTACTGTGTCAAATGCCTTTTCCATATCCAGTGCCAACACACAAAGAGGAGTCTTACTTTGGGAGGCCAGGTGTATAACATTCATGGTCCTACGGATATTATCTACCGTTTGTCTATGTTGTATGAACCCGGTCTGGTCCTTGTGTATTAGGGTTGGGAGAAACCTTGCCATCCTATTTGCTATCATTTTAGTTAATAATTTAATATCCCCGTTCATGAGGGAAATGGGACGATAATTTTTCGGCTCCAGGGGATCCCTCCCCTCTTTAGGGAAGATTACTAAGTTCGCTGTGCTAAGTTCCGGGGGCATAGATCCCCCACTAAGTATGGCATTAAACAGGCAGCTAAGATAAGGGGCTAAAATGTTCCCAAATACTTTATAATAAGAGGTGGTGAAGCCATCCGGCCCTGGGGCTTTCCCTGATTTCAGACCTTTAATGGTTTCTAATATCTCCTCTACACCCACTTCCGCATTCAAATCCTCCATATTTTGCTCTGAAGCTTTAGGAAGATCGCAGGAATCCAGATAAGATCTAAGAGCTTCCGGGCTCGGATTTATTTTTGTCGAATAGATCGAATTATAAAAGTCCCTAAATGTGTGTTTGATTTCGCTCTGACTCACTGTTATCTTCCCAGCCCTAGTTCTAATCCTCAAAATTCTGGACAATGCTGCTTTAGACCGAAGCTTCCGTGCCAGAAAGGAATCTGGTTTATTAGCTTTGGAATAAAACAGCTGATTCGTCCGTCTCAGGGCACTCTCTGTCTTGTGCGAAAGCAAGGCATCAAGTTCTAATCTAGTGTCATGTATTCTATGGCGGAGTCTGGTGGAGGGGTGTGTTTGATTCTGTAGTTCTAGATCTCGTAACCTTGCAGTAATTTCCTGTTCCTGACGTATACTACTTTTTTTTTATGGCAGATGCCATCTTGATACACATCCCCCTGATATAGGCCTTATGGGCCATCCACACCCATCCTATATTAGATCCCGGGGTATTATTTAGCTCAAAATATTGTTGCAATTCTTTCTGTATCTGGCCCGTTAGCGCCGTATCTGTTAGCATACGTTCATTAATTTTCCAGGAATATGGAGTCCTTGAGTCTCCACCAAGATCCATATCCAAGGAAACTGCTGAATGGTCTGACCATGGGCATACCAAAATTTCCGAGCCCCTGGTTTGGTCAAAAAACTTAGAGGTTACCAAAATCGTGTCTATCCATGAGTAGGTCCCATGCGTATGTGAGTAGTAAGTGTATTCACGACTATTAGGATGATGTCCCCTCCAGGCATCCACTAAGCCCATTCTGTCTAACACCCCTTTAATCTGTTGTAGTTTCCGCGAATATCTATTAGTGGCCTGGGAACTCAAACGATCTAGTCCATGCTCTAACACAAGGTTGAAGTCCCCCCCTATCACCACCAGACCATCTGACCAGGGTTCTACTTTTTTCAGCATGTGTAGTAAACTTTTATGGGGTGCCACCGTGTCCGCGTAGAAGGATACCAGCGTAAGTTTGACTTCTTGAATTGTTCCCCGCAAAATGACATAATGCCCATCCTTATCTATCAATTTAGAATCTATCTGAAAGGGAAAGTTACGGTGAATAAGAATGGTGGCTCCCGCTTTTTTGGACCTTTGGGTTGAAGAGTGGAAAGTGGGATATTCCTTGTTTAAGTACGAGGGAATATGATTCTTTGCAAAATGCGTTTCCTGCATAAAAATTATAGATGGTTTCTTAGTTTGATAATACAGGAAAGCTTTCCTTCTTTTAAATTGGGAATTAAAGCCCTTAACATTGTGTGTTAAAAAACTATACTTCTCGTTCAGAACTCTAGCCATTTCTGTCCTGCATCCCGAGATAGTCGCATTTCTAATTTTAATGATACATTCAATAAAAGATGTTAATATTCATGTCTGTCTTCTCAATGTAAATATACTTTAATGAAGAGTATTGCTATATAAAAAAGGTGTCTTTCTTTCTGTCATTCTAATTAAACTGTGTGCTTTTACCTCCATTCTTTTACATGTAAAACTGGTTGAGATGCATCACTGATATTATTTGTAGACAGGTAATGGGTTTATCTTTCTATTGAGATAAGAGGAAGTATAAACAAGGACCCAAAGAGGACCACTGTGGTTATCTTTTACTATTTTGCAGAATTACTTATGGAACATGGTTTTAGGATGTAAAAAACTGTAATTACCCGCTTTGCACTAAACCCCACTTTAGCTCTGTTTTTTCCTTGCGTGACCCCGTTTAACGCTCACAGCATTTAAAGAGACAGGGCAAGAGACACAGAGAAAGAGAGAGAGAAAACTGAGAGAAAGAGACACAAAATCCTACCTACAACATCCTGTGGCAGGGTACAGAATATTTTCGTTCTTCCATTCTTTCTCATAATGTGACTGTTAATTGTTAATAAAATCTACATTAATTGTATTTTTTTGTAAGGGAGAAAATGTCAGAGCTAGAGAGAGAGATTTCCATCAGGGACACTTAAGTACTACCAACAACATCCCCTGGCAATGTACAAAATATTTTCAGCCTCACAACCCCCCAGCAACACCATTCAACCCTAGTGTCCCCATTCACCCACAGCAGCACCCCCCCCCCCCAGCAGCACCATTTAGCCCCACAACTACCAGGAACACCATTCACTCCAAGCAGCCCCATTTAGCCCCACAACCCCCCAGCAGCACCATTCAACCCCCATTGCCCCTATTCATCCACATCAACACCATTCACCCCCCCCAGCAGCACCATTTAGCCCCACAACTCCCTCCAGCAACACAATGCAGCCCCATTCACCCCCAGCAGTGTCATTCAGCCCCACAACCCCCTCCAGCAACACCATTCACCACCAGCAGCCCCATTCAGCCCCACGCCCCCTGGCAACACCATACACTACCCAGCAGCCCCATTTAGCCCCACAACTCCCCAGCAACACCATTCACCCCAGTGTCCCTATTCACCCACACCAGCACCATTCAACCCCCCCACCAGCAGCATAATTTAGCCCCACACCTCCCTGAAGCAAAACAATGCAGCCCCAAACACCCCGAGAAGCACCATCCAGCCCCACAACTGCCCCAGCAACGCCATTCACCCGCATTCAGCCTCACAACCCCCGGCAACACCACTCCCACCCCAGCAGCCCTATTCAGCCCGCAACCCCCTAGCATCACCATAATCCCCCCCAGCAGCACAATTTAGCCGCACAACCCAAAAGCAACACTAACCAGCCCCACAAGCCCCCCAGCAACACCATTCACCCTCAGTAGCCCCATTCAGCCCCAAAACCCCCAGCAACACCATTCACTCCCCAGCAGCCCTATTCACCCACAGCAGCACCATTCACCCTTCATCAAGACCATTCACTCCCCAGCAGCCCCATTCAGCCCCACAACCCCCCCACCCAGCACCAACCACCCAGCAACACCATTCGGTGCCACAACCCCCCCCCCCCCCAGCCACACCATTCAACCCCAGCAGCACCATTCAGTCCCACAAACCCCCAGCAGCACCATTCTGCGCCACAACCCCCCCAGCAACACCATTCACTCCACAGTAGCCCTATTCAGCACCACTCAACCCCCACCAACACCATTCACCCCCAGCAGCCCCATTCAGCCCCACATCCCCCCAGCAACACCACTGAGCCCCAGTGGCCCCATTCACCCACAGTAGCACAATTCACCCCCCATTAACACCATTCAATCCCCCCAGCAGCACCATTTAGCCCCACAACTCCCCCCAGCAACACCTTTCACCCCTAAAGAGGCCCCATCAGACCCACAACTCCACAACAACACCATTCACCCCCAGTGGCCCCATTCACCCACAGCAACACCATTCATCCCCCAGCAACACCATTCACATCCAGTGGCCTCATTAACCCACAGCAGCACCATTCACCCACAGCAGCACCAGTCACCCCCAGCAGCACCATTCAGCCCCACAACCCCCCCCCCTTAGCAACACCATTCAACCCCAGCAGCCCCATTCAGTCCCACAACTCCCCATCATCACCATTCACCCCCCCTCCCGGCAGCACCATTCAGCCCCACAACCCCCCAGCAACACCACCTCCTCCCAGCAGCACGATTTAGTCCCACAACCCCGGGAGCCCCATGCACCCCCCAGGAACATCATTCACCTCCAGCAGCTCCATTCAGCCCCACAACACTCTCAGCACCATTCAACCCAGCGGCTTCATTCGCCCACAGCAGTACCATTCGCCCCCCAGCAGCACCATTCACCCTCCAGCAGCACCACTTAGCCCCACAACTCCTCTTAGCAACACAATGCTGCCCCATTCACCACCCGGCATCATTCAGCGCCACAACCTCCAGCAACACCATTCACCCCAGCAGCATCATTCAGCCCCACAATCCCCCAGCAGCATCATTCACCCCTCCAGCAGCCCCATTCAGCCCCACAATCCCCCAGCAGCATCATTCACGCCTCCAGCAGCCCCATTCAGCCCCACAACCCCCCAGCAACACCATTCACCCCCAGTGGCACTATTCACCCACATCAGCACCATTCACCCCTCCCCCCCCAGCAGCACCATTCACCCCCCAAATGCACCATTTAGACCCACACCCACCCCCCGCCCCAGCAAAACAATGGAGCGCCGTTCACCTCCAGGAGCCCCATCTACTGGAGAAGATTGAAATTGACATCATATCCCTTCTCCCTCAACAACAAACGCCTGCACCTACTAAAAGGGGACTACTGAAGTCAGTGAAATGAACAAAGAGCAATAACATAGATCAAACTTTATATTAAGAATTTGTTATGTAGAAGGCCATAACACAGCAGCAATAAGGAATATATGGTTTTCTGTTGTAGTGCTTTAATGAGATTGACTCGAACGTGGAAGAAACCCAATCTAAGAGGCCCCATTTTAAGTTTCCTTCTCATTAATTATTGCCAGTTGATTCTTGCAAATTCCTGAATAGAGTAATGTTGAAGCTAACATTAACGACATTGGTGACATGAGTTAGTATTGGAAACAGCCAAAATATTGCTCAAAGTATCCATATTGTTAGTCATAGCATACAGAAAGAAAAAGACAGAAAATGCATTTTGGATTAAGCTTGCAGCTGTCCATTACATAGCAAAAAAAGTATAAGTTCATAACATAATGAAATATACGATAACAACAAGTTCTCAAAAAAATGACCCTGCTCCTCCTTAAAGGAGTAAGATAAGAGACCTTGATACTACTATTTATTGAAGTTATCTATTTTACAATCATAATAAAAAATGTTCAAAAACCATGCACTTGTAACATCCTAAACAGCACAATGATATAATATGCAGATTTCTTTTACTATGTTAATATATCAAAAATATCATAAATAACATAAGCTGCGGACAACTAATTTCTAACTAAAGCCAAATGTGTAATAAATAGTGTTCAAGTGAACATCTTTAATCCAAAACTAAGATGCATGAACATTTGTGTTATGCTTTCTGTTTTTTAATAATTTGCTGAACTGCCACATGTGTTTTTGTGTGTGCAACAAAACCATTTATGTGAAAAATTACAATTATTTTTCCCCCCCACAATTAGTTTTTTTTAAATTGATTTAAAAATGAGGCGCCCCTCAGAAGTATGCACCCATAGGAGAGTGCCTAACTCGCCTAGTGAATAATCTGGCCATGGTAGTAACACCATGTTCAAAATCTTCTGAATCTCAAAGGCAATTCCCACGAGCCTTAAGATAATCAGTCAGGTGTTTCTATATCATGATGTAGGCTAGAGTACAGTGTATAACTTTGTAATATTGTTTCCAAGAAAAAAAGATTCTAGTGAAATCTTTCTTGAAAAATTGCATTTTTCAAATCTCTGATGAGAAGTCATTGTACACCTCCCAGAGTATATACAGTAAATTTACTCCACACCCATAGCTGGAGGCATATTGCTTTCAGGTAATGTATTAACTAGACTAGTCCAAGGTAACATTATTATTTAGCATTTGATAATGAATATGAAAACAGGGAAAGGATAGGCACACAGTTGTTGATAAAATATCCATTCAGTATTGGACAGATATTTTGTCATAATGTGACAATAATTATACAAAATAATTCATAGATAGAAGGTAAAATACTGGGCTAAAGTATATTTTCTGATTAAAAAGCATAACAATACAGTTTTTGAAGTAAAATATAGAAAGAAAATAATATGTTAAAATACAGTATATTGCAAATTATATTCTTTAGGAATAAACTTTTTAATGCCTCTTTATATATAATACATTATTAGAGTTACTGTACAAAGGTGAACAACATTTTACTTTTTTTTGTCTCAGAAATCAAAATAGGTGAACCATTATAGTATTTTTTTTTAGAATTTATCTATAAGGATTTTGAGAGACAGTGCTTTTAAGTTTACAGTATTACACATATTTACAATATGTACATTGTAAAGGACTAACTCCCCTAAAAGGTAGAAGTATAGGATTTTCTCCTGTATTTTTTTATCAGGAACATTCCTCTTAAGGGTCCAACAGTAATCAGCTAGCATTGCTGGACTCCACTTGCCCTGGTACCGCTTTTCCATTTTGGAAATGTCCTGATGGAATCGTTCACCATGTTCATCGCAGACTCCTCCAAGATTTGCTGTGAAGCAATCCGGGTGCGAATCCAAGAATTGGATTTTCAAAGACATGTTATGCCATGGTCTTGTAAGATTGCAAAAGATCATCCACTATTTATTTGATATGTCTGCCTTATGATTCCCTAAGAAGTTCTGGCAAACACTCTTGAAAGATTTCCATACAGCCTTTTCAGTTCTCATCTTTAATCAGTTGTCTTATTTGAGGTTAAATAGAGGTACAGGAAAAAAAACTTTAATAATGTATACTTGGGACAGCTGCGTTATTTAACATTTTTTTTAAGGGTTGTAAATCCCTAGAGACTAAAAATTCTCAGAGACTGTATCCAGAAATACATTTAATCCTATACTGGGACCAATTCATCTGTGATAATATTAATAAAAACAAGTGTGATTAAACTGGTCATTAAAATAGTGCTTGTTAACTATAACACTATCCAACAACAATATCCACGCTAAAAGGTTCCGATATAATTAGGACATCTGGGGCATAGATCCCCTTATGAATGTCCTATTGTGAAAAACCCTAGTGGAATTTATAAAGGAATAGTAGTATTCTTTGTTTTTAAAGTTTCCCCTTTTTAAAAAAAAATTTAAATAATGCTGCTGTCCCAAGTATAAATTATTAAAGTTTTGTTTTTTTCCTGTACCGCTATTTAAGCCTAAAATTATTGGTGTTTATGCATCTGGAAAAAATATATATCAATATATTTCCCTACAATTTAGAAATATATAAAAGTCCTATTTGAGGTCCTACATAGTTCCCCTCTTTGATCTTTGCATCACTGGTCCTTGGGAATTTTTTCTTAAATATGTAAATCCATCACTTTGACAAAATTCTTCATAAAAACAAGCTTTTTATGGAGTGGAGGTAGATACACTTTTTCTGGATCGAGTGGTTTAGTGACAACATTCTTCGGTCCCACTCACAAAGAAAACAGCTGTACTTTGTGTGACCTAGTTGTCGTCCAAGCAAAAGAGCGACTACTTTCAAGTCACCACAGATATTCCATTTGTATTCTTCATATTATATTTGAGTTTCTTACTCTAATAAGTTTCTTTGATATTGGCAGCATGAGCTAGTGGCACTGATAGGAACGTATTTCCTTTGCGGAGAAGAACAGCTTTCAAGGTAACTTTAGAAGAATCAATAAATAAATGCCAATCCTCTGTTTTATACTTGTGACCAAGTGCTTCCATGACAGAATAAACATCATTGCAAAAAACAAGTTCACCTTCAAGGAAAAATAGATCCTATAAAGTCCCTATGCCTATCTTTTAAAAAAAAAAGTTTTGTTTCCTTATGGATAATATTCCAGCCTTTCAACCTGGAGCCTAAAAGTTCTGCTTGCGTTTTAGATAGGTTCAAGTCTTGGACAAAGTCATTGAGCTCTCCTTTGGTAAGGAATGGTGGTTGTAACGATGAACAGGAAGCCTCAAAAGTTTGATCAAGCCTTATATCATCATCACCATGCTCTACAAGATCTTTCTCTTTTTCATCATCACTAAGTATTACATCTCCTGGAGGCATTGGCACAGCACTAGCCTTATGGCACATGGTAAATTTGGATATCTCACAGTGTGCTTTGATTTAGAGCTGATGCCTGAATTGTTTGTAAGACAAAAGTAACAACCTGCAGAGTGATCTTTTTGTTTTCACCAAATCATTGGAACAGCAAAATTCATGTGCCAAGAACCCATTGACCAACTTGTGAGAAATCTGACACAGGTACAACAACAAAATTTAGGGGCCCAACTTTTATCTTGGTCACCGACTTTGCATCCAAAATAAAGCTCATAACACTATTTAATGAAATGTATAAAGGGGAGTAAACTAACGTTTATGATTTTTAAATATCACCTCATCCAAATGTAGCAAAATGAGTCTGGATTATTAATAAATAAAATGTACATAGAACTACACAAATAACAGATACTCACAGCATTAGATGTTTCAAGAACTAATTATTTCCACCAACTGGCCATGAGAGCTGACTCATACAGTAAATAAGTCCTTTTTACGTTGACTAATCAGTTGAATTTACAACAATTAAAAATAATACTAGGATTTTACTGATGAAAAATTAACACATCTTAATTCTGTATGAATGTGTTATGTAGCACAATGTATTATATTAAAGAGGATGTAACTTTAATACCATGGGTTATAGAACAATTCGGAGACAATTTTTAAAATCAGTGGGATAAATTACATATAGCACAACCCTTATTTGCTCTGAGACAAAACCTTTGTTGACCAGTGTCATATATATTAACAGTGGCAAAGCTAGATCATGGGGCTCCAGTGCAAAAAGCAAATTTGGGCCACCTCCTTTCAGCCCCCTTCAGCATCAACACACACAGTACATATACATTGGTACCACAGTTCTCGTTGGCTCGGCTTCGCATCATTTTCGGTACTCGATGGGTCTCACAGGTGAAAAAATTGCTTGCTACTCGACGCTTGCTCGGTACTCGACACGTGGGACTGAATCAAGTTGCACAGAACTTGATGCTTGCTCTGAAGTCGGCGAGCTCATAACACCCCACATTCTGTCTCTACCTGTAAGTGCCAATCTGCAGCCTGTGTTTGTAAGTGCCAATGTGCATCTTGTGCCTGTAAGCACCAATCTGCAGCATCCTGTGGTGCATCCTGTGTCTGTAAGAGCCAATCTGCAGCCTGTAATTACCAATTTACAGCCTGTGTCTGTATGTGCCAATCTGCAGTCTGTCTCTGCCTGCAAATGCAAATTTGCAGCCTTTACCGGTAAGAGCCAATGTGCAACCTGTGCCTGTAGATGCCAATCTGCATCCTGTCTCTGCCCATTAATGCCAGTCTACAGCCTGTGCATGTAAGTGTCAGTTTGCATCCTATGCCTGTAAGTGCCAATCTGCAGCCTGTGCCTGTAAGATCCAATGTGCACCCTGTGCCTGAAAGTGCCAGTGTGCAGCCTGTCTCTGCATATAAATGCCAATTTGCTGCCTGATCCTCTAAGAGCCAATGTGCAGCCTATGCCTGTAAGTGCCAATCTTGCATCCTGTCTCTGCATGTAACTGCCAATCTGTAGCCTGTGCCTGTAAGAGCCCAAATGCATCCTGTATCTGTAGGTGCCAATCTGCAGCCTGTGTCTGTAAGTGCCAATCTGTAGTCCATGCCTGTAAGAGCCAATCTGCAGCCTGTGACTGTAAAAGCCAATGTGCATCCTGTGCCTGTAAGAGCCATTTGGCAGCCTGTCTCTGCATGTAAGTGCCAATTTGTAGCCTGTGCCTGTAAGAGCCCAAATGCATCCTGTATCTGGAAGTGCCAATCTGCAGCCTGTGTCTGTAAGTGCCAATCTGTAGCCCATGCCTGTAAGAGCCAATCTGCAGCCTGTGACTGTAAAAGCCAATGTGCATCCTGTGCCTGTAAGAGCCAATCGGCAGCCTGTGCCCGTAAGTGCTAATGTGCAGCCTGCACCGGTAAGAGCCAATGTGCAAGGGGCTGCAAGAGAGCCACAGGGGTCCAAGGAGGGGGCCAAGGGAGGGACAAGGAAACTCTACATTGCATTAATGTTCACATTTACTCATTCCACTGCCACACACTTTTAGACTATTACACTCATTGCTACTTGCAAAGCATTGCAGAACATCACTTCTACATAGCAGCATGGGTACAGTGTAAATCCTGCACTCACTAATTAATGTAAAACAAAGACCTTGCAGCTGCTTATCCTTCCTGAAACTGACAACCCAGCATTAATCACTTGATTGGCCACACAAACAGATAATTGGCTGTGTTGCCAACATGTTGCATGTGGGACTGCTTCAATAACTACATTTCTTATATATATATATATATATATATATATATATATATATATGTATACATACAGATCATAAATGGAAACAAAAAATAATACATAAACAAAATATAACAGTACAAAATAGTTAAATGTTGCTTTTCATTACAAGAGAAAATGTACTTAATTTATAAAGTTACACTTCAATATCTTATTTTAAACTTATATAAAAGGGAATTCTTATTACCAAAATGTTTTTAAATCTGAACTATTACATTATGCCCATGGTTTCCAAACACTGTAAAATGTGTCTTCCTGCTGCAGCAGAACATAAGAAATGTTCTCCATTTGGAATAATTGACAAACTTTTTTTTTTTTGGCGAATGAGCCATTAATGTTTTTATAATTAGTTTTTGTCACTTTCTACCTATACTTTCCAAAAGCCCATTTAGTAGCATTGTAACTGAGTCTAACTTTAAATCATAAGCCATCAGGATCTCAAAAAGGCTGTTTGACACTCCAAGATCTTACTGATCCCTACTGATTTTTCACTAAGTTATAAGTTATCACTAAGCTATAAGTCATAGGATGCCAATATGTAGCCCAATTGCTGGAATTCTAAATGTTTCTAATAGTTTACCACAATCTAAAAATATATTCATATTTGGAGACAACAATACTTCCTTTGTCAATGCATTTATATATACTTATTTTTTGGCTAGTTTATTTTATAATGCATTTAGAAACCACAGCATACCTCTCACCATGCAATCATTGACTGGCTATGGCAAAGTGACAACTTGTATCACATAATAAAATCTGGTTAAAACATATAGAGCTGATAAAATAGAGTTTTGTATAACTTCTTAAGCTTAATACTGCTCTGGCAACATTAACATAAGTTCTCTACTACTACTAATAATAATAATACTAAACAGCTGTTAATTACATTTGTTATAATAACTATGGCTTTTACTCTATGTATGGCTTGTTCTTAATCTCAGACAGTCTCCCTGGCTAACTTCGGCTTCTGGTGCCAGATCGCCTAACACATGTTTCGCAGCAGAGTTTCTCAAAGTATTTTTATATACAGAAAATGATCTAAATCTTTATAGGAAAATGACTGGTAATGCCAGTGAGAGGAATCTTGTTAGCCCTAAAAAACATGGCTTTCTCAGTGTAAACAATCATTGTATTGCAACATTTTATATGTTGCCTAAAATAAATAAAATAGGGCAAAACCTACAGACAAATCAGGGACTTGCAGTTTGTGTGAACAAGCTAACCAGTATCTGGACATGTGTCTAAGACCTTTTGTGACCACTCTCCCCTCCCACACCAGGGATACAATGGATGTGCTAAGCAAATTGGAAGGCATCAATGTCCAAGATGCCCCATTCCTCATTGCCTGCATAGATTGTCCATGAGATTGGCTGTTCAGTTGTGAAATACTTCCTGAATATGGAATCTTTGGCAAACTATGTAAAAACATTTTCATAGTTCAGCTATTAAAATTCATATTAGAACACAATTATTTTATCTTTGATGGGAAATCATACATATAGACAAGAGGAACAGGCATGGGCGTATCTTGCACCCCAACATATGTCAATCCGGATTAAGGCTTGTGGGAGAGGGAACGTTTACTCTGATGAACATAGCACATTCACGGATAAGATTATGCGGTGGCTGTTACATTTTAAAACTTTGGGAAGGAACAAATGAGGAATTCAAACAGTTCCTAGAAATTTTAAACTGTAATGATGTTAATCTCAGATTAATGAGCCATATGATTTTTTGGATGTTACAATCTATACGGATATAGATGGCAGTTTTATAACAAAACCTAATGGCAACAAATAGTACATAACATTATGAGAGTTTCCAACTACTCTCATCAAACAAAGCCTGCTGGGATCTCTGTACATTCAAGACTAATTCAGAATAGCTTAAACAAAGTCTAAAACTACCTGGGTAAAGTAAAAATGGCATATCACAGGACCCTTCATACTAACAATGATCAATTACTTACCTCAAAGGCTGCTAAACCTTCAGACAATCACATCCATGTTGTTTGCAGAATCAACTCCATATGGAAGTAAATCAATGCCATACTAGAAAGATACCAAATGTATGATCAAACTAAATACTTTTTTGGGCCCTCATATCAAGAATAGCTGGAGAAGGTCTTACATTTTAAAAGATAAGCGTGTCAAAAGCCATTTCTCCTGACCTAACATCAAATGCCATACAATACCAGATGGTACTCATGCCTGTGCTCATTGCAAATTCTGCCCCAATATGACTTTTTGCTGAAAGTTGCTGAAATGTAGGATAGAAAAGGCAGGACACACACAATCAGAGGAGTCTACAATTGCAGTACACAGAGAGTCATCTACTGCTTAGAATGCCCCTGGAAGAAATTGAACATTGGCATAACCTCTCGCAAGCTGAAAAGGCGGTTGGGGGAACATTTAGGTAATATATAGCACAGTAAAAAGATAATAAAGAGGGGAAAACACTCACCACTGTGGCAACACATTTTCTCCTGTATCACCAAGCCAAACCTGACAAAAAATGTTGGGGCTTTCAAAAAAACTATTTTGGGATTTGAAAGGAATTAATAAAAGCAGAAAGTAAGGGGATTACTTGAATAGATACAACTATATCCAGATGACTCACTGTATTTCTCTAAACCAAACTCTATTTTCCGCAGACATGGAGTAAATATATATGCTGGACTTATTCATCATCAGGTAAGATTCTCCCTTTTATTTTTGAACAAAAATATCCCCTTCTTCCTCTGTTGACAATTATTTACAAACTATGGATTCATTTTACAGTATACATTTTTTTATAAGGCACATATGCTTTATTTGTTAAATATATATTTTTTCATTTTATAAAGAAATTACATCTAATTTTCTTATAGCAGAGGCACAATAATGGCCAGTTACTGTGTTGGCATATTATATATATTTTTTCTTATATTGGATTAACCATATATATGTATTTTATACCTCTCTATATTTATTTAGCTCACATTATAAACATAAAAATATATCCTTGCAAGTGTGATTAGAATTAAAATATTCAGTTAGATGTGTTTTTTAAGATAATATGTATTTAGTTAATATGGATCACTTTTTAATGTAACAGTAATTATCAGTTAGACATACACATATTTAAACCTTATAATAATAAGGCAAGACTTTATTGATACAAATTATAATCACTACATATTTATCCTGATCCTACCAATTTGTTCTTAAATTTGTCATATTCTTTTACCTTTAATTCGCCAGTTGTCTTAATTTTATGTAACTATAATTAATAAAAGTTATATTTTATTCATTTCCTTGGTCTTCTAGTGGTCTTTACTTTATAGACCTTTTGATATCCATCTTTCCTAATGTACATGTTTCCAATTACACCTTACTAGATAATTTGCCACGCAAATGTAATTTTATGTATGCTATACTTTTAACTACAATTAATAAAAGTTATATTTTATTAATTTCCTTGGTCTTCTAAGGGTATTTACCTTAAAGACATTTTGAGCTTCATCTTTTCTAATGTATATGTTTCAAATGACACTTTATTAGGTAATTTTCCATCTAGCTGTAGAAATAAAATTTTCAATTTATGTGAACATAAAGGAATTATTCAAAACTGTTCTTGCTTTAATGCCTGCTCAATCTGCCAATTTAAAACAGACTTGACTGTTTATAACACACAGACCCTATAACTCTTCACAAATCAGAGAAAATTTTGTTACAAATGCTAAAGACAGACACCTATAATGCAACTTTCAGGCAGCAGACTCCTTTCATTGGGCCTCATTCAGTTGAGCCATCGGGAGATCCGGGCGTCCGTAAGGGAGGCCGCAATCTATTTTGCTTTTCAATAGGCATCTTTTTGCGGGCTTCGACAGGTTTACGCGCTACGGCCTCCGGGTTCATTGCGATGGTTAACATCGCAAGTTAAAGCCCATCCAAGCCTTTGATCTTTCAAGGCTGCCAGAGTTACGATCGCTAAAATCGCAAATCGCTATTCAATTACTCAGATTCCCCCTCGCTAACCACACAGCCAAGGCCACAAATGGCAAAAGTCAGGCCACATGTAACGGGTTCCAAGGAGGACCCGCAAAGGGCTTACAGACATGTCAGAAGCACTGTAAATACAAATATATATTCAATAATGCACTGTGAATGATGGGGAACACAATGTAAGACATTAGAATTAATTGCACAACAGTCTCAAGGACGTAAATATGGAATTTAAAACGTTATTTGTAATGTGTAATTTCGGGGTTATATCAATCTCAGGAATCAATGAGTTAATACATATCAGGCCACCCATATGGACTAGAACATTGACTTCATTCATTTTTATTATTTTCTACATTGCGGGTTTGGGGGTCCGATCGCATATCGGACCCAAAATTGCTAGTTGATTGACATGCCACCTCCATGTTTTACTGACGTCACGATGACGGCCTCCTTTTCTATTGGCTGTTTCTGCATCAGGAGTTACGGTCTTGCTCCATTAATCATGTTCATGCCCGGATATGCTACATACGACGGCATGGTCTATGATTTCACTATCGGGCCGGGACTTGCAGTCTAGTCAAATTGAATAGCACCATAACTTGAGCGCCCTGCGGGGCCGCAGCAGGCCCGCAGACATACAGCCTACATCCCGTGAGTTGCGGCATCCTTTTGAATGAGGCCCACTGTCTTTGGTTCTGCGATAAAGTCTCACTCAATCTGGAACAAAAACTATTTTCTCGATATTCCACCACACGATGCTGACCCTTCCACTAGCTACAGTACTATATCCTTCATTATACCTAAAGATTTGCTAAATGTATCAGTAATGTTAAATAAGTAAATGTATCTGTTGGGACTTCCTAATCAGGAGTTGGCGGCTTGGAAAACACAGGGCCCAATCAGAATTCTGGGGAACCCGTACTGGATGTAACACACACAAAAAATCAATCATTCTCAGTACTAATTCCGTTTATTGCCACGTCACAGTGTAGGTTATATACTTGCAAAAGAAGGCGGATATTAGAGGCGATTTTCACAGTTCATGTTAGTCAGTTGCAAAGACAGATAATCAGGTGTTTTCTGTTTTTCAGAACAACTAGAAATGTTTTGTGTTTTAGTAAGGTCGCAAAACATCCCAAGGATAGGAACATGATATTATGGTTAGGCTATATGTCAGCAAAATATGTTAACCCCTTCATCAGCAGAAAATGTTAACCCCTTCAGTATCCTATCCCAAAGGATTATCTATACACCTCCTACAATAAATTATATAGCAATGAGCACATGTGAGGTACTTTTATATGACATACCTTAAAGGTATGTGCAATATGGTCTATCACCAGCACATTTCTGGAAGAAATTGTCTTTATATATTGAATCACTGCCAACAGTGATATGTGAATTGTTATTGTATAGTTTGGATTGTGCAATGTTGATAAAACAGTAAAAATTGAGTCACAACTATGAAGTTTATATAGTCTACTATGAAGTAACTGGTGTAAATGTTATATCATAATTACACTGAGGATTTAATGATTTATGTAACTTGGTTATAAGGTTTATACAAATCAGAAACATTTTGTATAAATGGTCCCTTAATATACTCACTGATTGACCTAAACTGTCTGCCTTGAAATGTCAAGTTAAAATATGTAAATGTTAATGTTTACTGGTTGTTGAATGTTTAATGTTTTTCTGTAACTGCCACATGTGCCATTTTTTACCTTTGCATTTAGTAAAATAAGATTAAAAAAATATGAATCAATTAAAAATGTAAACTCCCACAAAACTTTATAACTTCCATGTCATGGTGCACAGCACTTATGGCAAATTTTGTGTCCGTTTAATGCAATTATGTATTAGCTAGACAATTAACAGTTTAAGGTTTCACTGGCTCTAAAACTAATATTCTTTCTCTTCACGGTCCTCTATGAAAGGTAAAACAAGTGATTTTTTTGTTAATAGATACACACCCTCATGAAATATAACAGAAAATATCATTTATGTTCTAAAAAAACAGCTGAAATCTATTTGTCACTTTGATGGTGCAGATAATATTTTCATTTAGTTGTATTGAAAGAGCATGTAAAAGAAACAATCCTTGATCCCCTTCCTGCTAATAAAAAAAATAGGTAATAACATATGGCAATATCATCTCCATGTAGTGCATAATTTAATACGGTAGGTACTCAAATATAGCATCACGTGAATATACCGCTAGGATTACGAATTTGGTAGGTGAATGGGTAAAAAGTGCAAGACGCAAAAATAACAGAGGGCTAAAACTTATGGAATTGTAAAAAACATATGTGCTGAATCCTGTTCCAAAAGCCCCCCAAATTGTGCATAAATGCTTTAAGATTTAATACAAGTAAATACAATAGAATATTATTAGTGTTATGTCCATGTACATATATAATATGTACTGTATGCTTGAGACCTCCACTCCTTTTCACACCCACTCCCATCCCAGCAGGACTCACAACACAATTGCTGCAGCCTGTTGTAAATGCAGCACTCCGTGCACTGGCTGCAGCAGCAGGATGCACTCTAATAAAGAAATGACAGCTAAGAGCCGTTTGTTCCTGCATCGGTGGGAAGACTATAAACTTCATTCAACAAAAAGAACTGCAGGGAACCATTTTATCAGAATTTAGAACAGCTGTATCTAGATTATATTGCGATCCTCTGATTATTGGTTAAAATGAGAACATAAAAAACTAGCGTTATACTCAAGTATTTACAGTAAATTCAACTCTCTATGTTTTAACACTTTAAAAACATTACACCCATTAACATTATCTAGCGTAGTTCTTTGAATAAACATTATAAATATGGGACTTCTGTGGTCCTTTAATGTAGGTGGGAGGAAATGTAATAAAGTAGTATTGATTAATTTGATTGTAATGATTATCTATATGTCTATCTATCTTGTCATGCAATTTATATGACATGAATATTACACTGTATAGATTAATATAGTTTCTTAAAATATTACAATGTATAGATTAATTGAGTTCAAAGATCAAGTTATCGACAAGTATAAGCTGTGTGCAGGTATAGCAGTAGAGCTTTCATATTTAGATCACAATATACAATCTACCCAATGTCTATTACAATCTCTTTTGGATGATTGGGTAACAGTTAGCCTTAACACACTTTATATTTGGTTAGATCAATACAGCAATCAATAAGCAGTGTAAACAAATTATCAAATGTGGATTAACAATTTATGTTAATACAATCTATATTAGGTTAGTTCAATATAGGAGTATATAAACAGTGAATATCACATATATAGTTGTGAGCGTACGAGTTGTTGCTAACGCTGCGGGCTCGCGCAGCGAGTCGCGGGCCTCGCGTAGCGAGGGCACTGTGCCAGGTTCTCAGTTGCTGGCATGGAGCGCCGAAGGCGCTCCTTGCCAGCAACTGAGGACCCTCGCGAAGCGAGGGCCTCAGTTGCTGGCTTGGAGCGCCGCAGGCGCTCCATGCCAGCACCTGAGGACCTCGCAAAGCGAGGTCTTCAGTTGCAGCAACTGCGACCCTTGAAAAAAAAAGTTTACGTCCAAACACATTACGACACTCGCAAACAACATACGACACACGTTCAAACACATTACGACACTCGCAAACAACATACGACACACGTTCACACACATTACGGCCTCGCAACACTCGGACGCAACTCGCGAACATTACAAAATTACAAACACAATACATACACACAGCACATACATAAAAACCTTACCTACACAAACAGGAAGCACCCAGGACCTCAAAAATGCAACTTACAACTTAATTGCACTCAAAATAAAAGAGTTTCGACACAAAATAGTTTGTTAAGCGACAAAAAAAATGGCCGACGAATAAAACGAAAACGAGGCTACACACGCAAACACCATGCTACACACGCAAACACCATACGAGACACGTTACCACACATTACGACTTCGCAAACATCGGACGCAACACGCCGACATACAAACATTTAAAACTTAACAAAGACACACAACAAACACATAAAAAGCTTACCTACAGCAAGAGGAACCAGCCAGCACCTCAAAAAAACAAGTTACACCTACATTTAAATCAAAATAAACACTTTAGACACTAATACCATCGCTAAGCGAGAGAAAAAATGGCCGACGAACAAAACGAAAACGAGGCTTCAGACGTAACTACACTACACTTACTCGCAATAATGAAACACATACTATGCGGAACGTATCACAATCATATTAAACACCATTTTGAACAGTAATACGCCTAAAATGGCGGATGGAACGCAAATTGTAAGCTGGAACGCAAATAGCGCATGCGTATTGCGTTCTAACGGTCTCACTTTCCAGAACTTTCTACAAGTTTATAAATACTGCCTATTTCCAACTAAAAAATACATTTCTCCTCAGGTGATCCACGGAGTGACTTCTGAGATAACTGCTGCTTTTACTTGAGAAGACAATTCTTTACTAATTTACTACTTTACATTGTGCAAATTACAACTGACAGGTAAGCTATAATATATTACATTTTATTATCAGGTCAGGTCAAACAAATAAAAAAATAAACTAGGATTTATGTAGTCATCATGTATGGCACATTTATGTGTATAGGCTCCCAAAAAAAATTAAACAGAGCTTTATGTATAGTGACATCTGACACGCACATATATGTGTATAATGTATAGTGACATGTGACACGCACATATATGTCTATAATGTATAGTGACATGTGACACGCACATTTCTGTGTATTGCCCCTTCATAGTGACATATGACACCGACATATATGTCTATAATGTATAGTGACATGTGACACGCACATTTATGTGTATTACCAATGCAACTAAATTAGCTTACAACAAAATCAGTAAACAACTACATTTTAATGACATTATATGTCATGTCTACTGATATGTCACACGCACATATATGTGTATCATCTATAGTTACATCTCACACACACACATTTATGTGTGTTGGAAAAAAAAAATATAAGGTTAATTTAACCATTTAAATTTGACTCATGTATACTGATATGTCACACGTACACAAAATAATTACATTAAACTATGTAATGTGCTTCATGTATGTGACATATGTGTGTAGCCCCCAACAAAAAATAAGGTTAATTGAATTAATTTACTGCAATTCAATACATCAGATAAAGCTGAATCTTTCTATTTCGTTTAATATTCAAACAGACTCTGCATCAACAGCGTCTCTCAACAATTTGCACCGTGCACTGTGAAGCACAATCCCTTTTAAAGAACACCAACAAATTTGAAGAGGTAAGATACAACAAGACATTACATGCTCAAAAGGCCATGCTTTGCTAGATGACAAATTATAAATATACAAATAACTATTTCACTTTCTTTTTCAAACAGACACTAAAAGAAGACCGGCGGATTAAGATTGGCAGGAGGGGACCGTCTGTCATTCAAAACTTCTATCAAGGTAAAGTATTAAGTATAAACAAGAAATAACCATGAGCCTTATTCAATTGCAACTTCCTCATTTGAATAGGGCTCTATATAAGCACATAACATTTTTTTTATACAGAACTTTTTAGTTACTGAATTTCTAACCACAATCAAGGTTTTCAATAACTAAAAACTTTGCTCAATAAATATGTTATGTGATTATATAGAGCCCTCTTCAATTGGCAAAATTGCAATTCAATGAGGACCTATATGTCTTTAATGGACAAGGGCCTCACTCAAATGTGATTTGCCCATTTCAATAGGGCTCTATATAAGCACATAACATATTTTTGAAACAGAACTTTTTAGTTACTGAACTTCTAACCACAATCAAGGTTTTCAATAACTAAAAACTTTGCTCAATAAATATGTTATGTAATTATATAGAGCCCTCTTCAATTGGCAAAATTGCAATTCAATGAGGACCTATATGTCTTTAATGCCCAAGGGCCTCACTCAAATGTGATTTGCCCATTTCAATAGGGCTCTATATAAGCACAGAGCATATTTTTTTGGAAATTTTTCTTTTGTGAACACGTTCCTTTTGGATACAAGTTCACTAAATACAAAATTCCCTACAAACATATGCTCTGTGCTGATATTGAGCTCTATTCCATTGGCAAAAACACAATTGAATAAGGAGCTCACAATATAACAAATGCAGTAACCAAAGGCCCTTATTCAATTGCTATTTTGGAAAATTAAATATGGCTATAAATAAGAACTTTTAGGCCCTTACTCTATTTTAACAAATATATGTGATGTGCTTATTTACAACCCTATTCAAATTTCTACATTGCAATTCAATTACGGCCTTACAGTACTATTACATTGTAAAAAATGCAATTGCATGAGGGCCAAACTATGCAACATATGGTACACACAAAGGCCCTCATTCAATTGCAATTTGCCCAATTGAATAGGGCTCTAAATAACAACATAACAATAGCTTAAAACTAAGGTTTTAGTTAATAAAAAAATATCAAAAATACAGTTTTTCAATGACTACAAAATTATTTTAACTAATATGCTAATATGCTATGTGCTCATTTACAGCACAATTCAATTAGCCAAATCGCAATTCAATGACACACAAACTGCTACACACAAAACAGAATTTCTTATTAAGGCCCTCATTCAATTGCAATTTTGACTATTGAATAAGGCCCTCATTCAATTGCAATTTGCCCAATTGAATAGGGCCCTAAATAAGCACATAACATATATTTTTTAAAGAAGTTTTTAGTTAGCAAGCATCTATCCAAAAGAAAGGTTTTCACTAACTAAAAACTTCTTTAATAAAAATATGCTATGTGCTTCTTTAGGACCCTATTCAATTGCCCACATCGCAATTGAATGAGGCCCTAGGGGTCTAAATAAGCACATCACATATATTTTTTAAAGAAGTTTTTAGTTATTAAGCATCTATCCAAAAGCACGGTTTTCACTACCTAAAAACTTCTTTAACAAATATATATTATGTGCTTATTTAGAGCCGTATTCAATTGGCAAAATCGCAATTGAATGAGGGACTAAATGTTTAACAACCTATAAGCCTTACAAATAACCAAAAATAAGAATAACAAAAGTGTTGTGCACCTAATAGCATTGTATAAAAAAGCACACAAACTCATAGCAAACTATATTAACATTCTTCTTTAATGTTTAACAACCTATAACCTGTACAATCAAGAAGAAATTAGTTTTGCACAAGTGATGTGCACCAAACAGGATTGTCAATAACTAACACAAACACATAGCAAACTACATTAATTATATTATTTCATGTTTCACTAACTATAACCATCCAAATAAAGGTTAAATAAGTATACCACAAGTGGTGCGCACAAAACAGGATTGTACAAAAACTAACATAAACACATAGCAAAATAAATTCATATTCTTATGTAATATATCACAACCCACAAGCCTTACTAAGAACCTTAAATAAGAATAACAAAAGTCTTGGGATTGTACAGAAAGTTAAAAAAAAAATATTTGAAAAAAATAACCATAACTGATACAATACAGCAAAATTAATACATTTTTTACTTCTTTAAAAGACATTTCACTCAAACAACATTTTCTATTTTACATTACAACAGATACTGCGTGAAGACAATCGGACGAGGACTTTTTCCACAGGACCGGACCATCGGACGAGGACTCGGACCAGACCAGCAGACGAGGAATTTCAACACAGGACCAGACCAGCAGACGAGGAATTTCAACACAGGACCAGACCATCGGACGAGGACTTTCACCAACGGACCACAACATCGGACGAGGGATATCGCCACAGGACCACAATATCGGACAGGGGCTATCGCCACAGGACCACACCATCGGACGAGGACTTCCGACAGAGGACCACACCATTTGACAACGATTTGGAAACGAGGACCAACAAACATTCGGATTTAAATCACACTTCAACCAAGGTAAACTATAATAACTACTAAATAATAACACTAAAGAAACTGCTTTCAGTTGCATCCGTCTCAACAGAAAAATAAATTAATTAATTTACTATCTCCCTTATTTTATTTAAATTGCTACTATGCAATACATAGCTCAATAACCACATCACTTTTTTTTTCAGCAAAGAAGTTTTGCAGTGGTAAATATCTATCCACAAACAAAGTTTTTAATAAAGAAAACCATTATTTTAAAAAAATATGTTACATGCTTATTTACAGCAGTATTCCATTGGAAAAATTCTGAGCCACTGAAGACAGGAATTATAAATTTAACTAAATATCAATGATACATTCATGATTTGCCTTTTATTTCAACAATTGTGCACAATAATCTTTAACAGGAATTACAAATTTAAATATACACAATTACATTTATTTGTTTCCGTTTACAGATTAATATGGCTGATAACGAGACCAAAGAAGAGAAGAAAAGACGTCAAACTAGAGAAAGACAAGAGAGATGGGCCGCCCAGCAGACACCGGAGGAGAAAGAAATTAGAAGAGAAAAAGAACGCAAAAGACTTGCAAATAAAAGAATATCCGCTGCAAAAATGAAAGATACAACCAAAATAAATAAAAAAATAATAAAGCATTTACAAACTGTTCCTAAAACATCAGATGACATTTTACAACATACCAGTCAAGACAGACCAAAAAAAAAAACTACCAAAAAAAAGCATTTACAAACTCTTACTAAAAACTTACAGGAAATTTCAACCGAACAAGTCCAAGATATACCAAGAAAATGTACGAAAAAAACTAAACATTTAGAACCTGTTGTTGAAACATTTCATGACTTTTCATCTGATGAATATCAAAGTCAACATCCAATATGCATTGCAAATTGTCCTTTAATGAAGTCTTTAGCAGTAGAGGTTCATAGTTGTGGGGACATGACTACTCAATGTCAATTTTGTGAGGCTTATTATTTTAAACAGGAGAGACCCCGAGATGGACAATTTATTAGTTGTTGTCAAAAAGGAAAGTTCAAACTTCCACAAAGGAAACAATTTCCAACCTATTTACTAAATATTCTGACTGAACCTACTTTTCCAAATTACAAAAATTTTAAGACAAACATAAGATCCTACAATAGTGCCATATCATTTGCATCTATGGGGGCAACATTGGCTGCTAATGTACCAGGACATGGTCCTTACTGTTTTAAAGTCCAAGGACAAATTTATCATCGGACTTCACATTTACATCCAGAGGAAGGAGAGCAAAGAAAATTCGCTCAACTATATGTCCTAGATACAATGGAAGCTGTTGACCAACGTATGCAGATGGAAGAAAATAAAAAATGCTTACCCAGTGTTTTTATAGAGCTAAATAACATTATGGACAACAATCCCTACAGTAAAGCTTACAAAAAATTGGCAGAAGTAGAAAATGAACAACTACTTCATGCACAAAGACATCAATTACCCATGCCAAAGGTTAATATGGTGCTTAAAAGAGACAGACATACTGATAAACGTCGTTATAACTTGCCAACATCAAATGAGGTTGCAATGGTCTTTCACAATGATGAAGGAGAACCACCATTTCAAAGAGACATTAGAGTATATCCCAGAAATGAGGACCAACCATTTATTAATATTAATATCTTAAGTCCAAATTTAGATCCAATGACATATCCCATCTTTTTCCCACACGGAGAAGCAGGTTGGCAACCAAAATTAACCCTTCCCAGTTACCCAAATGCTAAAGCCAGAATCCGAAATAATGTTTCTATGCTTGAATTTAAAGTTGCTCAAATTGCCATTAGAGATGAATTTAATCCCATTTTATGTGGTGGAAAACTAACACAACAATGGATTATTGATTCATATTTGCAAGTTGAGGCAAATAATTTAAACTTTATAAAATATCAACAAGATAAACTACGTGTAGAACAATATTGTGGACTCATGGACTATGTTGCTGACGTGGCTACAAGCAGAGACATGACAGCTGGCAAAGCCATCATTTTACCATCTTCCTTTCAAGGATCTCCTCGAAATATGAGAGAAAGATACAATGATGCTATGGCTATTGTGACAAAATTTGGAAAACCAGATTTATTTGTGACATTTACATGTAATCCACAATGGCCAGAAATTATTCAAAATCTACTTCTTGGACAAAGTGCTTCAGATCGACCAGATTTAGTAGCCAGAGTTTTTAAGATAAAATTAAATGAATTAATACGTGACTTTACTATAAATCAGTTATTTGGCAAATGTCTTGCTTATGTATATACCATTGAATTTCAAAAAAGAGGCCTTCCACATGCACATCTTCTCATAATACTTCAAGAGAAAGATAAATTAGATACTTCGGACAAAGTGGATGCAGTCATAGTTGCTGAACTACCGGATCCAAAACTATATGGTAGACTATATGAGATTGTTACTCATCGCATGATTCATGGACCCTGTGGAGACCTTAATCCACAATCACCATGTATGGAAAATAATCAATGTTCAAAAGATTTTCCAAAAGATTATAGAGACAAAACATATGCCAATTGTGATGGATATCCACTTTATAAAAGAAGACAAGGAGATAGTGCCATTATTCGTGGAAAAAAAGTGGACAATAGATATGTAGTACCCTACAATCCACATTTACTCATGAAGTACAACGCCCACATCAACGTAGAAGCCTGCACTTCCATCAAATCCATTAAATATGTCTACAAATATATTTACAAAGGTTACGATGCAGCTACTGTAGTCGTCAAAAGTGCAGACAACCCTGAAAGTAGTGAGTTAGTACATGATGAACTTGCATCTCATGTAGATGCTCGCTATGTCAGTGCGCCAGAAGCTATGTGGCGGCTTCTAAAATTTGAAATGCATGATAGATCACATGCAGTATATAGGTTAGCAGTACATTTGCCACAACGACATTTAGTCTATTTCCATTCTGGACATGAAATGAATGCATTGGCCCAAAGTGAAGATCGTCACACTACACTAACTGCATGGTTTGCATTAAATTCCACTGATGCTCAAGCAACACAATACTTATATATTGAAATTCCATATCACTATGTTTTTGTGAATGGATTATGGAGAGCAAGAAAAACCAGAGGCAATAAAATAATTCCACGAATTTACACAGTCAGTCCAAGAGATGTTGAACGATTTTGCTTACGGATATTACTTTTAAATGTTCCAGGAGCACAAAGTTTTGAACACTTAAGAACTGTTAATGACATTGTATATGAATCCTTCCATTTAGCTGCAAGAAATAGAAACTTACTCGCTGATGATACAGAGTGGGAAAGATGTTTAGAAGAAGCAGCACAATGTCAAATGCCACGACAGATGAGAGAACAATTTGCTTTTATTTGTATCTTCTCAAATGCTCCAAATGCATTAGCTTTGTGGGAGACTTTTAAAAGTAATATGGCTGAAGACTTTATGCGACGATACAATGAACCCATTGCACACTTAAAAGCCTTAATGGAAATTCAAGAAGTCTTTTTAACTCATGGATTAAGTTGTGCAAGTTTTAATTTGCCTGATCCAGGTCTAATAGATGACATTAACTTTGAAGACTATGACATTCAACTACAAGCAGAAAGAACACAAGAAAGACTTGCAACTTTAAATACACTACAATTGCAAGCATTTCATGCCATTAAAAATGCTATAGATGATGACATGGTGACAGAGCGTTATTTCTATCTTGATGGACCTGGCGGATCAGGGAAAACATATTTGTACAATTTATTAATGAGTTCAGTACGAGCACAAGGACAAATAGCAATGGCGTTTGCCACTACTGGAATTGCTGCACTTTTATTAGAAGGTGGAAGAACTGTTCATAGTGGATTCAAACTGCCAGTGCCTATTTTGGAAAATTCTGTGTCAGATATTCGCATGACATCCTTACAAGCAAAGAAATTGAAGAAATGTAAATTAATTATAATAGATGAGGCCACAATGATGTCATGCTATGCCCTCCAATGTATTGACCGTTTGCTTCGTGAAGTCATGGATAATATTTTTCCATTTGGTGGAAAGGTAATTTTGTTGGGTGGCGATTTTAGACAAACATTACCTGTCGTTGTACATGGAAATCGAACAGACATTATTGAAACATGTATAAAGTCAAGTACAGTATGGAAACATTTTACCCATCTTCAACTGCAACAAAATATGAGATCAGAAGGCCAAACTGATTTCAATGATTGGCTTATTAAAATTGGAGAAGGAAGAACAGAAAAAATACTACATTTACCTGACGACACTGTAGAGATCCCACCTCATATGATTTGTCAACAAGATATTATATCGGCTATATTTGAAGGGAGCATAAATAACGAAGAATATTCTGAGCTTGCCAACCAAGTCATACTGACGTGTAAAAATAAAGATGCATTAATACTCAATAATGAAATCTTAAAAAAAATTAATGCACCACAAAGAAATTATCACAGTGCTGATTCTGTACTTGCTGATGACAATGAAAGTCAGGCAAACTTTTCAACTGAATTCATTAACTCTTTAACTCCTTCTGGAATGCCACCACATATTTTGCAGCTAAAGAAAGGTGCAATTATTATGTTACTGCGAAATATGAACCCCAAAAAAGGCCTATGCAATGGCACAAGATTAATTGTTCAACAATTAAAGGACCATTTTATAGATGCTGAAATTTTAACTGGGACCCATAAAGGAGAGAGAGTTTTCATACCAAGAATAGATTTAGCACCAAGTGAAAGTAGTCTCCCTTTTATACTTCAAAGAAGACAATTTCCCATTATTATGGCATTTGCCATGACCATTAATAAATCACAAGGTCAGACTTTCAAATCTGTGGGTATTTACTTGGAAGAACCAGTTTTTGCACATGGTCAATTGTACGTTGCGTTGTCACGGTGCAAAAATCCACAGGCTATTAAAGTTTACATTGAAAACAATGAAAGTCAAGGTGATTTATTAGAAGATGGACGTATTTTTACTAAAAACATTGTCTACTATGAAGTACTATAACTTTGCAGGATACAAATTCAAGATGCCAACATTTTTTAAAAGCATTGCAAAATACATAACAATTGGTTGTTTAATTCAGTCATAATTAATAAAAGTACTGTTTAGGAATGATTCGCCTCACAAAATACTTGCCTTGCATTGTTAGTAAAAATTATGTTAAAATGTTAAGTCACTATGTTAATGTTTCTAATGTTACAAGTTTATCAAATATATTTGCAAGTTCTTTCATTCAACAGATTACAAAGTGGATGTTAAGAGGTCAAGCACCTTTTAAGTCACAATGTAAACATTGTCTGTTATCTTAAGATTACTAACTACATTAATGTTTATCGCCAGTTTATGTGCTCAGTAATGAATTACTTTAATTACGTACGTTTTAAGCAGAGTTTTACTGTATGCCTTCCTCTACATTCAATGTATATTCAAGTTAACAATTATTGTGATAGAAATTGCATGTTAATACTGATTAATTTAAAGGTCAATTGTTTTTACATTCAAATGTTAATACTTTTAATACAAAATTAGGTTACAAAATGTATTCGCTATGTTCCTGTTTATAATGTTCAAAATTATACAAATGTTTTGTCAACTTCTAAACTTACATAAAAAATAAAGTTAAAGTTTCAAAATATATACTTTGAAGGTTATTGCTTACATATATTTTAAACTTCATGTTAAAATTCGCAACGTTTCAAGAAGGCTTTTTACTTTTTGCTTTCCTATTCATTCAATGTATATTAAAGTTAACAATTCTTCAGATACAAATTACATTTTAAAAAACCATTACATCAACATTTTACAAAAATACACATTCATATTAAAATACTTACAAGTGTCAAAAATATATGTTAGTAACTAAACAACTTGACAAACATATACATCACATTGCCGTCATTTTTTGACGGGCAAGTCGCTAGTAATCTTATAAAGTTTGGTTGACAGTCTGTTTATATTTGATTAGTGCAATACAGAAATGATAGTGCATAAACAATTTGTTACAGTATATATCATATATATAGTTGTGGATCTTACGAATGTGAGGCCCGTGAGACTTAGGCTGCAATGAGCGCTTCAATGAGCGCTGCAAACGAGCCCCGTAAGACTTAGGACCGAAACCCGTAGATGCAACTGCGGGACTCGAAAACCGAGGCCCACAGTTACGGGACTGTACTACATTACGAATTTAACAGCGGAGCCACAGAACTGGAAAGACCAGCAAAAAAAAACAAATATGCCTCAAAATAACTTACACACTCACACACAGTACAAGGGTAGAGCCAGGGAGTCGGTGAGGGAGGTTGCAAATTATTATTTTTCACAATCGAAAATCGCCTAATAGAGAAAAAAATGGCGGCCGAAAAAACGTAACAGGATGAAAACAAGGCCGATGGCAGTAAAAAAGAACCCAAAGCCAGTAACACTTAATCCAAGCCAGTAACACATAACCCAAGCTTGTAACACTTAACCAAGCTTGTAACACTTATAAGTCAGTAACACTCATTGCGAGGCCCCTAAACTACACAGGGGTGGGGGGGGGAGCGGCTCGGCATGAGCGCGGAAGGTGATCATTGCAAGGCACCAAATTTGCGGGTTGGACGAAGCCTGCAATGAGCGCCAAGGCCCGTAAAGTAGACAGAAGGAGAGGCTAGCAATGAGTGCCGAAAGTTGCTCAGAGGGGGCAAAGCCTTGCATTGTGTGGCAACACGGGGGGAGAGGGGGAAGAGGCTTGCAATTGCCAAGCACCAAAGTTGTGGGTTGCCAAGGCCTGCAATGAGCGGCGAAGGTACAGCATTGCCAGCCTTATTATTTTATTCCAGTCATTTTTGATGGGCAAGTAGCTGATGATATTAATAATTAGCAATATAACCTGTTATTCGATGAAAGCAGTAAAATATGGTATGACACTTTATATAGCAGTAAGAATATACAAATATATCTTGAAGCAATATGTGTCAGAATTGGTTATATTGTATGTGAGATTACAAATTAAATAATCTTTGTATTTACAGTGCCTAGCAAAAGTATAGTGCCTTGACTTTTTACCTATTTTGTTACATTACAGCCTTAAATTCAATGTTTTGTTAATCTGAATTTCATGTGATGGATCAGAACACAATAGTCTAAGTTGGTGAAGTGAAATGAGAAAAATATATACATAAAACTATTTTTTAGAAATAAAAAAACAGAAAATTGGCGTGTGTATATGTATTCACCCCCTTTATTATGAAGCCCATAAAAAGCTCTGGTACAACCGATTACCTTCAGAAGTCACATAATTAGTGAAATGATGTCCACCTGTGTGCAATCTAAGCTGCAACACCTAAGCAAGAGGCACCACTAACCAAACACTGCCATGAAGACCAAGGAACTCTCCAAACAAGTAAGGGACAATGTTGTTGAGAAGTACAAGTCAGGGTTAGGTTATAAAAAAATATCCAAATCTTTGATGATCCCCAGGAGCACCATCAAATCTATCATAACCAAATGGAAAGAACATGGCAGAACAGCAAACCTGCCAAGAGACGGATGCCCACCAAAACTCACCGACCGGGCAAGGAGGGCATTTAGCAGAGAGACAGCACCTAAGGTAACCCTTGAGGAGCTGCAGAGTTCCACAGCAGAGACTGGAGTATCTGTACATAGGACGACAATAAGCCGTACGCTCCATAGAGTTGGGCTTTATGGCAGAGTGGCCACAAGAAAGCCATTACTTACAGCAAAAATCGAAATTGCACGTTTTGAGTTTGCGAAAAGGCATGTGGGAGACTCTCAAAATGTATGGAGAAAGGTGCTCTGGTCTGATAAGACTAAAATTGAACTTTTTGGCCATCAAAGAAAATGCTATGTCTGGCGCAAACCCAACACATCACATCACCCAAAGAATACCATCCCCGCAGTGAAACATGGTGGTGGCAGCATCATGCTGTGGGGATGCTTTTGGTCAGAGTTGAGGGAAAGATGGATGGTGCTAGATTCAGGGATATTCTTGAGCAAAACCTGTACCACTATGTGCGTGATTTGAGGCTAGGACGGAGGTTCACCTTCCAGCAGGACAATGACCCCAAACACACTGCTAAAGCAACACCTGAGTAGTTTAAGTGGAAACATGTAAATGTGTTGGAATGGCCTAGTCAAAGCCCAGACCTCAATCCAATAGAAAATATGTGGTGAGACTTAAAGATTGTGATTCACAAGCGCAAACCATCCAACTTGAAGGAGCTGGAGCCGTTTTGCAAGGAGGAATGTGTAAAAATCCCCCGGTGGTAAGGTGTGGCAAGCTCATAGAGACTTATCCAAAGCAACTTGGAGCTGTGATTGCCGCAAAAGGTGGCTCTACAAAGTATTGACTTAAGGGGGTTGAATGGTTATGCACATTGACTTTTTCTGTTATTTTGTCCTATTTGTTGTTTGCTTCACAAGAAAAAAAAAACATCTTCAAAGTTGTGGGCATGTTCTGTAAATATTACAAGGAAATCAGGAATGCCAGTTCCCAGGTGTTTGCCACCCAAATTAACATATTTTTATAACAACAAGGGTAAATAAAAATATCTTTCCCCTTTTATTTTTTATTTATATAATTTCCATTATAACAATAATACACACAAATCTGCAGGGACGAAATATGATTGCCCCTCCTATATGAGAATAGAAACAACATAGTGGCATAATATTTCACAGAATTAGCTTATTTTTAATCATTTTTTGTTTTGTCCAAATCCTGGATTTTTTAACAGTTTTAAATTCGCCGTTGTGATCAAAAAATACATTAAAGTAAAATTATTATGACATTTACCCTTGTTGTTATAAAAAAACATGTTCTGTAAATCAAATGATGCAAATCCTCAAACAATCCATGTTAATTCCAGGTTGTGAGGCAACAAAACACAAAAAATGCCAAGGGGGGTGAATACTTTTGCAAGGCACTGTCGGTAATTGGCAAGCTATTATGTGGCTATTGGTCTTATTTCAGAATTGATTACATTTAATTTAATTTATCAAATCGGTCAATTCAATCAATAATGATGTAAGACAGTATTGTTGATTGTGTTTATGCCACAGCATGATAGTCAGGTTTGTCCACTGACAGGACTAGCAATCTGAAGGTCTTTCTTACCCATGTGAAAATATTTGTGACTCGATCTAGCCAAGTTTTAGTTTGATTTGTGTAATGCACTCAGACATTTCATTTGAAAAAAGAAAAATGATTTAACCCTTTCACATGTTAAAGAGGCATACTGTAAGTGTTTGTATATAATGGTATACATGACCACTGGACAACCATATCATGTAAATAATGGATGGTTGTAGCATTCTTTTTCCCCTCAAAACCCACGACAATCTTTAAAAAATATATATTCTTTCTTTCCATTGAACTAAATACAAGATAATAATTTACAGGCAACCTATTTTATTAGTTATCCAGTTGTGTTTAGCTTACACTGCAGCAGAGGCAGGCAGAGAAACTGGAGCCAGTCCAGGTTAAACATTTTACTGCTATTTCACTCCACCTCACTGGGATACACAGGGGCAGCTCTAAACAACTGGAAGCACACAGAGTTAATTTAACTCCGATTTGCCCATTGTCAATTCTGTTCTCTGCATGATGTGAGTATAAATTACTCAGACATGTAAATGTATACAAAATGTGAGTCCCATTCTATCCAGTTCCCATCTCAGTCTGTATTCTGGCAACAGGTTACAGGTAGTAATTAATACATTACAGATGAATGTGGGTGTGGTTTAATACTAATATTTAATTTAAATAAGTGCAGAAAATAATTAGTGTCACAAATGAATTTGTAATAAATGTAGTAAATTATTTCTCTGTTAATCCTAATAATATGTTAGCATAATATATACAGCGGCAGGTATAAAAAGCAGGAATAAAAAGCAGTAGTCAGTACAATGATCAATGCCTCCGCTCTCCGCTTCTACTACAACTAAGTCAGTGCACTCCACCCAAACTTAAGCCCAGAAACATGGACAATATAAATAATGTCACTCTGACACTATAATTATCAGATCATTTTTAAAAGACTGGAGAAGCTCGTTATGAAATAGATTGTTAGACTTGTTCTTCAAACTATGTCAGCATTTTTCAAATTTAAACAATGTCTTAACAATAGTGTCTACTGATAATAAGTGGAGCAGAACAAAATAATTAAATGTATATTGCCTAGTAATGTGTTTATATCAATAGATAGATAGATAGATAGATAGATAGATAGATAGATAGATAGATAGATAGGTAAATACTTTGGATACCAAAAACAACAATAGTATTATTAACATCAAACATTCAATATGCACATACATTTAAGTATTTGAAATATAAATATAATATTTTGTAATATTTCCAAGTTTGGTAAAAGGTGTATACTGAATTACTAAAGAAAAGGTGCATATTGAGTTTTTGATGTTATTGATTTTATTGATTCATCCAAAGTATATTTCTCAATTTTTCTAATGTTTTAAGTACATGGGTATTGGTAGAAATTCTCTTGGATTTTCCCTGACTGATATTTTTGTGCTTTAGTTACGCAGTAAGGAGAAACCAAGATTTGTCTTGAATCAACTAAGCCTGAGCAAAGTATTGTGCTAATTTATTATCTTAATCTATCCTATCCTTGAAAAACCAAGGAGCAAATCCAGGTTAAATATTTCACTGCTATTTCACTCCGCAGCAGTGGAATACACAAGGTAAGCTCTAGGCATGTGAAGGCACACATAGCTTGTTTTTTAACTTTTAAGACACTTTTAACATTTCTAACATTTTCCCCTATATACAGTGAGTCTACAGTAACAGCTCTCACTAAATTTAAAGATATACATTTACTTAACTGATTAACTATTTAAACAGCCAATGAGATAACAGTAACATTATAATAATATCCTTTTCTGATTGGCTCCTATTTTAGCCAATCAGAATAAGGGAAAATAGAGCCCCATGATTGACTAAAAGCACAACCAATCAGAAAGCATCTGCAATGCTTAAAGGTATATCTAAGTGAGCTGGATTAATAAATTTCTGCACTCTGAAAGCAAAAAGAAGCCTATATATATATATATATATATATATATATATATATATATATATATATATATATTATATATATATATATATATATATATATATATATTGTGGTAGTTTGACCTGCTACCTTCTAGATTAATAGCAAGAAGTGAATGTATTCTTTTAATATTTTTATTAAAAGTCCAAAAAGTACACCACATTACACCAAGGAGCAAATCCAGGTTAAATATTTCACTGCTATTTCACTCCGCAGCAGTGGAATACACAAGGTAAGCTCTAGGCATGTGAAGGCACACATAGCTTGTTTTTTAACTTTTAAGACACTTTTAACATTTCTAACATTTTCCCCTATATACAGTGAGTCTACAGTAACAGCTCTCACTAAATTTAAAGATATACATTTACTTAACTGATTAACTATTTAAACAGCCAATGAGATAACAGTAACATTATAATAATATCCTATTCTGATTGGCTCCTATTTTAACCAATCAGAATAAGGGAAAATAGAGCCCCATGATTGACTAAAAGCACAACCAATCAGAAAGCATCTGCAATGCTTAAAGGTATATCTAAGTGAGCTGGATTAATACATTTCTGCACTCTGAAAGCAAAAAGAAGCCTATATATATATATATATATATATATATATATATATATATATATATATATATATTGTGGTAGTTTGACCTGCTACCTTCTAGATTAACAGCAAGAAGTGAATGTATTCTTTTAATCTTTTTATTAAAAGTCCAAAAAGTACACCACATTATGGCTTACATCAGCCAAAGGTATAGCAATACACATATTTCTCTTGTATATATCTTCCTCAGTAGAAAAGGGGAGCATTCGGCCCGCCCAACTCGCCAAAATGCTCCAACCGCCAGGGCCCCTTAAACAGTCTTTTGAGGGACTCTGTCCAGTTTGCAGTTAGACTACTGCCTTTTCCCTGGGGTTACTTTACACAGATTCTTTTAAGGAAAAATCTAATCCTTGACTCACAATCTCTGGGACACAGCTCCTCTCTGGGACACAGCTCCTCTCTGGTACTGCAATCAGGAACAGACAGCAAGCTTCTTCTGTATCTTGCTCTTTTGCTGCTAACAGCAGCTCACCAACAAGAGCAGCTTTCACACACTGCTCATACTGCTTAGGCCCAAGCCTAAGTGAGAGAGACTCCACCTATCTCTCTGCTGTGGTCTTAAAGGCAATCCACAGCTGGGCATCAATTAGCCTCTGATCACTGCCCAGAGTTAACTCTTTCCTTCTGCAGAGAAATCTTCCAGCCTCTTTAATTAAACCCATCTCTAGGGGCACTCTTTGCTTCACTCCGTTACAATATATATATATACGGCACATTTCATAAAACATTTTATTTTTATTAATATCTAAAAATCCCTCTAATGATTATGTCAACACCCCAAGGGGGTGTCTACACAAGTTCCTGATGCCCACCCAATCAGCATGCAGCATCCGGGGAGCAATATTAACCCACTATTTACCTGCTCTTGCTTGCTCAGCCAATATTAGAGCAGTGTTTTCAGCCTCCCAGTCACTGCTGGAATATGACTCATACCTACTTCCTGTCTATGCTGTATGCTGATGCCATAGCAACTAACATAGTGCTATGTCTCAAATCTTTAATCTAACCTGATTGGCCAAAACAAATTAGCCAGGGTTTGGAGGGGGTGTTAACCTTAATTTTAAACTATCAGAAATTACAATATGTTTTGCTAACTTTAAGGTAGGTGTTTAAATGTTTATTTTGGTATTTTTTCATGAAAACATTTTTTTTCATATGCTATTAATTCTCCTCTTTTAGATGCATTTATTATCCAGGAAATTTACATATCCCTTTAAGCAAAATGCATCTTTAATATATGCAGCACATTTCAGAAACCATTTTATTTTTATTAATATCTAAAAAAATCCCTCTAATGATTATTTTAGCACCCCAGGGGTGCCTACACAGCCACCTGATTCCTCCAATCAGCATGGAGCATTTGGGAACCAATTTGAACTACTTACTAACCTGCTCTGGCTTCCTCAGCCAATAGGAGAGCACTGATGTCATTCCCAAAGTCAGTGCTGGGATGTGACACGCCCAGCTGTTTCCTGCTACAGTTTCTGCTTTGCAGACACCCACACCAGAGATCAGCACAGCCTGAGCCACTGTGTGTGCGTGAGAGACCTGCAGCTGCTGTGTGTGTGAGACCTGAAGCATATATTAATAAGTACAGTTACATCCCAATTAAGTTTTTGTACAGTAAGAGTCTTTCTTTGAAACAGCAGGGAGATGAAGCAGAGGAAGTGCTGGTAGAGAAGCCACTGTTTATTTTGTTTTGTTTTTCTTGTAAATTTATTTTTCATGCAATACTAATTCATCTCTGTCAGATGCATTCATAATCCAGGAGACTTAGATATACCTTTAACCAAACAGAAATGAGTCTGTAGCCATCCCTAATTTGTGACTGAGCGATACTCAATACAATGTTCATGTATTTCAGCCAAGCAGATGCCTACAAAAAGATAACATTCAGCAAGGGAGCACCTCTGGGGAGGAGCTTCATTAGGTTAGGCTAATTATTTTTTAGAGCAGCGCTTTTCTTATATTTGGATGGCCCTTTGCACAGGCTGAAGGGAGGGTCAATGGCCTACAATCAAGCAAGAAGAAGACTGGTTTCTTCAATTAACAAGCATGTGCTTGTGTAATCAGGGCAAACAATTTAAGAACAGGGCAACAAAGATCACTAATGGGGGGTCATCAAGGAGGGTAATCATAAGGGTAATGTATTAGTTTAAACATGTTTTTCCTAACAGATTTAATTTCATTCTTTTTCTGTAATTTTTTATTTTCTGTATTTCTTTTTTTCTTGTTTTTTTTTCTTGTTTTCTTTATTTAGTTTAGTATTGATAGTTTATGGGAGATTACTGTAAGGGAAAATAGGGCAATAGGGTCTATGAGGGTCCAAAAGGATTCCAATGATAGGGGTTAGGATACTATGGAGGAGGTGTTGATATTAGGTGCCATGGGACCCCTATGCTATATGATAGGAGACTCCATGGAGACCCCCATGGTACAGAGTTTAATATAAGGTGCTATGGGCTTCATAGGGACCACAATTGTATGTAACTAATATTGGGAGCAATGGGGGTCGATAAAAACTCTCATTGAGATAGGTAGAGCCCCCCCACACCCCCAGGAACTAGGTTAATATTATTTCTAATGCTAGGTCTATATAGACCCTATGGTTATAGGTAGATGGTGAGGACACAGCTAAAGTATTAGGCTTTTAATAGCATCAGATTTTAGCCTTGTTTGTTCTCATGCATTTTTATGCCTCTAGGGGTGGGTCTGAGTACACATAGGATTTGTGTACCATCTAAGGACTTATGTGCCCTAAGAAGATAAAGGGTTTTTCTTGGATTTTAGAATGTAATGGCTTAAGGGGACATTTGAATAGACAGCTATATGTGGATTACAATTCTTGCACTTTTTACACTATTTAGAGTGCACTTTTAGTAGGTCTAGTTTTTAGTGTCATGTACTTGCTAGGTACTGATTTGCAAGTAAAACTTCATTTTTTCTAACGTGGGCCATGGAATGGAGCCCTGAACACTTACAGCCTAATAAAATTTGGGGACCGTAAGTCCAACGTGAGTCACGTAATGGCTGCCGGCTTGAAATTTGAACAAATTACGTTGCTATTAAATTAGAATGGGCTGCCAGCTACAGGCTTGAGATGCAAATCGTAGCTTGTTTACAGAACATTGTATTTGCGGCCGTGCGGACGATCAATTAGTGTAGACCGTAGTTAAGGGATTAGACAAAGCCAATGGAAAAAGAGCATTACATCACTGAAAAAGGGGAGGATAGATTTTAAAGTCCTACGAGCTACAATTACAGTTTGCGACCAGACCCACATTCAAGATGTAATGCAATATTGATAAAGCCGTAAATATTATATTCTATTACATGCGAGTTACAGCATATTTATTAACACATTGATTGCAGGGATCGATATAACACAGAATATGAACATTAAATAAAGTAATTCTAAGACCTAACGTCACTTTCACTTGTAATAAAAGTACAGTAGAGTGTTTTTATTTGCATTTACAGGGTTACATATTGGACTTTACCCAGCACACGTTGGGCTTTGGCCTCCATTTGCGTGTTACGGGCTAGCTTGCGGGGACTTCATTGCAATTTAATAGCTGAATTGAACAAGTAGCAGTTACGTGCTTGACAGATCAAAGGAATTACGTGCTGCGAAGTTCCATGTTCACGTCTCGTAGGCATTTTTGAGCCGTCCTGCGGCTTACCCTTCAAGTCATCTGGGGGGGGGACGTTTACTGGGCTAATTTAATAGCCGTAAGACCTCCTTTCTACGTTATGGCTACGTTCTAACACATGGCCCGAATTTAATGATGCTGTATGTTCATTAAAAAAACGTATTTCAATATAATTGCTGACATAAAGTCTGACATTTATCTGCCAACCTTAAATTTTAATCATATTACTAAATGCTTGTTACTTTACTTATTAACTAAATGCATCTATAGTACTTTCTCCAAAAGCATCTAAACAGCAATAAGTATATTAAAACAGTAAGAAAATGCATTGAAGATGTTGAGGCAGAATAGATCGAAACTTCTATAAACAGTGTTCTAAAATCAAGATTTTTGCTAAAAATTATATTATACTCTTGATTTACACAGATAAAAAATGTTGTTAGTTTGTGGATTCCATTAGGCTACTGGGTTAAGTGAACAACATTCATTTAAGTAAGTGGAGATGTTATCAGTTTGAGATACCATAATTGTGAAAAGAAGGTGAATGAAATGTAATTCACAAACATGTGAAGTTTTTCCTAAACTACAATGATTCTTTAAAGGGAAAGTATTATTTTTTTGAACTTCATATCACTTACTTTTAGGCAGAAGGTGAACTGCATAAATATGTTTTTGAATACAACTTCCTATTTTCACTTATTAGGACATGTTTGGCCATTTCCAACAGTATGCGGGGGAAGGGTTTCACACCAACCACTTGCTGCTTGGGCTACATTTAAAGGAAAACTATATACGGTAAAAATATGTTTGAAAATTTTCTATCTGGCTAACAGCATAATTAACCAGGAAAAAAGGTATAAGGTTAGTTTTAATTACAAAAGAAAAAATGTGATGCCACTGCTGGAACCTGGAAGAATCCATGACATTTTGGTGAATGTTATTTGTTGAAGACATGTGTTTCTGGAGTACAATTCTTGCCTTTGAGAAGAAGAAGAGTGGGATCAGTTTTAATCATCTGATCACATTTTTTAACAAAGCCTCTTCCTCTTTCCTCCTCCCCCACCCCCACACATAAAAACAAAACACACACACATATGATCCAGCTCTCAGGAAGTGATGTAAAAAGACAGAATGTATTCCTTTATTCATAAACAGAATCTTCTAAAATTTAGATTTTCTCTCAAAATATTTTTATTTTATTTATTAATGTTATTAAAGGCATACCTAAGCTTGCTGGACTATGGGCCTCATTCTATTAGCGGCCGCAGCCGTTGCGGGGCCGCAAGGACCGGCCGCAAGCTATTCGGCTATTCTATTCCCTTACGGCCGGAGGCTCCGGCAGGCTTGCGGCCGGTGCCTTGCTATCTCTTGCGGCCGCTCGCGCCGGAGGAAATCCTTTGATCTTAAAAGGCCGCAAGAGTTTTGCAATTCAATTCCTCCGGGAAACCTCTCTGCAAGGCTAAAAGCGAGCCGCAGCTTACTTGCAGGAAAGAGGTCTCGCTAGCACCAATTAAGCACATAAAATAGCTCAAATAAAGCCATCCTGCACTTTGAGAAGACTATAAAGGGATTTTAGGTGTTAGAAAAAATAGCACATAATTATCCTATACTCAAATCCGTAAAATATTTTATTTTTAATATCCGTAAAATATCCATGTAAAAAGTCCAGAGTGCTTGGAGCACCTCAGACACACCCACGCCGCAGCCGGAAAATAAACAGTTAATTTGAACTCGGGTTTGGGCAGATGTGCAAGCTTGAGAGTGGGTTCCTTTTAATCCTCATGTCCCCCAATATGATCCCTAGCATTTACAGAGCTGTACAGTGCAGGCTTGAATTTATTTTTCAGTTTTTATATTTCAGAGCTTACGGCCGGTTCCAAGATATGCGGCCGGCCGTAAGAGGAGATCCCTGCGGGGCCGTATAATAGAATCGCGAGTTAACTGAACCCACTCGCAAGGAATCGCAGCCTTACGGCCGATTTACGGCCGATAATAGAATGAGGCCCTATGAGTGCAAATATTTTTTTTGCATGACAAAATAAACATTTAAACACTTACATAGAAGTTAACAAAATGTCTCATAATTTCTGACAGTTGAAATTCAGGGTTAACACCCTCTCCAAACCCAGGCTAAATTAGCATAACATTCAAAAATTGTTTTGCCAATCAGGAGGAAGCAGAGGCTGAAACATTTGTATCACATTCTGGGGTTGCTGTCTGTGCTGCAAAGCAGCCTGTGATATGTATTCAGACTCTTATATGAAAATACATACAGTAGTACTTTCTAACATGTGCCAATCTATGCAGCACATTCACACTAGATTACAATCCTACCTTTTCACTGCATCTACTGCTGCTGGTGTTTTCTTTTCTCTCTGTCCCTGTCTCCTTGTGGAAAATTTCAGCTGTGACCCCACCAAACCTTGTGACTAGCAGCACTTCCTTTGGAGGTCACAACCTGTACCAAGATGCTCTGCAGCCGGATACACTCTTATGTAAGCAACCTAGAGGTGTCTAATTCCAGATAGCAGTACCCAGCATATAAATATATAAGTACATTCAACTTTTCAAAATAATACATAATTTTTAGGAAACACTTGAAACCCAGGATTCTTCTATATACCTTTAATGTTGAGTCCATGCCTTACACAGCTCCAAAAGTTAATAGCTATATACTTCACAAACAAGTAAATTTTTTCTTAAATTACAGTGCTCCTTTAACAAAAAAAATGTTTTTAATTTCTTTTTTTTTTGTTTTGTTACTTTTCTAGGCAATATTTTCCAGTATTCAAAAAGAGTAGCTATAACACTGAAACTAATCAGCTACTATATACAGTAGCAAAGAAAAGTAGGGTATAACTATAAGATATCATTCTCCTAATGCATATTTACACTATATTAATATGTGTAATTTTCAAAATGAGTCCATGACTGCTGCATTGACATACTAAATGCATGATAGAATATGTGGACTACAATGACCATTTAAGGTAATGTGGCATTTACTTCATGTAACCCACAGATATGGAGGAGCATTTACCATCACATCTGTAGAAAGGGGAGAAAAGAAACAACAACAGGTACTAGAGGAAAGAGGAGTGGTGGGAGGCAGGGACAGATCTACCCCAGGTCTAGGCAATGCTCAGGGGAGGGGCTATGCTCCCTCAGCACATCATTCTTCCTTCCTCCTCTGCCTTCCCGCCTCATCTTACTGTGCACTGTGGATCTGGATATTCAGCTGTGTGTATCCTTCCCCTGCAGAGAGTCATTTGACGGGGGCAGGGAATCCCAAGTGACATCACACTCATGTGACGTCATTAGGGATTCCCCGGTCAAATGACTCACATAAGGGAAAGGGTTTCCACCTACTGAATATCCAGATCCACAGTCCGCAGTAAGAGGAGGAGGAGAAGGCAGAATATAAATCTTATCTGAGTCTACTACCATACCCACTCATTCCAGTTTTTTTATAATTTTAGAAACAAAAACAAAATATCTGCTGATATTAAAATACAACAGTAAAATACTGAAGACTGTTTATTTAATTAAAGTTAAATGTGTTGATTTGTGAGTGTTGAACTAGTGCTGCCATTTGAGAGACACATATACAAGACATTTATATCCCTTACTTTGTAACAGTTGATTCGATTATAGGCTCCAAGTCAGAAGTAAGAACCTTTTATTGTTTGAATAATGGGTAACTAATCAGTGTCTTTCACTCCAAGTGATAAATAGATTAGTTTAGTTCCCTCAGGTCTTTAGTTACAGGTAATGTGACAGAAGTAATATTATTACCCTCAAGCTTTATTTTGTGTACCATGAATGTCACTGAACAAGTCTTGACCTCTGTATAATCCATTTAGTCCAGATGACCAACCATAACAACCCATGCAAAAGTACATATGTAGAGTACCTAGGCAATAATTGACATCAACACCAAGATGGCTTAAATAACAGGCCACAGCCTTATTGCAAATGCCTCGCTCTTCAATCCATAGCCATTATCAAACATGTATAATACAGCATGCATACGCTTAAAGGAAGCCATGTTTGATAATGGCTATGGATTGAAGAGCGAGACATTTGTAGGCACATTTGCATGTCCTGGCTTAGCTTCCCAGAATGCAATGTAATAACTGATTTTCTCTGAATTCTGAGCTGGAAGCAGGTTTTTTAACTTGATTTAGACATTCAAATGTGCTATTTATTTACTGTATTACGTTACAGTGGAGGGCTTCTATCGCTCTTTTGCCCACCATATTATAAATGTATATATATATATGTAGCAAAGAAGGATTTTATGCTTAAAGAGCTCAATTACATTACTGAAACTTCCTGATTGAGTCAAGTTGACTTGTAAATCACTACCAACTGATTCCAAAACACAAAAAACTACCCTTACCAGAAATGCACATTAAATGGGTAAAAGTTTAAAAGTCCAAAAATTGCAATCAAGTTGTAGATGCCCCATTACAGTTCTCCCCAAGTTCATACCATGCTACAACCTGAGTGCTACATGTTACCCTCTGAGTGCTCGTAAAAGGCCTCAGATTGTACAGAAATCCTACGTGTACTGAGACCCATCTGTAGAGGCATCAAAAATGCGGGGGCTTTTTTCAATAGACCAAAAGATGAGCAACAAGGGCTTCAAACAAGATAGAAGAGGATAGGAATCTTCTAGTTACATGGATAGCCCACTTATTCAGGGCAGAAGATTAAGGACCAGGGCATCATGGATCCACGCTGGAGGACATCACAGGTAGGTAACTACATTTTAACCACTTACACATTTACTTTTTTTGGGTGTTTTTTATTTTATATTTTTATTTTGCAGTATTTTTTTTTGTAGTGTTTTTTTATGTATGCTTAGGGACTATTGGGGGGTCTTTATTGACCACCATAGGGTGTTGGTTTATATGGGGATCCAATGTGGACCCCTTTGGTGTTAAGTAGGGTGTCCCATGGCACATAGGGTTAATGGTAGGGACCATGGGGATCCGTTGAGGACCCCATGGCATGGGGTTAACTTTAGGTGCCACGGAGATCCACAGAGGGTTAATATTTAGATGCCATTGAGAGGCTTATGGATTAATTATAGGTTCCATTGAGGTCCTTACAGGTCCTCCATGGCATATGTATTAATAAAGATGCATTGGGGGTCATTTAAGGACATCCATGGCATTGGGTTATTTTCAACTGCCACTGGAGTCCATTAGGAACCACCGAGATGGGGATTAATTTTTAGCTGCCACAGAGGCCCTTAAATGACCCACCACTGGTGTTAACTTTTAGGTTCCATGAGGGTCTATGAAGGCCAGCATGGTTACAGATAGATGGGGGATGCACATGGGAAGTGGGAATCCCTGGGTTTACCTCACTTATAGCATATAGTCTGAGGGAATCACTGGGGTTCCCACTGCTTTAAGCAAGTTTTTTTTTTTTGGGGGGGGGGGGGAAGGATCCCAGGGATCTTAGGGCTCATAGGAAGTTGCGGGTTATAGGCAGAGGTCATAAACCCTGTGTATTAGATTGTGTTATTATTTAGGAATGGAGCTCAAAATACCTAACTTTCAAGCTCAATTAGCTAACATTTCAAGACACTTTTAAAAAATAAAAATTAGTTACAATTATATTAAATCCTACTTATGTTCTTTGGATTTCTGTACTTTTGCGGTGTCCTGTTGAACACAGCACCACGCAGTTACAATTAACAATATGTTGACGCAAGATAAACCAATAACTCGGAATCATTCTGATAATGAACCCCTTGTTTATTTAACCACTTTTAAGTAATTATTTCTGATTCTCCAGCCCTTCTTTGTGCACTCAGGTGGAAGCCTTTTTGTCTCTGGAAATGTAAACTTTTACTTTAAGTACACACAGAGACGACATGTGTGAAATGTAATTAAATGCATGCCCTGGCTTGTTCAAAATAGCAACTTCAGCGCAATATCCAACACTGCAACACCATAAATTAAAGGGTAAGTAGTCATTAAGCCTTGCACCTCTCCTCTTCCCTCCAAGGGAGTGGATAACCCAAAAGTTGTGACAATAAGAGAGCTTAGCCAGTATGTAATATGTGTGTCATCAATAGCTCTGTGCCAAATGTCCACCAAGTGATAACTCGCAGAGCTGGCTCTTGCCTCTTGTATTTACTCTTATGCCCAGCGTAACTACTACCATGGGGGTCCTTACCACAGATTGCAAATATAACTATCTATAGACGCAAAGGTTTTGAGATGTATAGAGTGTTATCTGTTACTGTATAGCAGACACATTATCCCTATGTGATACTATACCACAAAGTCTATGTTACTCTGCGGCTCCTTCTTATTTGTTGTTCATCTGTTACACTATATGTCCTAATATGGACAGATGATGCATTGTAACTACATATCACTAAATACTGTAATATAACACATTACACCTCTTCTGGATCTCTACCTTGTCGTGGTGAAGGGGCTTTTGTACCTCAATGATGCTGTGAGCTATACCATCACCCAAGATGGGCAGGTCATAGCAGAGAGGTCAGACAAATTATGGTCCACTGGAGAAGGAAGTGGCAACCCACCCTTTCTCATAACAACACCCCTCTCCAAGACCCATTCCCATAGCTGCAGGCCCCAAGACTCCTTTTCATAGATAGGCCCCCTCACAGGAGGGCCCTGGTGCATTGCACCACCACTGAAAGCTCCGTTCCTGTTCAGAACATAGGGGATTTAGGATGCAGAATATATATATATATATATATATATATATATATATATATATATATATATATATATATATATATGAAACAGGAAAGGCTCAAGAAGGCAGACCTGTTTATAATTGGAGCTTTTACTATTTGACACCCACCCTTTCTCCACATGTGGTCAGAAACAGGCAGTCAGAAGGATAACTAAGAGCCTGTTCCAGCAGTGAATCTTAATCATCCAATAAGATAACAAATCTTCCCTTCCAATATTTGTGATTGGGTAAAAAAAATATAGCAGGGCATGCACCTCTGGTTACAAACCAGCAGTAAGTAGTGAGGTCAACAAGGATGTTTACAAAAATAATAAAATAGTTTGCAGCGCTTCCCCACAAGGGGGAGCTGTATTGTTTTGCTGTCCCCCCATCATCACTCAGTACCCCTCCCCAAGATCCCTTCCCCTAGCTCCCCTCGCTAGTAACAACAAGATCCCCCAAGACGCATTACCATAGCTGCAGCCCCCCAAGACCCATTTCCAGAGCTAGGCTCCCTCAGAGGAGGGCCCTGGTGCATTTCACCACCACTGATAGCTCCGCCCCTGTTCAGATCATAGGGTGCAGAATATAATCATAGCAAAAGGGCAATTAGTGCAAGAGGACACTCTATCATAATACCCAGGCCAGTGGATGGGACATTGGCCTTGGTTTGCCCTCTTATAGATACATGGACTTGCCTGATACTTTTTAAATGTAAGCTTTTACTAAAACAATTTGTGCAGTTTTTCTGCAGCCGATAAGTATTTAATATTATATCTACCTTAATTATCTCTGCCAGATGCAAAACATGAAGAAACTTGCATGTATTTAATGTGTGTGATTGAGGTGGGACCAGTGCCTGTAAAAATGACAAACTAGGAGGTAGCGTTGTGTTCGAGCTACAAAATAAAGGCCATAAATAAACAGCTTCACACCCCTCCAACATGACAATCCTGTCAGACGAGGAGCGAGGTGAGGCCTCCTACCCACCTGGCAGTGTCTGTGTGTAATTCAGGTTTAGCTGGATATTAGTAATATAAAGGGAGGGAAGATTATACACTTCAGTGGTAGAAAATGATTAGGGAAACTCTGAGGTTATTGACCCAACGTGACTTTATTACCAAAATCATTAAAGGGTGTCTGAATGTATCAGTGGTGGAGCTAGAGAATGTAGGGCCCTGGTGCAAAAACAAACAAACATTTGTGGGCCCCCTCCCACAATGAGGGCTTGTAATAAAAAAATTGTGTTGAGGCCTCCCGGTTACAACTCACTCAGTACGCCTCCCTAAGACCACTTCCCATAACAGCATGGGGAGGCCAAGACCCATTCCGGTAGCTACTCCCCCCAAGGTCCATTTCCATAGCTACTCCCCTTCCCTTACCTCATAAGCATGCACATATGTATATATATATATATATATATATATATATATATATATATATATATATATATATATACATATAATATCTCTACATAGCAGCCAGTACCTCTCAGCAGCCATCTTCACATCGTACCCAATATCTCTCAACATCCACCTCAACTAAGCAGCCAACCCCTCTCAGTATTCATCCATACACAGCACCCAACCCTTCTCAGCACCCATTTCACAACCCCCCCCCCCCCCCCCCCCGGGCTCTGCTGTCATCCAGCCCTTGCTCTTTCTCACTTCTTCCATGATACATATCCCCAGCATGATGAATTGCTCCATACTGCCACAACTTGGAGATTCAGTAGAAATGCTCTACAAAACAAATACATGCAAAAGAGAAAAAAAAATACACAGCAATGGGCCCCCCAGAGGAGGGCCTTGGTGCATTTCACCACCTGCGCCACTGGTTGCTCTGCTCATGGAATGTATACTTAAGGAAGTTAAATTCAAGTTCTTTTAGGCAAAAGCAATTATAATTCTTAAGAAGTATTCACGGTATTTATAAATGTATTTCTATAATGTGGAACAAAGAAGTAAAGAGGGACTTCTCTTTCACTTCTTAAAAAGACTCCATATCTGCTGAGGCCATTAATTTAAGCACATATTTGTTTTTGCAGAAAGAGGTCAGTAGGTATAATGGTTTGATCAACGTCCTAAGCAGTTGAGAATTCTTCCCACAGCATTTATAAAGCCAATAGTTGAGGGAAAATGTCATCCAAATCCCATGTTACACATTTTAAAAGCAATGTTTTTTTAAATTTTTTATGGCATAGGACGTTTAGCTGACTATTAGAGACAAATAAATGATTCCAATTATTTTTAATGTTCTTTAATAACCAAATATAAACTTTTTTTTGGAGTCCCTTTAATTACTGCTCAGCTCTTATGTTCTCCTATGGCATTTAAATGGTGCTTATCAGCTTTTTCTTTGCTCCTTAAATTTAAGTTCAAGCTGGCTAAACTTTATATTTCTATTTATCCACCGACAAAAAAATAATTTTTCCAACATAAATAATGTTTTTGTAAATGCTCTACACAAATTTGGGTGATGTACTAAACGGCATAGTAACCCAAAAGCAGAGCAATGCTGTCCTCTAGTGTTTAAATGCTATATTGCAACCTGCAAGTCAAGCTGCTTTCAGCAATGGGCACAGTTAGCTCTGGATTTATTATTATTACTAGCGACTTGCCCGTCAAAACTGACAGGGCAATAAAATTGTAAGGCAGGTATTGCTGTTTGCCATAGACAGTAAGTGTTTTGGTCGTCTGAGATCGTTCGGCGCTCATTGCGAGCCTCTCGGTTGGTGTATTTTTTGTTATCAGAGGCGCTTTTGTTCTCATTGTAAGGTCCGCGCTGATCTCCTTTTTGCGCTTATTGCAAGTCTCTCCCCTGATGTACTTTGTGTCCTATGTCGCTCCCTATGAGGCGCGCAGTGAAGGGCTTTATCGTTTATTGCGATACTCTTGTGTTTTTTTTTTCTGTATATGTATTTTTTCATGATAATTAATTAATTAATGAAATCATAAATTAATATACTTTACCTATTTGTAATTAATATATGCAGCAAGCAATGTGCTGAAGAGCTAACAATCTGTTTTGATGTTTCTGCAGCATACAATGTAGGTTTGCACTGTTGTGGAGCTGCGGTGTAATTGTCAGTAATGTGTGCAGTGTGTAGTGTAAATAGGCTGCGTGCGCGAGGGAAACCGTTAGTGTAGCTGTGTACTTCCGCATTGTGTAAGTTAGTGTTGTAAAATGGCAGTGAATGTGTATGTGCTACGCGGGTGTGGATAATTTTGCGTCCTTGTTAATGGTATATGTTGTACCTCGTACGGGTTTGTGTAAAATCTGTATGTGCTTGGCAGTGTTTTGCGGGTTTAGGGGTCGTGTAACCTCATTTTAGTTTTTTTGGGGCCTATTTTTTCTCTCACTTAGGGGATTTTCGAGTATCTAAACTCTGTAAATTGGACTTAAATTTTCGTGCAAACTGACTCCCAGACGTCCTGGCTGTCCCCCTTTGCTGTGTGTAATGTTTTCTTTTGGGGGGGGTTGTGTGTATTCTGTGTTTTTTTTATGTTTTTCTGTGTGCGCGGGTCGGCCGTATTTTTGCGAGTTCGTAATTTTTTTTTTCTAAGTCCGGCTTGTATTTTTTTTGTGTAAGTCCGTAATTTTTTTTTCTAAGTCCCGCAGCTTGTATTTTTTTGTCTAAGTCCGTATTTAGTCATTGCGTGTTATAGTTTTTTTCTTAAAGTCCCGCTTCTGTGGCTGTTCGTAACCGCTTGTGAGGCGTCGTAGAGCCTCCACCTCTGCAAATGCGGCCTGCAATGAGCCATTGGCTCATTGAGCCGACGTGGAAGCCTCCACCTCCGCAAATGCGGCCCCTTGCGTTGCGAGGGTCCCCTTTCGCGGCCCGTACTGAGTCCCTCGCTTTGCGTGACGACGTTTCGTAGTTTGACAACTATTATATGTGATTATTGTTTATTTGTCATGCGCTATACATGCGTTGTGGTCAAGGCAAAACAATATTAAAACATTGCAAAAAAGGATGGCTCTGTCTTTGAATCCAGTGTCCATAGAGCTTGTATCACCATGCAAGACTGAAAACTTGCAGACTTACAATCTAAAGGTTGCTTGTATTTATCTCCCTATATACTGTATATTGGCAGAAATTACATTAAAGGCATATCTATGTCTCCTGGGATATTACATTTCTGCACTCCTTTGGCAAAAAAACATAATTTCATAGATTTTAACCTATTATTCACCTGCAGTGTCTTCCTCAGCCAATAGGAGAGCACTGATGTCAGCCCTCATATCACAGCTGGGATGTGACCCGCCTGCCTGCTTCCTGCTCTCTGCTGTGTCTGTGTGTGAGTTGTTCTGTGTGTGAAAGAGCTGCAGCTGTCACCAGAGAGAGTGAGGGGTAAGTGTGTTAGTAAGTGAGTGCATGAGAGAGAAAAAAAATTCTAATAGTACTAGTAGTTGATGCATGGAATGGATAAGCTGGAGGTGTGATAATCAAGTGTGAATGTGCTGCACAGAGAGACTCTAATAGGAAAATGCATAGCACCTCTTCTAACATGGTGCCACACTACATATAACATGATACATTGCAGCACAACCAGGAACCCCAGAATTTAATACAAATGTTTCAACTGCCTCTGCATGCTCCTGATTGTCCAACACAAATTATGAATTGTATGCTAATTTAGCCTGGGATTGAAGGGAGTGTACTCTTATTTTCAGCTGTAAGAAGTTAAAAGACATTTTGCTAACTGCAAGGTACGTTTATACATGTATACTTTGGTATTTTTTCATGCAAACATTTTTTTTCATACACAGCTGATTCTCCTCTATCAGAGTCATTGATAATCTAGGAAACTTAGATATGCCTTTAAAGCATAGTCAAGGTTGCAGCATAGGGTGGGGCAAGACAAATGCAGAAAATTGGGAGGTTAAGGTAGCATGGAACCCTTAACATCCCTCCCTACCTTGCAAATTTTTTTCTGATGACATCTTTCATGACATCATCTATGACATTTGGTGACAACATTCAGGACATCATATATGAGATAAATAATAACATCAACTATGACATCACTCCGCATTACATTACATATAATTTTAAAATCTACATCATCCATGATGACATCACACTATACCTCCTATTATGTCATTTAACAGTAACGCTATTCTTATAAATTATTTTTATTTTATGAGACATAAAATAATGAAAACATTGATATTTAAAACTAGGGATAATATAACAGTGTTTTGACTTAGGTAAGGTTTGGTACTGTGTTAGCCATCAAAATAAATCATTTTGTTGGATATCTACATCTAGTCTTGGTCGGACTTGAAAAGACCAGAAAGGATCATTCCTACCCATAGATTGGAGCCGGTACATTGTTCCCTATAACCAGGATAGCAGAAATCCCCAAACAGCAAGTTGTTCACCCAGTCTTTTTCTCCATAAACCACACCATTACTATGAGGCCCAGAGAGAGCATAATCTTTATTCAGCTTTAGTGCATTTTATACAGTCTCAAAACCATTAAAAACACTAGGTTATTTTGATAAAACAATCAAATCAATATAGCGCAAGTTTGGGAATTTCAAATGTTCCCTTCCGTCATTCTTTCCATCAATCAGGAGCATTGCTGGTAGGCGATTTGCTGCTTGACTCGGTGGGCCAGCCCTCACCCAATCAGGATTCTTTGCCCTGAAACAAGAATGGGGCTTCGTCCAAGTGTAGGAGCTCAGGGGGCGGGTGGGGGGACTTCTGGCTTACGGGTGCCACAATGTCTGAGGCCCCTTTGTGAATGGCCATGGTATTCAGTTCTTCATAATGGACAGATGGCCAGGCCGGATTAACTCAAGCATCTTAGTGTCGCCGTACTGGGAATGACAGTAGAACTGTGGTATGAGGGAGACAGGATCTTACACTTGCCCTGGGGTAAGATACTATGGGAGGACCAGTACCCATTCGCTAACTCTTTTTCTGCTCATTCATAACTTTATAAATGGGTTCTCATAGTAAATGGGAGACCTAGGCCAGACACCATTCATAAATCACATGCTATGGACTAGTGGTAGTCGGTAAAGAGCGTATTTAATACAGTGCATTGTACCAAGATTGTATTACCCTTTTCCCTCTTCAATAAAGTATAACAGTGGATGGTACATTGCTGGGGATTTACTCCTCTTATGGCAACTCATGCTACCGTGAGCATAGCACAAAGAGCACATCATTTACTATGAAGGTGATTATAGTCTTTATATGAGTTTATTACAGAGCTGTGAGAAAAACTCTGGACTGTCTTGACGCCATGAAATTTGAGACAGCCAAAACTGGGGCAAAGGTGAGAGCAACTGGCAATAAAAGCTACATCACAATTCTGGGTCAAACCCACTATTCAGGGGATCCTTTTGCAGGTTAGGTTGATAAATGGTTTTGCAATGGAACTGTAACAGGTCGCACCACACGCTAAAAAGAGCAATGTCATCTAAGTAGACTCTGGCAGTCCTAGTGCCCGCGGTGGAGAATATCCACGTGTCTGTAAGGCATTAACGTAAACTGTTAAAGGATGAACGGGGTGATGAAGGAAGATTTTTCCCAAGTGGATTCAACATGGGGAATCTGTCAGCATTTCTTCAAGAGATCAAGAGTAATCAGGTAGGTGGCTAAGCAAGCAAATCATTAATGTGCGGAATCGGGTGTTAGTTTTAGTCTTTTCCCTCAACTTACTAAAAGGTATGCAGAACCGAGTTGTCCCATTGTTCTTGGGCACTTGGACCACAGGAGAGACCCAGGGGCTAATGGAGCGTTCATTTACTTTTAGACAAATTCTAGCCTGGACTGGCTTGGGAACCATGTAGGAGGGTTGTTTTAGCAGAGGACAGTTGATGGTAAGTATCTCGTTGGAAGCTAGCAAGGTGCAACATGGCAGGCCAGTAATTAAATTGGTAAATTGGGATAGTAGCTCATCAAGCTGTAATTTTTATGAATTAATTTGATTACAGGATTGGCTAACAAATTCAGTATGCGTCAGGGGGGTGGATGGTTATACGAGATCAGGCAGGAGCCCTTCTTCAGGGTTGTTATCATTAAAATACTCCAGTGGATTTCTTTCAACTGATTGATATATTGGGTTTCAACTTATCAATGACCGGGTTAGGTCCCTCCCAAGTGGCCTGGAACTTATTCTGGGGATGGGGCACTACCAGTAATACTTCTTGCCCTACTTCCAATTTTCTTGCCTGGGTACCTCTGAGTCTTTTGGAGGTGCTTCTGTACCAAACAATCACAGTGGCTAACCTGTCCCTGAAAGCCACAATGTACAGGACAATTGGCATCTGATTCCTGCCATACTCCCCTTCCCAAGTTTTTCTGATTACGTTCAAGTGCCCCTTTACATGAGTTTGAATGTGGAGAACCCAGTGAACTCATGGGTTACCTCTCAGTAGGCAAACAGAAGATCGAGAGGTAACTTCTCCCAATCTTGCTCTTGCTTTATGAAAGCTACAAGCATTTGTTTTCATTGATTTACCTATAACTTGTTTATCTTTTATTATGTTGTAACATTTGGAGACTTAATGCTTTTTAGTGGATGAGTGTATTATTTTCTCACAGTCTGACCATTTTCTATTCCTTTCCAACACGAGACCATTGCCTCTGATGAATTTAAACAATTTGCCATATTCATACCAGAAGTGCTTCTGTATTTTACGTGTTCTATTTAGTTCTTCAAATGAGATAAGCTCGTTATTTTGAAAGAGATCTCCTAAATATTGAAAACCCTTTGATATGAGCAATTTTAGAATTGGAGAATTGAAGCCCTAAATAGCAATGTTAATTCTATTAATGGGCTAGGTGTCCTGAATAATGTATATTTCTCACTTAATTTGAGCCAACGTTTGATTATGTTCTTTGTCAATGCTCTAATACAGCTTTCTTTTAATTTTGTATTACCCAATAATACAACCAGGCTCAAATCACCCTTTTTTGCAACCTCATTTTCAATTTGAAGCCAGTGGTATAACTCATTATTTTCTGTACATCCTATCATATGATATACCATGATGGTTTCTTGAAATTTCTCTATTATCGGTTATGCCAAACCTCCTTTTCTAAAGTGTTTGCTAAATAACTCTATCTTGAGTATCTTTTTATTGGAATTGTGTATAAATTTGACGAAAATCAATTGAGATTTGTTGATCTTACAAAGGGGAAGTTGGTAAGGAATACATCTCATTATATACGTCAATTTTGGTAAAGGAAACATTTTAGCTGCTATAATTCTGCCCGTCCAAGAGATATTAAAATGTTTCCATTGGGTGATGGAGCTTACAATTTTTTTGTACACTAAGTCATAATTTTGAGAGATTGTGTATTTCATCTCTGGGTTAAGTATAATACCTAGATGTTTTAAATGTGGTTGTCATTTAAGTGTAACATTTGTTAACAGAGTGTTTTTTAGATCACCTTTTATATTGAGCATCACAGCCTCAGACTTAGTCACATTCGATTTATAGTTTGACACCTTGCTGTATTCTGCAATGATTTTATATAACCTTTCCACAGAGGTGGCTGGATCTTCCAAAGGAAGAACAATGTCATCGCCAAACATTGTGATCTTGTGTTCAATTTGTCCTGATTTAATACCCTGAATATATTTAGGCTTATTAATTTCAATTATTTTTTGCTAGGTTGTAAAGTTTGTAATAATATTTCCCAAAGGCTTCAACTATTTTTACTGGGTTTGTGTGTACTTCCTCTTCTGATATAATTTTATCTATTCTCTTCTTTAAAGATTTTGGTTTGAGTTTGGTTGCAAAAAATCTGTTTGCTCTGTTTCCTAAATGAATATCTTTAATTTTGATTTGAGCTTGTATTTTTTGAATCTGGGTCTGAATATCACTGCTTAAATTATTTTTATTTTCTCTATCAAGTTAAATTAATTCTAAATACAGTTCCCTGAGTGGACGTCCCCTTCCTTTCTTTATTTGAGCGTTCATCTTAATGAGGACACCTCTCATAAAAGCCTTGTGGGCATTCCATAAAGTCAAACTTGATTGACAGAGTTTCTGTTAGACTTGAAGAAGAAGTCTATTTCCTTTTTAATTTTGCTTATGATCTCTTGATCTTTAAAAATATAATCTTTCAATCTCCATGTTTTAAGTGGTATTGATGTGACTCCATATTTTAGATTAACTGATATGAGACCATGATCTGCTCTATTGATTGGTCCAATATCTGCTTTCACTACTTTTTTTAGGGCTATTTCATTAATGAAAATGTAGTCAATTATCACATATGTGTTATGATGATGGGAATAAAATGAATAGTCCTTCTCTTCTGGGTGAAAGCATCTCCATGAGTCAAAGAGTCCATATCTAGCCAAGATGTTATAACATTTTGTGGCTCTATGAGTCATGGAGATTTCATTCTTCCCCTTTTTCTCGAGATCTGGGTTTAAATATGTGTTGAGATCGCCACCTATAATCAGGTTGCCCAAAAAATATTTTCTAAAATATCTTAAAGTCGAGTTAATAAATTTTATCTGAGATTTGTTGGGTACATACATATTAAGTGATGTACATTTTTCATTAATTATGTTTCCTATCCATAGTGAGAACTGACTCTCTGGGTTTGTCATAGATAATTCTTCCTTTATACCTAGTTTTTTGTTGAAAAAAATAGCAGTATCTTTAGTTTTTTTTTTATACATAGAGTTAACGACTAGATTATAGTGATGGTCGATACATTTTGGATTTTTGTCTACCTGCCAATGGGTTTCTTAAAGGAATATTATAAATGCTTCGGGAAAAATAGGTATGTTTTTTAAAGAGAGGGGGACACAGGGGGCAGCACATTTCCCACCCTCGGCTTATACTCGAATCACTCATTTTACCCAGTATTTTGTGGTAAAATGGGTGCCTCGTCTTATACTCGGGTAGGCTTATACTCGAGTATATACAGTAATTAGATTTGCTTGGCATGACCTATCCCTCATAAATCCATGTTAACTACTTATAATCCTGTTCAAATTGACATATTCTTCTATATATTATCCCTTATTAACCCTTCTAAAAGCTTTCCCACTACAGAAGGGAGACACTCTGGTCTATAATTCCCTGGATTTGCTCTTGCTCCCATCTTAAATATAGGTATCACCTCTGCTGTTCTCCATCTTGTAGAGACCCTGCGTTGACTCTTGAAATAATAGATATAATCGTTTGGCTTTTACAGAACCCAGTTCCCTCAGTACCCTTGGTTGTATTCCATCAGGACCTGGGGCTTTATTACCATTTTTTTTTTTCAACCTCTTCTTCTTTCTGCTTTAACCAATTATTTGGTGAAGGTAGTGAATCCCCATTTTGTTGCGGTGTCCCAAACACTGGTACCTCCTTTGTGTATACTGAAGAAAATAACTTATTTAGCTCATCTGCCTTTTCCTGGTCACTAATTGCCAGATGGCCTGTGTCACATTGTAATGTTCCTATAACTTTTTTCCTGATCTTCTCAGCCATTATTAAATAAAAAAAAATATTTTAGGGTCTGTCTTACTCTCCTTTGCACCTAACTTTTCATTTGATATATTAGCTTAAATGCCTCTTTCTTACTCAGTATTTTGATCTTTAAATCATTATTAAGTCAAATGAGATGTGATTTATTCCTTTTACTTCTATTTCCACATGGTATATGGTGATTAGGATTTAAATGTTGTCCACTTATTTTCAGTATTTTTATCTGTCCGTTCTTTGTCCCAGTGTGGCAGAAGGTCCAGAAGGTCCCCAGCCGACCACACCATTTTGCCCAGGCCTAACTTCCCTCCCTGGGCTATGTGTACCTAACACTATGGACCCATCCTCCTTCCCTCCACCTCACTTCCTGAACTACCAGAACTACCACTCCTAGCCCTTCCCCTCTTCTTTCTTCCTCCCCTCCTGTCAAGAAGGATAAATAAAATAAAAATATGTGTATATTTTCTAATTTATGCTTGTGTAAATGATATGTTATCAGTGATTATGTGTTTGGTAAAATTAAGTGTAAATAAAGTATTAGTTAAGAGAGAGAGAGATAATTACAACTTATTACAACTGCTCTCAAACTTCCAAAAGCTGCTTCTCTCACTCTCTCACTAGAATCCCTCCCACACTTCAGACCTGCGTGCTAAATTGAAAACATCTACAACAAAGTCAGCGTTGTGGTGGAAGACTCGCAAATGTATGATCTTTCGCTATTAATTCATTTGCTGTTTGATGTTTTCTATTGGTTCCTATGTGTTGCAGCAGGAAAATCCATAAATTGGAATTATTGGTGTAACTCTGAGAGCGCCACATAATCCAACCCCCTCAACTTTATTGACAAGAGATGGATTTGCACATTTCAAGTGAGATACCTAATTTTACAAGTGAACTTAATTGAAAATAAGTGTAACATTACTGAAATAGTTCCGCCGTTAAAATTACGTAATTTCGTAACTTATGTATTGCAAAGTAATTGAGATCCTTAGTTTGCAATGAAATGTCTACTACAATGTGTAAGTATTTCTAATACTCTGCATAAAGAAACAATTATTGCAGTTTCAGTTCAATGATACTGTCATGCTATTGTTGCATTGTGTTACGTATTATTGTTGTTTGGTTATATGTTATCTGTACATTGTTATTTTGTATCCTAGTTATAATATGTTATGTTGCATGTTTAGTTCATAAACAGTTAACTAATTTACAAAGGTTGTGAGGTCATCTTGCGCTGGTGGAGATGAGCGCCATAGGCGCTCATCCCTACAACCCCCTACGACTTTCGGCCCACAAATGTGGTCCCTCGCGAAGCCTAAAATAATATAAATTTCAAACAAAACAAAAAAAAAGGAACATAGATTTTATTCATATCTATTTAAAAAATTAAATAAAATGCCTTTTATAAAAAAATAGACACACATATATATTTATGATGCATTTTAATAATTTTTTCTTTTCTTCACATTTCCAACAGACTCTGCCTCTGAATAATGAATAATTTGCGGCGCTGCACGGCTCCACACGCACTGTGAAATCTGCACAATTGCACTTACAACAAAGAAAGAACATCAGGTGATTTACAAAAATACATTTCTTTCACAAAAATAAGATGCTGTTGTTAAAAAAAAAAAAAAAAAAAAAAAGATTATCCACTAAAAGGGATAATTATCACAACCTTACAGCAATAAAGAGATTTTCCCTCTCGTAATGTACTTCTACTCTTATTACTCAGCAATTATTAGAGTATAGTTTTTACCTCTTCTTAACACAATGTAAGCTTTTTGTTGCCCTAGGTGTTAGTACATACCCAATAAGGACTTCTAAGAAATCTTTATTTACTAAGCTTAATCAATAAAAAAAAAAACTTTCTTGACATTTTGTGTAATTTTGAACCTGATTATATATATATATATATATATATATATATATATATATATATATAGGACCTTTTAATCCTAATTGTGTGTGTGATATTTCTTTAAAGTGTTCAATAAAGATCACATTTATGAATTAGACAGTCTATGTGTAAAGTGCAAGATTTTTGTTAACTTGATTTTCTGTTATTTTTATTTGTCACCCATTTTACCATTATTAAAGTGCAATTGAGACATTGTGATATAAAATTGTGCAAGAAAAGCCTATACTCCATATATCATAGAAAGATGTTTCCGTTCTCACCAATATTTAATTAAAAAAAGTAGGGCCTTTTCTTCCCTTTGTGTGTGTGATTTAACTATAAAATGTTTGTGAGTTTAATTCCATAGAAATAAAACTAATCATTTAATCAACCTTGTGAATGTGGGGGTAATTTATTATTATCTTTCAAATTTATTTTTCTATTACTTCTACCTAAAACCCGTTTTACCCTAATTAAAGTGCTATTTGAACATAGTGAAATAAGATTGTGCTAAGAAACATATAGCCCATATTTCATATCAATTTGACATCCGTTTCCAGACTACACTTTTTCCAAAGCATTAAAATACACTGTATTGCCAAGAAACCAATAAAAGAAAAAAAAAAGAAAAACAAATTAAAAAGAATAAAACAAGAAAACTTCAATTTTATATTACTTAGAAGTGTTCATAATCTCTCTAGGATTTTTCTAAAAATAAAAAGTGGGATTCGTACTGGGGGAGGTACTTTCGCCTCTCTTCCCCTTGGTGTTTCATTTATTAACTACCAAATTTCATTCATCTATCAGTTACCCTCGGAGCTTGATTTAACAACCACTTTTTAGAATCATAAGAGATAAGCACTTTTGTAGGGAAGCCCCATTTATTTTTTATGTTGTTCAATCTTAAGATCTTGGTGAACTCTGAAAATTCCTTACGGCTTCTAAGGATTTCTCCCGAAAGGTCAGAAACATGTTTTAGGCTTTCGTAGGGTGCTTGAAAATTCCCCACTTCAAATGCCTTTCTAATAATAGATTCTTTATATGAGGCATAATGTAATTTAATTATGACATCTCTGGGAGCATCCCAGTCAATTGTTTTAGGGAGTGAAATTCTATGTATTCTATCCATCATCTGTTCTGGTGGGTAATCAGCTTTTATCAGAGAGTTTAGAAAGGCAAAGGCATATTGGATTAAGTTCAGTTGTATATTCAGCTGCTTTTCCACTAGCTCCAATTTTAAGCTCAACTCATGTATAGCCTTAGAGTTTTTAGAAATTTTCATTTTTAACTCATTCATAAGAGATAGTTTTTAGTCTGCAAGTAAAGATTTAATTGTTGAGGTTGTTAGTCTTTCCTCATCTTTTTTTTATATACAATTTTGTTTTTCAAGTTTTATGGATTTATAAACAATAACATATAATAGCAACAAACAAAAAAAAATATTTATAATAGCAACATCATACGCAAAAGGTATAAACAGTATTATATTCACATTCTTTTTATAGACTATAATTATAAGACAGAAGTTCATTAAAAAAAAAAAAAAAAAAAGGGAACACAACACATGCCTTCACTCTCCATTTACTTTCTGTATAAAATAAAACATGGCAGTTCATTTGCACTAAGTTGAAAAATAGATTTACTTAATATCAAAACATATCAGTAAGCTCAAAATTAATGATTAAATAGTATCAAATAGGCAAAAAAACGGATTAAGTTAGGTCTATATAGAAACAAGAAAATTTAGGTCAGTGTCTTTTTGTATGGTAGTGGGGGGGGGGGGGGGGAGGAGCCAATAGGGTTCATGAGATCGTTTTTTCCTCCCCTTAGTAAAATTACTATAGAAATGGTCACTATGTCTTCCAAACAGGACCATTTCAGATTATTTTTTTTGATGATCGTCCTGATAATGTTAAATAATTAAATTCTATTTGTTTGTTTCTATGTACAATGGTCCTGAGTTCAGTCAATGTTGGTAAGGATTGTTTTTTCCAACCTCTGACTATAAACCACTTAGCTGCCATTAAAGTGTTTATGATTACATTACTTTGTTTATAATTCATTTTATTTGGTAAAATGTAGAATAATACAATCTCAGGATTTAATTCTATTTGAAATGTAATGATTTTTGATAGTTGTATTAGGCATAATGACCATTTTTTTTATGTCAACACAGTTCCTATTTGATTTTTACATCTCCAACAATATCCTTAATTTTCTTGCGGGTCAATTTTATTAAATATATTTGGGTCCTATACCAATGCTGCACTAATTTGAAGTATATTTCTCTTAGTGATAAGTTCATTATACTTTTCTCAGTTATTAAGAAGGCTTTGTACCACTGATCTATATGCCATATCGTCACAACATTTTCTTCCCATTTTTGCATCCTCTCTGTTTTTTTCGTTTCTATTCATAATTTAATAATTTTATGGCATCTGGATATTGTACATTTCCACTTACTGTCGTTTAAAACAAATTCAAATTGTGTCAATTCTCTATTTGATAATATTTCATAATCTGCATTTATTATCGATATATGAAAAATATTGTAAAATAACTATTTAGTAGATGGTATTTGGTATTTACTAGATATTAGTATATTTACATTTTTGACTATAGAATAAGTCACTTAAGATTTTTAATCCCCATTTTCCCCAAGTTATATTTAGAAAAGGAGTAAGTTCTAATGACAATTTTTGTATTGGAGTATTTGGGGCTGGAAATTTTACCAATTCATTTTTTTTTATTGAATTTAAACCATCATTTTATTAAAATTCTGTGAATAAGTGGTAATTTATTTAGTATCTTATTATCATTTTTTTTATCCCAAAATATATATGGTAAATTTATATTTTTAACTAACTCTTTTCTATATGTAGAAATGTAGGTATATTTTCTTTTATTGTAAATTTTAAAAGATGAACCAGATTAATTGCATTTGAATATTGTATTATATTCGGAGCTGCTAAGCCTCCTTTTGAGAAGGCTCTTGAGGTAATTTCTTGTTTGATATGCAGTCTTTTATCTCTGTAGATAAAATTATCCAATATTTTTTGGAATAATTTTTAATTGAAATCTTTAATGGAAGACTTCTTAAAATATAAGTTATTTTGAGGAGTATATTCATTTTAATCACAGCTATTCTTGCCAAACAGGATAAATTCAAAGATTTCCAATTCAGTAAAGTAGTACATTTGAAAAAATAGCTTATCCAAATTATTTCGAACCATGTTGTTTAGGTTTGGACTAAATATTATACCTAGGTGTGTTATTTGGTTATTTCCCCAATTATAAGGGAATCTTTATTATTAGTTTATCTTTACCGGATAGATTAGAGTATAATACTTCTGTTTTGGTAATATTAATTTTATAATAAGATAGATTACTATACTCTTCAATAAGTTGAAGTAGGCTGGTTATTGAATTTATTGGATCAGTAGCTGTAACTAATAGATCATCAGCAAAGATAGTAACTTTATTTATAATAGAACCGGTTACTATACCTTTTATTTGCCTACAACTTCTAATCATTTCCAGTAAAGGTTCAATACTTAGAGCAAATATAAGTGGTGACATAGGGCAGCCCTGCCGAGTTCCATTTCTTAAGTCAAATGATTGTGTTTTAAAACCTATTCCTGTTATATATGCATTAACTTCTGTATAAAGTGCTCTAATTGCATGTGATCCAAAAGATCCCAAACCATATTTGTTTAAAACTAATTGTATAAACTCCCAGTTCACTCTATCAAATGCTTTTTCAGCATCAAATGATAGAGCTGCTAATGGTGTTCCCCAATTATGTGAAAAATCAATTATATTTATAAGTTTTCTGGTGTTATCTGTTGCTTGTCTAAACTTAATGGGGGCGGAGCTAGCGTCCTAACATTGTGGACACATCCTATATAGGCTCCGTGGCCAGGCCGGGCAAAAGCCCCTAACTATTGCCTAAGTACTGCTTGAGCGGACACCAATCGGGGGGAACACAGGGGAGACCAGCCAGAACCCAGGAATTGGGTTTTCTGGCATGGATCACAACACACCCCAAGAGACTCCTGTAGCCCTTCCTTTGGAAGAAAGACCCCCAACATAACACCACACTGCTCTCAGTTACTCCCTCCCCAACCTGAGGAGAGGCACACTTCAGTGGAAGAGGGGCCCCGACATATTAAAGCAGCCATTTTGATCAGCTGATGTGGCTGTAATATTTTTTATTGTGACTAAATGGAATGATATTAATGGGCATGAGATGGGATCGTCTTTCATTGATAATGAATCTCTTTAGGATGAGTTTAAAGACTCCATATAACTGTCCCATTTCAGCCAGCTAATACAACATACATGGCTCTGAGATGCGAAAGTTTCTATTATGCATCAACTCTCTGTTTATATTAATGACATTACACAATTCACTAATTGTTGGGACCACAGATTGCTTCCAATATTTTACAATGAGGTATTTTGCCAGCAGTAGAATATGACATGTTAGATATCTTTCTAGAGGAGACAATTTCTCTAAATTCATATGAAGGATGGCTACTTGTGAAGACCATATGATTTGTTTGTCCAACATCTTAGAGGTTTACTGGCCAATATCTAGCCACCACCTATGAATTTTATTACATTCCCACCAAACATGACATTCAGTCCCTCGTAGACCGCATAATTTCCAGCAACGGTCTGACCCCTCTGAGTTGAATTTTGCCATTTTTACTGGAGATAAATGCCATCTGGGAATTATTTTAAAGTACATCTCTGTATATTTTATGTTAACCGAGGATTTCTTAATAGTTTTTATAATTTCCCTCCAGCTTGTTTCCTCTAGATTAATTCCGAAGTCCAGTTCCCACCCTTAAATACCTGTACTTTTAGAGAAGGGGGTAGACTCATCGATGATTCTGCTACACTTTGAGATCATATGTGACATTTCTCCTTTTATAATAACTTCTTCTATTTTTGTTGGTAAGTTCATCCCTGATATTTTATAGCCTCTCTCCAGCATATTTTTCTTGAGGCTTTCGTAATTTATCCAATTTAGTTTTTTTTGGCTCTAGTTTTTGCTGTAGCTCCTGTAAAGTAATAAGATTACCTTTGTTGTATATTTGAGAGATACGTTTTAAGCCCTGATCTGTTAACATTTTTATTGTGGGGCATAAGACCATCGGTTTTAAGAATTCTAAGGGAGCTGCAATTGAAGGTGATTTAGATAATTGCATCTTCTCTGTGTGGTTATACCAGAATTTTATGATTGCATTTAAATTTTTTGGTAATTTACTAAACATAGTTTTGTTATATTTAGGTAACCATATCATAGTTTGAATTGGATAATCCTTAACTAAAGCTTCTTCCAGCATTAACCATCTTGGCTTGTCTTGGATGATATTCCAACTTATAAGTTGAGCAATAATTATCTTATAATGGATTTATTTTAAACATGGTGCATTTAGACCTCCATTGATTAGTTTATTATAAGTTATACTTTTCCTAATCCTAGGTTTTTTCCCCTCATGCAAGAATTCATCTAGCTGATCCTGGATACATTTTATATAGTTATTTGCTAATACGTCCGGTATAGATCTCATACAGAATGTGATTTTTGGGATTATACTCAAATTTATTGAAGCTATTCTGGCTGACCATGATACATTAAGATATCTCCAGTCAGTTAGAGTTGGTCTGATTTGTTTCATCACCTCATTGATGTTGTCTTTAAAGGGTTTTTTCAACGCCAAAGGAGAATCTTATACCCAGATGGACTATATATTTGGAGTTCCAATTAAATCTAAAATCTTCCATTAATTTATTTTTAGTTTCGAATGTTATACCTTTCATTAAAATATCTGAGTATTTGAATTCTTCTTTACCTATACAGACCCCTTTAATTCCTTTACACTCTCGTATATATATTGCTAGTGGTTCCATAAAAAGTATAAATAGAAGCGGAGATAGAGGACATCCCTGACGGGTGCCATTCCCTATTTTAAATTGTATTGATTCAAAATCCGGGCTCACAACTCGTGAGAAGGAGTTTCTATAAAGAGCTTTAACTGACTCAGAAGCAAACTCCCCGAGACCAAATTTCATTAACACGCATAATAAATATTCCCAATTAACCCTGTCAAAGGCTTTTTCTGCGTCTAATGATAATATCATTACCGGTATATCTTTGTCTTTGACATAGGACAGGATATTCAAAAGTCGTCTTGAATTATCAGACATCTGGCATCCTGGGATAAACCCTGTTTGATCGGGATGGATCAGATTAACGATTATGGTCTTTAATCTATTTGCTAAGATTTTTGAATATATTTGAACATCTATATTTATTAATGATATTTGTCGATAGCTACTGCACTCCTCTGGGTTTTTCCCTTCCTTCAAAATATTTACGATTTTTGTCTCAGACATCTCCAATGGAATATTTGCCTGTTTGTTTAATTTCATTGAATAAGCTATATAAGTAAGTTTTAAGCTCAGACTGTAATACCTTGTAGAACATGTGATCGAAACCATCTATGCCTGGAGCCCTATTTGATTTGCCGCTATTTATTACATTAATTATTTCCTCATAAGATATTTCCCTGTTTAAATATATGGATTCTTGTTTCGAGATCCTAGGGATCTTAATATTATTTAGAAAGGTATCAATATCTACCTTATCTGGAGTTACAAAATTCTGATCCTTATCTAAATTATATAATTTCTCATTGAACTCCTGGAATAGCTCACCGATTTTATCAGGATTCATATGAATCTTTTTCTCTTTATCTATTATTTTTAGAATCCTGTTTTGTTTACATTGTTTCTTTAATCTATTCGCAAGTATTTTACCAGTTTTATTTCCGTATAGAAAGTTAGATTGTTGGAATCTCCATAGAAGATTATCTGCCCGAGATTGTAGTATATGGTTTATTTGATTATTTATTATATTTATTTTGTTACCAATATCTTTGTTTGGACTCATTTTATTAGTCTGATGTAGATTTTCTAGTTCAATATATAGAGTTTTTTTTTTGTAATACATTTTTTTATTGAAAGGGATACAAAGTAAGGACAGGCATTAGGTACATTAACACATAAGATTTTCTATAAACATATATACCTCGTGGTCAAATTACTAGCATCTCCTTCCAGATTTTTATTTTTGCCCATTATTAAATAGTTATTTAGGTCCATTAATTTAAGCAAGGGAAGCATGAACAAACAGAACTTATTTACATAGAAACTGAAACTTTAGATAAACAAATAAATAAATAACTATGGAGATAAGGGAGGAATCCCTAAATCAGGTTGAGTTTATACAATTATGAGGCATACATTCACCTCCTGTGTTGTTTTCCAGGCGAACCACTCAAATCAGAGCCTCCAGGACCAGTCTTCGAGTCTCCTCCACTCCAAGCCTTTTTTTGGCCTAGTTCTGTTTTGCTTTTGTTATAGTGCTATCAGTGAGCCCTTCAGGGCAAGGGGAAACCTAACGAAGACTCTAGCCAAGGCCTCCAGATTTCTTGGAACTGAGCCAAAGTATCTAGAATAGCAGATGTTAACTTTTCATTTATTGCTATGTAATTTATTTTTTTTATAACCTCTTGCACGCTTAGCTTTTCTGACTTCCATTGGCTGGCTATGTGTACTTTGGTGGCGGTGGCCATTATCTGGAATAGCCTATTCTGTTTTTTTGATAAACTAGAGAGTTTAACCCCTAGTAGGCAGGATTCCATAGTAGCTGTGACTCTTATACCAAATAACGTCGTTGCCATTAATGCTATCTTTTCCCATAAGTCATGGACTTTCTGACATAGCCACCAGGTATGGGTGTGATCTCCTATCTGTTACCAGCCCCTAAAGCAGTTACTACTCACTCTGGGATCATATTTGTTGAGTTTGTCTGGGGTGCAATATATTCTCTGGAGAACTTTTTTAGATGTCTCTATGTGCGAGCAGTTACTTGTTGCCCTGCGTAGGTTGGAGAATGATTTCTGCCATTTTTTCCAATCCCATTCACCTCCTAGCTCCCTTTCCCACTTACAGATATATGATGTTTTTTCTGTATTATTTGATTTAGTGAATGTGTCATATCAAGTGCCTAATATTCCTTTCGTTAAAGGTAGAGTTTTGCAGATTACCGAGAACCAGGAGGATTTCGTGGGTCCAAATTTTTTAAATGCTTCACAGGCCCAGCTTCTTATTTTTAGATAGTTATAGTGTTCCCCTGGGGGGAGGGTATGTCTTTCTTCGAACTGTCTCAGGGTCATCAAATGATTCCCGTTAAACCAGGAGCCTAACTTATCTAGTTCTCTGGAAGCCCACCAATGTTTCGACATAATACTCATGGAAGCCCAGATATCTTGTGAAGAAAGGACCGACCAAAGGGGAGATGTACCTATGCCCAGTTTGTTCTTAGATCTGGCCCATTTCCAAGTTGATAAATTTAGGTTTATTATTGGGTTTGGGTGAGTTCTTATCGGGGTCACTTCTTCAGGAACCCAAATTAGTGTGTCCCAGCTGTGTTGTTGCATTTGCTGTTGTTCCAAGAAGGCCTAGCTCGGCTGATGTCTGACTGAATGTATTTGTGGTAGTTGGGATAGTCTGGCCGCTTTAAAATAGTCTCGCAGGTTTGGGCAAGATAGTCTCCCTTCCTTGCTATGTCTAAACATTACTTTCTTGGGGATGCAGGATTTTTTGTTGTTCCATATGTATCTAAAGATGTTGGACTGGAACCGGTCCAATTCCTTTAAAGAGATTGATATAGGGAGCGCACGGAAGAGATATAGAATCCTTGGAAGGATATTCATTTTAACTGCCGCTATTCGGCCGGTCCAGGAGAGAGGGCAAGTCCTCCATCTTAACAAATCTTTGTTTAGTTTTTTGTACATGGGGGGTAATTGGCCTTATATAACTCGGAAATTTTAGGTGTGATGTTGACCCCCAAGTATTTTATGTGCTTGGTGGGCCACGCAAAGGAAAATAGGGATTTCAAATGATCTATGTCGCCCTGTGCCATGTCTAAGCTCAGAGCTTCCGATTTCCCTAAGTTCAGCCTAAGCCCTGACACCTTACCGAACTTGTCAAGAGTTGACATCAGTGACGGAATAGAGGACCTGGGATTTGTTAGGGTGCATAGAATATCGTCTGCAAAGAATGAGCATTTGTAGTGCTGCAGCCCCACCTGAAGCCCTTGGATTTCCCTATCCGCTCTAATGAGTTGCGCTAGGGGTTCCATGACTATGGCGAACAGTAGGGGTGAGAGTGGGCATCCCTGTCTCGTTCCTCTCTGTATGTTAATTTGGGCTCTGTGGTCGCCTGGCAACCTCAAGAAGGCTGTTGGGGCTTCGTAATATTTGTGGAGTAGGGTGATGAACCGGCCCCTAAATCCAAATTTGTCCAGGGTTTTAAACAGAAACGGCCATTCAACCGTGTCGAAGGCTTTCTCTATATCTAGAGATAGCAGGCACATTGGAGAGTTGTTTTTCCGCGCTAGGTATTGGATGTTAAGGATACGTCTGACATTGTCCCCTGCCTGTCTATGGGGTATAAACCTTTATGGATAATTTCTGGCAGGAACCTGGAGATTCGAGTTGCCATTATTTTGGCCATTAGCTTGACATCCCCATTCAGTAAGGATATGGGCCGGTAGTTCTTCACCTACAAGCTATCCCTACCTTCTTTCGGTATGACTACCAGTTCCGCTTGATTTAGCTCCGGGGGCATTTTTTCCCCTCTCATGATAGCGTTAAATAGGGATGTCAGATAGGGGTTTAATAGGATTTCAGATTTCTTATAGTATTGATTGGAATAGCCATCCGGCCCTGGGGATTTACCTATCTTAAGGCTATGGATTGCTGTTCTCACCTCCTCTTGTGAGATATCTAAGTTAAGGCTATTTACTTGTTGTTCACTTAATGAGAGTAGGTCGATGGTACTTAGAAAGGAGTCAAGGTCCAACCCCTCTGCCAGTTTCCCTGACGAGTAGATCTGCTGGTAAAAGGTTTGGAACTGCTTCTGTATATCCCTAGGGCTGCAAGAGATTATGCCATCTGGCTTCCTAATTTGGGTCACTCTAGACTGGATCTCTTTAGCTTTCAGCCTCCTAGCAAGCATTCTGTCTGGTTTGTTAGCTTTCCAATAATATAGGTGCCTAGTCCTCCTCATAGCCTTCTCTGTATGGGCAGAGAGTACTCCATCTAGCTCTATCCTGACTTTGTTGATTTGGTCACGGAGCTTTGTGGAGGGACAGTTTTGATTGGGTTTTAATACGTTGTTGAGGGTGGATGTTAAATCCTCCTCTTTCCGTCTGTGTGACTTACGGTGCTGTGCTGTTAGTTTGATGCAGCAGCCCCTTATATAAGCCTTATGGGCTACCCAAATCCAGCCTACCCCTGTATCAGGAGAATCATTCAGCTCGAAGTACTGCCTAATGTCTCCCGCTAGGGATGCTAAGCTGCTGGGGTCTGACAGAAGGTGTTCGTCGATCCTCCAGCTCCTAAATGGGGATAGGTTAGGGCCTAACGTTAATTTAATAGCTACTATTGCGTGATCAGACCAGGGGCAGGGAACAATGTCAGATTCTCGGATATTATCAAAAAGTAGTGAGCTTGTTTGGAATGTGTCAATCCTCTAGTAGGTGCCGTGTATGGGTGAGTAATATGTGTATTCCTTATTATCCGAGTGTAAGCCTCTCCGGGCATCCACTAAGCCCATTTTGGCCATTATCTGCTTAATTTGACTCCGTTTTTTTGAGAAGCTAGAGTCCTGGGCGTGTCCTGATCTGTCTATTGCTGGATCTAGGGTCAGATTGAAATCCCCCCCAATCACCAGTTTGCCTAGATTTAGTGTGTCTAAATTTCTTAGCGTGTTAATCAGGGTTTGGTATGGTGAGTTTGTGGGGGAGTATAGGGAAAGTAGGGAGATTCTTTGGCCTGAGACTAAGCCGGTGACCAAAACATAATTCCTCTCTTTGTCTATTCTATTATGTTCCGGGGTGAATGGGAAGTGTTTCTGTATCAGGATAGCTGCCCCTGCCCTCTTCGTAGACTGAGTGGCCATGTACACTATCGGGTATTCTTCATGCAGATATTTTGGTTTACACTCGTGTGTGAAATGAGTCTCCTGCATGAAGATAACCGAGGGAGTCAACCTTTTGTATTGCCTAAAGGCTTTCCTCCTCTTAAAGGGGGAGTTAAAAACCTTAACATTGTGAGTTATAAATATGTACTCTGAGCTACTCATTGTGTTTTGGTGGATAGGAGTGCATGGTCTGCCTGGCTACCTTTTATTCCTTGTCCGACGTCCATTCCTTGGTGGCCAGGGACGGGTGGAGGCTTGGAGGGGGGATTCTGGTGCTGGAGACTCCGTCTGCTGTTAGGCCAGAGGGAAACAGAAAGACACAACATTAGATTTACAATTGACCAAGTTCCTTCAGTCCCACAGGCTCCTCTAATCTCCTGAAAGCTAGTCCCCTGAGTTAGACTTTGTTGACTGCAAAAACCTCGACTACTGTCAGCTGGGAATTTATAGTTCTCCGCATACATTTTTATCAGTGGTGATCTTTCTGGACTTAGAGATAATTTGCTAATTGCTCCCTGGGAGCTTACTCGCTTCTCTATCAAGTCTAGTGGTATCCTATCTCCAAAAATAATAACTATTAACCTCAACAACATTTCAACTAACTGAAGTAAACTAGGATGCCTTCCGTCTATTTCGGGCATCTGACTTTAACAGGCCCTTCATTAGAGGCCTCGACACAAATCTGACCCAACTAAAGTCATCAGTGCCTATTCTACTCTCACTAAAGCAGGTCAGAGAAGTCCCATAAATGAATGAGAAACTAAAGACTCAAAACAACTTCCTGTTGGTGGGTTGCCTTCACTCCGATCACGATGGTATCAAGCCTTCTGAAGTCGGGCCCGGGCCTCCTCTGTGCTGAGTACTCAGCCCGCCTTGGCTCCTGCGGGGCAGGTTTTTGTCTCTGGGATTCCTGGGGGGAGGCGGGTCTTCTTTCGGTCTTCTTTTTTGTGACCCTACCACAGTTCACTGTTTTTTCGGGATAGGAGGAGGAGGGGGGAAGTTGTGTTCCTCTGCCGGGAGGTCCGTTGGGCAGAGACGAATCTGGCACAGCACTGCGAGGCAGTCTTCCAAGTTGCGGGTGGTGTGAGAGGTACCTTGGTAGCTGAAGGTGAGGGCAAAGGGGAAGTTCCACCGGTATTGGAGCTTGTTCTGTTGCAGAATCGCCAGTGCAGGTTTCATCTGTCTCCTTCTGTCTAGTGTGTTGGGGGACAGGTCTGCATACACTTGTAGGTTGGAGTTATCTGGTCCTTTGACTGTCTGCTTCTTCCTTGTTTCTGCTAAGAGTAGGTCTCTGGCTTGTTGTCTCAAGAATCTCACCACAACATCCTTGGGGGTCTCTGGGTTTCTCGCCCCTCCTAGCGCTCTGTGGGCTCGTTCAATTTCGAGGACGTCCTCTGGGTGATCGGGTAGTATTGAAGTGAAGGTTTCTTTTAAATACCCTGTCAGGTCTTGTGTAGTCCTTGGGATCCCCCGTATCCTGACGTTATGGCGGTGGGATTGATTCTCTAGATCTTCAATCTTATCATTCAGCTCCATGATGTGATACAAGTTCTGGTCTATGGCAGACCTGTCATGTTGCTGCGCTTCTCCCATCTGATCCACCATCTCCTCCAGAAGTTGGGTCCTCTGCCCCAGTTCTTTCAGGTCATTTCTTAAGGGTTCTAGTGCCTTGGTTAGAAGCTGTTCTATCGTTGCAATGGACCTAGGCGAAAGGTCTATGTGTTGTTTTGACCTCTTGGGAATCTCCTCCTGATCAGATGATTCAGAGTGGTCTGAAGCTGAATCCAGTGGAGATGGCGGCTTTGTTGTTTTGGGTGTGAAGTGCTCTCGGATGCCCTTTGCGGAGGAGTTCTTTCTACTTTTCTTCATTTCTGAAGATATAGATGTGCGTGTTACAGGAGCTGCAGTATTTTCCCACCTTGCTTTCTCTGCTATCAATTCCCTCAGGAGTGCGTAGCTGTAGAGTTTGTTAGGTTGGTGTGGTCAGAAGCTGTGTTCTCATATAAGATCGGTCGTTGTAGCTTGTTAGTCAAGGCCTCCTGTCAGGCTCCATTCACATCTCTTGGCTCGGTGCTTCATATCGGTCTTTGCATAGCCTGGCTTTGGTGGCACACAAGGCGTTTATAAGGGGTACATGTATATGTTTAGCTTCCTCTTATAAGAAAAACTTGAGAGAGCGCAAAAACTCATTGTTGAAAGAACTCCTTAAACTTGAGAAACAAAACCAACAACATCAGTCAGATTTAACCCTCCAGCGGATTGACACTATTAGATTAGAACTATATAGTATTCTTTCCGTACAAACAGAGAAGTCCTTGAGGAAAACCCAAAGCAAATTCTTTGCCCAAGCAAATAAGCCAGGCCCCCTTTTAGCTAATAAGTTGAACGCTAGATATCAGCAATCTAAAGTCACTCAGATTAAAACAACGTCTGGCTCAGTTACAATAAACCAGGCGAAGATTCAGGACACCTTCAGTACATTTTATCAGGATATTTATACCTCCCATGCACAGATAGATAAGGACTCCCTAGCTAACTTTCTAGATAAACTGAACCTCCCCAAGTTGGAAAATGCTGATCTGGATTTGCTTAACTCTGACGTGACCCTAGAAGAAGTCAAAGACACTATTAAATCTCTCAAATTGGGCAAATTGCCTGGGCCGGATGGCTTTTCTAATTTATATTATAAAAAATTTGTAGATGTCTTGACTCCTCATTTGGTAAAATGATGTAATGCTATTTTATGAGGGATACAGATGCCACCGGAGCTAAATCAAGCGAATCTGGTCTTTTTTCCTAAGGCGGGGAGAGACCCACTAGAGGTTAAAAACTATTGCCCAATCTTCTTGCTAAATGGGGATATTAAATTATTAGCTTAAATAATGGCGAATAGGATTTCCAGATTCTTGCCTATGCTTGTCCATAAGGATCAAGCAGGCTTTGTCCCACACAGGTAGGCTGGGGATAACATTAGGAGAGTGCTGAATGTACTTCATCTTGCCCATCACTCAAAAACTCCACTCTGCACCCTAGCTTTGGATATTGAGAAAGCCTTTGATTCTCTGGAATGGCCATATCTTTATGCTGTTTTAGCGAAATTTGGTTTCAAAGGCAACTTCTTAAATCTCCTCAAAACTTATTATAATTCTCCTAAGGCCACTCTAAAATGACCAGGCCCAGAGAAATCACTTTTAAACATCCAAGTCAGGGATGCCCCCTATCCCTATCTACTTTTTGCTCTTGCAATGGAACCATTGGTACAGACTATTAGGACCTCCCCTGAGATTCAGGGTTTGAGATTGGTGTTGTTTCTTTGTGGACGATCTATTATGTACTTTAACACGCCCCTACACCTCTATCATGGCTCTTATGGATGTATTAAATAGATTTAAAACAATTTCAGGCTTACGAGTCAATGAGGATAAAACAGAAGCTCTAGGGTCTCATTTCCCACACTCTGAACGGGAATTCTTAAAGAATTCTTTAAATGTTTTCTGGCCCAAAACGTATTTAAGTTATGTTTAGGAATAAAAATTACCCCAAATATCTCAGATCTGTATAGGGTTAATTATCTGGCTCTTTTTAAAGAACTATCAACCGATCTAGTGAAATGTAACAAGTTCCAAATCTCATTGTCTGGCCGAATACATAGGGTCAAAATTAACATCCTCCCTAGAATCTTATACTATTTTAGATCCTTACATACCAAAGTTCCCATTAAAGATCTAGACAACTTTCAAAAGGAAATTATGAGATTTATTTGGCGTAATAAACCCCCTAGAATTACTAAATCTTCAATGTTTACACATAAAGATAAATGTGGTCTTTCGTGTCCGCACCTTAAGCTCTACTACAGAGCGGCGCAAATTTCATTTCTACCCCAAGGTCACTCCTTAGAACATCAACCTATTTGGGTTCTGATTGAGAACCATCAGTTACAACCCTTAGGGTGGAATACGATAATATGGTTTCCTAAATCTCAATGCCCCCGGAATAATTACCTCAACCCCATGATTAGATTGTCCTTGGGATGTTGGTCCTGGGCACACTCCAAACTTCAATTGTCTAAACTTAATAAAGCCTGTTTGGTCTCTGTTAATTAAGTTGTTTAATAAAGGGTTTAGACGAGCAGCCAATATACTAGAATACATTTTTATATCAGTATTGAGAAGTGATATTGGACGGTAGTTAAAACATTTTGAGGGATCTTTATCAGTTTTTGGTATAATAGCTATTGCTGCCTCTAATGTTTCTGCAGGTGCTTTTCCATTTGTTTTTTTGTTTCACTATAGAAGAAGAAAATAGTTTAAAATATATATTTGGAAACCCGTCAGGTCCTGGAGATTTCCCAATTTTCAAAGATGTTATACTTTGATGGATTTCATCTTCTGTAATGTCTCTCTCTAGTTCTTTTAATTGTGTTTCTGATATTTTCAGTAGTGATATTTTTTTAAAATATTCTTTAATTTGTGTATTTGAAGGTTTCTGAAAATGTTCTGTTTGTTCAAGATTATATAAGGTTTTATAATAATGAACAAAAGATTTACCAATATCTGTTGGTTTTCCATGAATTACACCTTTATTATCCTGTATCATATGAATTATTTTACTAGAGTTTATTCCTTTAATTTGACTAGCAATTCATTTTCTGGGTTTATTACCTAAGTGATAATGTTTTAACTGATATAACCAGATCACATTATCAATATTCTTCTGTTGGATCTTTTTAATTTCTGTTTGGATTTTAGATATTTCTAAAGTTATAATGGGTGTTGATAATGTTTTATTTTTTTATTTGTAGTTGTGTAAGTTTAGTATATAATTCTCTCTTCAAAGTCTCTTTTTGTTTTAATCTATGTTTGGACCACGCACAAAGAATATCTCTCACGTATGCCTTGTGCGCATTCCAAAGCGATATTTGCGATGTTATAGAATTTTCATTGATTTCAAAGAAGGTTTCTATTTCCACTTTACATTTTTGCTGTCTTTTAAAGACTTAAAAAGAGTAGTGTCAATATTACGTGATTTATTATATTGTATTTTAAATCCATAATCCAATATCATTGTTATCAAGGCATGGTCTAACCATGTTATTGGACTAATTTCATGTTTTTGTATCTTATTTTATACATTTAGATCCAATAAAAAATAATTCAAACTTGTGAATGTCTTATATTTATTAGAAAAGTAAGTAAAGTCTTTATCATCAAGTGGGTGCAATACCCTCCAGGCATCATATAATTTATAGTTCATAAAGTTTTCTCGAAGTTATTTGTATTTTTTATCACTATTTTATCCAGTTCTGGTTTTACCGTGGATCTCCTATCCATGGATAAATCGAAACAAATATTTAAGTCTCCACAAATAACCAGATTACCTTTTTTTAAATTATTTATGTGTTGTAATATTTTATTTAGAAATGTATATTGATTCTTATTAGGTGCATAAATATTGGCTAAAGCAAAAAAACAAAAACAAAAAATAAAAAAGGAAAAAAAACAAAAAAAATAAGACAATATTGTGGAAGCAAGCTAATTGTAATTGCTACCATTTTTGTAGTTTTATAAATAGCTAAATGATGTCAAGTAGTTAACAATAAAATCGATGACTGACCCCCTCACAATTTAATTTAACAGTGGGCAATCTCTTTTTTTCTTTTCTCCTTCTTTAGTGTATATCAATTATCTGTTGAGAAAAAGAATGAAATAAATAAAGTCAACAAAATCCTTTAATTACAAAACTTATTTTAATTTTAAACTCTTTTATAAACAAATGGAATATGAATTTCTTTATTTAATTAACCAGACCATCAACTAATTTAAAGTATTCTCGCTATTATATATTGTTCATTTCATTAATTTTAATATATTATTTCCAGTGAAAATCTACAGTGTTAATTATTAAGTTTTCCTTACTCTTCCCTTTCTTCTCTTTTCCTTATTCCTTCCCATCTTTCTCACATCTTTTTAAACAATTAATCTTATATGATTATTTTTTAGTGGCTCAAGTATAAATTTATTTAGTGTTTTAGTCTTTCCTCATCTGATATATTTAATATTGATCTTTCTTCCTCCTCCTCCCTCCCTGAGCTGGGTCTTAAGTGAAGTTTCTAATTTCACTATAAGGATAGCTTCCATTTGAGATTTATCTAGTTCTTTTGATTTTGTTCCTGATAAAAAAAAGCTCCCTGGGGATTTTACATTACTTTTTTTTAGCTTTAGCTTTAGAGGTTTGACCTTCTTTCTTCATTTTTAAACATAAATATAGTATTAATATTTATCCAAAAAGCTATGCTTAGATTTTCTAAATGTGAACCTTAGAGGGTAAACCTTTTTAAGATTCTATCTTTCAGGATTAGTTCCTAATCTTTTTATTGATCTTTTTCTAGTAACTAAAAGTGTAATGGGGTTAGGAAAAAGATGAACTCCCAGAAATTTCCCACAGAAATTAGCCTTCTATTCCCTTAAAAAAAGGAGAAAAAAAAAGAAAGAAGAAAAGGCTCAAAGATCTTAAAGTCTAACAGTTATATAGTCTTCAAACATGTTTTTCCTCTTTGGTTATTTATAAAGATTTTCAAATCATGAGCATAATGTCCCGAGATGTGTGGGTCCAAAACTGTAACCCTCCTCACTTTAAAATGTTGGGCAATCGTGGTATATTAACCTATATTGGAAGTTCATAAAGGGGTGATTCGGGGGAATGAAGTTTAAGAGAGCGCCATTTCCATGCCTTTGCCAAAGTTCCTTGTCGATAGGTATGAGGCCTTGGTGACCTCTAATTCAGTATTTTTTCTTTCTCCTTTTTTTTCTCCCATTTTTCTCTTTTTTTCTGTTTCTTTTCTTTCCCCCTTTCTTTCTTTCCTTCTCTCCTTTTCTTTTCAGTCTCTCACCCACAAAGTTATCAACACAATGCGTTATTATATTCACAAAAAAAACATTTTTCAATCCCGTTGCCCAATTGCCTTCTCGGAAGGGAAAAAAGCTTTTGATCTCCAGGTTACTAGATGTCCAGGGTAAAGCCACTAGTAAAAGAGGTTAAATGGCCCATTATTTTATCTGTATAAAGATAAGTCTGTCCATGCAATCATGCTTTGTTTTATTAGTCACCCAGAGAAACCTATATAGCATATGAGCTCTGTGGCTTACTGTTTGGGTCCAATACACATGTGCACAGCACACTTCACATACCTGTGGTTTTGTGTGTGGGAAAGGTCTATCTGTTTGAGCAAGTAGCTCCAAAAATCTCCCAACATATCGAGCTTTACCTCATGAGCTCTCTGGCTCCAACTCTGGGGTCGAGTGCCACAGTGCACGGCGGCACTATTTGGCTCCTCGAATCCTACTCACCACCGGCGAGACAGGATTGAAGAACTTCATCATGGCCTGTATACACCTGAGTCTCTCTCGTAAGGGAAAGGAGCACCCTCTCACTTCTCCACGTCTGATCCGTCTGTCTCGCCAGAGTTGGAGATGCTCTCACCTAGTCCGACTCTATGCAAATCTGCTCGACTCAAGCCTGGTTGGATTTGGGACGAATAGGTCGTCGATTCATGGGGCAAAAAAAGCGTTTGCTGGGAAGTCCCTCTCTGTAAGCTCTCTCTGGGCACCATTTTTTGCTCTTTTAGCAGCTACCCGTCAAAGCCTGCTTACCGCTCATACTAGCAGTTTCCGGGGTGTGGATTCCCTCCCACGTGCTCAACCATTGCCTTGATTGACAAGCTTGCTTGAAGAGATTTTTTAACTAGGTGTTTCTTTCTAAACTTAATACATTAAATCATATTTACCACCATAATTTACAATCCTTTTTACACACTGATTTCAGGGTAACCCATGTGTCACTACCCAGAAATGAGGGGCCACGTGTACCCTAATTCTCTTGATTTTAGCTTAAAGGAATTCCTCTAGGATTTTGGCATTTAACTCTCAGTGCCCAGATCGCATAGTCAGCCCAGGAATGAGCAGTCCTCATGATACAAGAACACAGAAAAGCAATACTACACCCAGTGGTTAGGAGCAGAGTTGCGTAATAATAATCACAATGGTTAAAATGATTATATTCTTTTTTCACCTTTTCTTAATTCTAACAATAACAACTCTATGATTATAAACATGTTATATAGTAAATGACTAATATTTCTCAGGACTGTATTTATCTTTTTCTTCTGCGATTTATGTTAGATACTTTACGCAACAAAACAAAATACTAAGTCTAATATTGTAAACATTTTATATAGTAAGTAAATAATACATTACTCATAAGCCTTATTTATTTCTCCTTTTTCTTAACTACTTCTGTTTATAACCAAATTTACAGCATAATAATATTTATATCTTGCGCAAGTTCACCTGATTATGAGTATGGAGCAATAGAATAAATACTGGGGGCGGGGGGGTTAAAATAAAACATATATATTTTTTTTAAAGTAATGGCATATGACTGTTTTCAACAGTTTTACAGAGGAGGCGCATGGATCAGCTTATCACGTCTAAGAGTCCATGAGGATTTCTGCACACTCTATTTCGATAATTGTGTGGATCTTTCTTCTTCTTGCTCCACTTTGTATTAGGGAATTTTAATTTTGTCCCAGGTTGTTTGGAATTGGTAAGTTCCACAAATGGAGCATCGCTTCACCTTCCACGGAAGTATGAATTGTGTGATGTCTACCTTGTTTTGATATGTTCAGTCTAATAGGAAAACCCCAAGTATACTTGTATCCATGCTTTGTAATCACCCCTAAAAATGGTTTCAGGAGTTTCCTTTTGTATAAGGTAGTGGGTGACAAGTCCGAGAAGAAGCTGGTTGACCTCCTTCAATTTCAGGAACATCATATCTAGCTGCTTTCATGAACAAGACTTTTGTAGAAAAATAATGGAATCTGATGATCACATCTCTTGGTCTCTCACTGGAGGATTGTGGAGCTCTTAGGACACTATATGAATCCTGTCCATTCTAAGTTCTTCTTTACTTAGACCTGGTAAGAGCTTGGCACATAAATCTTTCATGAATAGAGGTAGGTCTTTTACTGACTCTGATAAATTCCGAATCCTAATGTTGGATCTTCGAGATTTATTTTCTAGTTCCTCTTGTATGATTTTCAGTTGTTTTTGTTCGTCTTTAAGCACAATCAAATCCTTTTCCATTTCTGTGTGTTACTTAAGAAGGTCATTATAACTGTCTTCCAATTCAAGAATTTTGGTGTTTCAATGCTATTATTACTGCTGTTAGTTCTACAGAAACTCTCTGTAACTCAGCTTTAATGTCTAATCTAAAAGAGGAGATAATTTCTTTCAAATGTTGAATATCTGCTTTACCGCTGGGTGCAAAAGACTCTGTTCCATTTTTTGGTAATTGTTTATCTGGAGTAGCGAAGTGCTGAGGAAAATGCACATTTGTTTTTTAAACTTTTTTGAAGATCCCATTTTAGAAGCACCAGCCATCTTTGTTAATTCAATAATTTCTTTAGACTTTATACTTTCAAATGACACTAGATGGCCGGAGAGTACACATCGAAGTAGTAAACAAAAAAATTAACTCTGTGTGGGGGGTTTTCAACCAGAAAAACAGCTATTTCACCTTCAAATTGTGAAGTTATTGCCTTATAAAGCAATGCAGAACTAGTCTGTATTGTTCACAGTCTCCCTCATAAAAGGCATATGTTATATGCTGATTCTTGGGGACGTACAAAACAACTTATTGTGTGACCAATCCAGATAACATTCAATATCTTCAAATTGTTGCATAAAATAAGTCTACAAGAGTGTAAGGCATATAGGTTAGAACTGTATAGGTTGAAATAAGACAAGCCTTTTCAATTACTACCCACCTTAAGTAGGGTGTTTATCAGTCTCTGTTGTTCTGGTCAGCAATTATTTCAGCAGCTGATTCAGCAGCAAATCTCAGGAGAAAAAGTTGCCAAACTTGATTTTTAAAACCAGCTGGGTCCTCCTGTGTGCAATCCTGGTCATATATATTGATTTGGTGATGGATAACTCACTTTATATATGATGTTATATTGTTTTTCAGCAGAGCTCATGTAACACACATCCTCCTTCCTTGAATGTTAGCTCCTCCCCCATAGCAGGGGTCTTTTAATGTCTGTTTGTCCTGGAACAGGAACAATTCACACCTCGATGTTAGGGGTTGGCATTCTAACAGCTGTGCTCAAACAGTCCATGGGCCTATGGGACCACAAGTGGATACTCTGGTCCCCCTCCCCAGGTCAGCTCACTCCTTTGACCAATCTTTTAGTTAAGGGGTGTCCACTGGTTCTTCTTGCTTGCCCAAATCCCAAAATTTCCAGGGGGTAACCAATCCCGGGAGCAGTTTCCACTATAGCATCACCAACCCACCCACTAAAGCCATGGCTCATGCCCCCTCCCTCCCCATCCAATAGGGAAAACAATTTCCTTGGGTGCCCAATAAAATAACATTTCCAAAGAAGAACATACCTGCTGGATCCAGACATTGGCACCGCACATAGTATCCTGATCAGGAGGCTCCATTTCTTGGGATGATACCTTGAATAGATGGTCCTGTTCCCCTTTGCCTGACTTCATTGGTTGACAACAATGCTCTCCTCCATCTAGATCCTTGGTCATGTTTTTCTTGGGCAGGATTACGGAGCTCTCTCCTACTGCTACTTCATTGATGGCTGACCCATGGAAAGTAGTTATCCACTGGGGCCCCATTACTGGTTCACTGTCCTTTCTGGGTCTTTCCAGAACCATGGAGCATGGTGGCTCCCTCCCATGCCTGCTATTACCGTCTGGGCCTGAGACTCCACTGCTTCTGGTATGTACCCATAATGAATGGTACTATCCCCATCTGTCCCAATCATAGCTCAATTTAACTTGGCCTGGCCTATTTGTACATCCACTGTACCAGGGTTATCAATACAATCCATACCATCCTTGTCCCAGACCCCTTTAGCATAATTACCCAAGTCCACAAATTTCACTGGGCTGGGGTCTTGCAACCAGCGCTTTGGGTCCCCTTCCACAGCCACACTTCCCAAACAATCAGTGTTCTCTGAGGGCAAGCAATCGTCCACCCAATTCTGGGCTCCCAACACTTCCTGGAATCCTGGTAGGTCATCTTCATCCCTGTCCGACTGACAGGACTCCTTCCAAAATCCCTCCAGAGATGCTTCATCCAGTAACTCTATATATTCAGCCTCGAACTGCAGCTCTTGCTGAATCAGGGTTGCCAGCAAATTAGCCTCCTGGGACCATGGTTCAACTTATTCTGCCTCTTTACATTCCCGAGGCCACATTCAGGATCCCCATACACTATTTCCCAGAGCCCTTCCATCAGCTCCTACAGAAAATAGGGATCCCATTTGGGGGCACCAACAGATTTTGTCCACTTGACATTTTTATTCTCCAGGGCAATCTCTGTTCCTCCAGCCAGCCTGACAGCTCATGGCCCTGCTAGAATCCCATGGACACCATCTATTGCTTTAGAAGGGCCATTCCCCTGCAGTTCTCCACATCCCCTATCACCTGACTCTCCTCATCTCTGTCTCCTCCAAGCCTGTAGAAAGTTTAAGCCTCCACTGTGGATAGAAGCTCCACATCCACAGGAACTGGGGAAGAGCATTTAAGTACCATTCTCTTCTCCCACTGAATCTCCTGCACTATTTGTGTCTGGAGGGTAACCAGCTAATCCGTGGTTAGCTCTGGCATAACAGCCCTTCACATCTGAAACCTCCTGAATACCTTGTCCTCCTCAGCTGCAGATAACCTGAGGCCAGGGACTGGGCCTGCAGTGACCTGCACAACATTATTACCTGCCTCCAGTTCGTCCTCCCCTCTGTAGTGCTTATTCTCTGGCCTTAGTTCCTCTATCATGTTCTTGTAGGTAGCCATCCTGCTGCTGGTTACTGCACCGAGATCTCCACCACAGCCAACCAATTGTTACGACAAAGCGATGAGGGGCCACATGCACCCTAATTCTCCTGCTTTTAGCTTACAGGAATTCCTCTAGGTTCTGGATTTTGGAGTGTAACTCTCAGTGCCCAGCCTGCATAGTTCAGCCCAGGAACGACCAATCCTCATGATACAGGAAAGCAATACTACCCCTAGTGGTTATGAGAAGAGCCCAAAATAATAAATCCAAATGTTAAAATTATTATATTCCCTCAGAATGAAAAACACACTTCATATTATGTGTGTTCACTGACAACAACATTTATTGATAGTACAATATTTATCCACACTCAGTCCCAGCGTGTCCCACCACCACACCTCCCACTAGGGAGGGAGTCAGCCCCAGGCCCATATAAGGAATTCCTTCCTGCTCTGTGTACCTGGCAGGGGGCTTTTGGTGCCTGTTTGTCCAGGAAAAGGAACAACTCACACCTTGATCTTAAGAGATTGCATTCCTCTGTCAGGAAGCCTTCACCACAGGGAGGGTAATATTGTGAACACTTGTTTTCAGACAAGGTGTCTAGGTATCACCCCCCCCCCCCCCCTCTACTCTGCTGGCCAAGTTCTTCCCTTCAAAACAAATAAACCCTATAACTGGACTCCCTATACCCCAGAGACCTCTGTAATAAACTGCATTATACTCCCTGGGAAAAAGTAGTATTTCAATACCCAACATGCCTGGGTACCACCTTTACATGAATAAATGTACACAATAATTCCTGTCTGTAAAGGCTACACACACTGCCCTGTATAATACACCCACACATTGATCTGTGTATAATACACACATACTGTATATGATAACTATGATTAACTGCAAAAGTCCAATGGTGGGCCCTTCAGGGCATGACATCACGGTATTAGTAAAAGGCTAAAGGCTTTGTGAGATAAAAACCTGTATTTTAGCTTGAGACACTAAAGTAAAACCTCAAGTCTATTGTAACTTTGTTAAGATATTTTGGATTCTTGCAGTTGTGGCTGATGATTCTAACATTCTGAATAAGACAAAATAAAGCCTAATGCACTAGTGAAATGAGAAGGTAACTTAATACATTATTAATCTCATGACAGTTAAAATTAGGCTGGGCTATTAACTTAATTTAAGATATATTCAAAATCAATATATTTAAGCAGATATAATATTACAACAAAGGGTACAGTATATATGTTTAGGTACCTTAGGATATCATAGGTGTTCCACATATGGATAGTGATGTGTGATTAAACATGATTTTTACATTTTAATACTCATCTTTTTTTATTATTATTATTTTATAGTTGCACCTAATAAAAGTTATGTTTAACTTCAAAAATAGAGGTTATGTGTAGTGAACATCTTGTTCATAAAATATGTATCTTTGTTCTCTGTTGAAGTGAAACTCTTTTTACTCAAGCTAAAGATTTATATATTAATTCACAATCCTCTCACCTAGGCCTCCAGATACAACACAAGTTAGGTCTCAAACTGTGCAAACACAAATGAGACAAATGCAGGTTCCATACATATAGCACTATTGTATTTGCTCGTATTTTTTAACAAAATCAAAAATTATCTATGCATAGTAAGTATCACTGGCTACCATGAATAGCACAATTAAATATAGAGTTAGATAAATATTATCTCATACACAAAGTTGTTTCTGATGAAAGCACGACCTGCAGATTGAATAAGCGGAGTGTCTGCAAGCTCAGCAGGACAGCATAAATGTCCCTTTTTGCATTGGGACAATTGTAAAAGCTATTACAAAAGAGCTTCTTATGAGGATAAAGGACAGGTTAAAACAATTAACCTATACTTGTGGGAGGAGCTAGATCTCCCCCACACACTACATAAACTTCCCACAGATACTCCCCACATCACTCGTTCTTCATCTGAACATGAGGTGAGAGGCTGCTCCTTGATGGCAAAGCGAGGGACGCAGTTTGGTCCGCAAATCGCGAGGGGCTGCATTTGCGGAAGATGGAGGCTTTAAGGCGCATGACTTTGGAACAACACAACCCCGCATAATCCTTAATTTGCAGCACTTTGTCCCACGCCGCCTCAAAACACTAACAACACAACCCTGCATTGTTAACTACGAGCACTTTTCCTACGGCGCCTTAAAACATCATACAAAACTCCCACACACACCTTAACACACAGCTATTTACTCCTACGGCGCTTCAAACAAACCCACAAAACTCCCACACACAATCGTCAATTCGCAGCACTTACGCCTACGGCGCCACACACCTCCGGACAAAACTCGCAGTACTTAGCCCATCAAACATGATGACCGCGGGACTTAGAAATAAAAAATTACAACTCCAAATACGAGTCGGAACACTTAGAAAAACCACAATACGAGTTGTAAAAATACAAAATTAGCGGCTGACACCCGCAAACCAAAAAAACAGTAAAAAGACACTAAATACACCAGAAAAAAATACACACATCACACAGAGCATGGGGCAACAGCCAGGACGTCTGTCAGTGAGCTGGAACGTGAATGTAACTCGATTTAGGCGATTTTCGGCACTCGAAAATCGCCTAAGGGAGGAAACAAATGGCCTCCAAAAAAATTTAAACGATGCTACAAGACCGTGAAGTGCGCAAAACATAGCCGGACACGTAGCAGTTCGACAAGGCATGTACGAGGTACTACAACGGACTTACTAAAGACGGAAAATCCTTTCGCCGCGCGTAACACATACAATATCACCGACATTTTACAACCATCTACACAATAACTCATCTGAAATGCGGCTTTCCCGCCTAAACAAACGGTTCTGGCTCGCGCACGCAGCCTATATATAGGGCACACTTGCCACACTGCTGACACTTTCTCCTCAGGTGATGACAGTCTGACTGGACATTTTCTGCTGCTGGAAAATCCAAAGAGATTGTTAGCTCTTCAGGATATTGATTGCTGGATATTTATTAGAAATAGGTAAAGTATATTAATTAATTTATTAATTACAAAAAAATATTAATTAAAAAAAATTACATTACTACATTTTGCAATACCTGTACTTTAGCACGGTATTAATCATTAACCATTTCAAATATGTTTATTAATTGATTTATTAATTTTTAATTGACATTAATTTATTAATTATTTAAAAAAATGTATGCAATTGTCACTACCTTTACTTTAGGATTACATTATTGATTAACTCTTTATAATATATTTAGTAATTGATTAATTAGTAATGTACATTAATTAATTATTAATAGTAAGAAAGTTCATACATTTTTTTATCACTGGACTTACATTTTGGGGTTGATGCTTAACTATTAATGTTCATATATTACTTTATTAATCACTAAGAATTATAATGTCCATTAATTAGTTATTAATTGGTCATAATAGCAAATGTAGAAAAAAAAATATAAAAAAATATGGATATATCATAGTGGACTTACATTTTGTGGTTGCTGCTCAACTATTAATGTTCATTAATTACTTCATTGATCATTCATAGAACACATTTTTACGCAAAAATGCATGAAAACATATGTACATTTTGCACTGAGATTAAATTTCAGTGTTGCTGCTTCATTATTACATTACTGTTATATTTATGTTTTCAGCCTTCATTATTAATGCAATTGTTTTCGTGTGGTGATGCTTAATTAATAATGTTCATGATTAATTATTTAATTAGTCATTTATTTTAAAGATTTCTAAATTAAATGTGCTAAAATGCATCACAAAATAGGTAGATTTTACAGTGTCATCATATTTCTCTGTCGCTGCTCATTGTCCCAAAGGAATAGGATCCTCAAACCGCTTAAATATTTACATCACTTTCTTACATTTTAGAGTGCATTTACTTATATTTTGCATCTATGCCAATTGAAAACATACAAACATTAACAAGGCCTTTTTTTTCCACAGTTTGATAATCTGCCCTCCTGACTACGCAGGGGGGCATTTGCAGCATTTCATCTGCAATCAGATCACCTTCACAGGTATATCATTTTTAAATATTTAAATGTATTTTACTACATGCATGTATGACAAGGACAACATGTACTTTCAATGATTCATACATTCATTCAAATAAAATATGAAATATGATTTCTACATCTTTTCACAGATTTCTCATGTCTCCACCTGCCTGAACACAGGAGTCGCCTCTGCACTAATTAACATTACAGAACATCAAATTGACAGGTATATGATTTCGTGATGACAAATATAGCATTAAGTATTGATTTGCGTTGAGCAATGTTATTTAATACATTCATTTATTCAAAAAATAAAAAAAGATTATTTAAATCTTCTCACAGATTTCTCTCGTTGGAAGATGCCTCAACACAGGAGTCGCCTCTGAAGCATTTTACATTATAGAACATCTACTACACAGGTATATGATTTTGTGATGACATTCTTTACAAATATAGGTTTAAGTATTTGTAACAGATATTGCTTAATTTATTTTACAAAATATTGAATAATTAGAAGGAAAACAAAGGAATACATATCTACTTAGCTATTTTATTTATGTGTATTCTTTCATTCATTCATTCATTCATCATTATGTTACTGTTCATTGTCAGGGATAGCACCTTAGAAGCAGTTAAATATTTTATTTCATGTATTATATTAGGTCACTTTTTAACATTTTAAAATGCATTTAACATATATTTATGATTAGGATTTGCGTTTGCTATGTATGCCAATTAAAATGTATATTTACAAAATCTTAATATGTCATTTTACAGATCCATCATCTCTGCACCTCCCTGAACACACAAAGTGACGTCTGCAGTATTTCAGCTGATATCCCATCTAATTGACATGTATCATTCTTGATGACATTATTTATAAAAACAGAATTAACACCCGTATTACATTGCAAGTTGCCCTATAAAATAGAGCTCGTTATAACCACAGAGCATATTTTGGAACACAAATACTTACATACTGAAGACCTTGATTTTGGATAGAAGATAACTAACTACAAACTTACATAACCAAGATATGTTATATGGTTATATAGAGCACTATTGAATTCGTTAAAACGCTATTTAATAAGTCTCTAACTTTTCTTTATTCATAGGTTGTCATTTATTAAAAATTACATATATGAAAACACATTTATGCTTACATGAATGAGAATTACACTTCAATGTTTAGTCATGTCAATCTATAGTTTGCTAATAGCTCTTTTGCGTAGCTCTTCTTTAGGAACACATGATAACTGTTTATGTTTTTACATTCATGATATAGAGAGACACAGAGAGAGACACACACACACACACAGAGGCAGATAGAGAGAGGCAGACAGAGAGAGGCAGACAGAGAGAGGCAGACAAACTCAGAGAGAGACAGGCACATAGAGAGACACCTACAGACACAAACACACACAGAGAGACACGCAGCCAGACACACGCAGCCAGAGACCCAGAGACCCAGACAGAGACCCAGACAGAGACCCAGAGAGACAGACAATTGTCAATGCCAAGAGTAAATATGGTTCTCAAAACAGATCGCCATACTGGATCCTATGACATCCCATTTTCTTTCCAAATGGGGAGCCAGGATGGCAACCAAAATTACAGTTGCAAAGTTATCCCAACAGTAAAGTTCGTGGTAGAAACAATATTTCCATGCTGGAATATAAAGTGGCACAAACTGCTGTCCGGGATCATTATAATCCAATTTTATGTGGGGGTAAACTCACACAACAATGGATTATTGATTCCTATCTACAAGTCGAAGAAAATAATCAAAATGTTGTCATTTCAACAAAACAAGCTTCGAGTAGAACAATATTGTGGATTGATGGATTATGTCGCTGAATTGGCTGCAAACAGAGACATTCCTGCTGGATGAGCAATGATTTTGCCATCCTCTTTCCAAGGATCTCCTCGCAATATGCAAAAAAGGTACAATGATGCCATGGCTATTGTCACTAAATTTGGCAAACCAGATTTATTCATTACATTTACATGTAATCCACAATGGCCAGAGATCAAAGAAAATGTACTGCTTGCACAAACTACTTCTGACCGACCTGATTTGGTGGCAAGAGTATTCAAAATAAAACTCAATTCATTCATTCATGAAATAACTAAAGCAGACTTATTTGGAAAATATGTGGCTTTTTTTTATACCATTGAATTTCAAAAAAGAGGCTTGCCACATGCACATATGCTTTTAATCTTACAAGAAAAAGATAAGAGTAATTTAGAATTGAATACGGCAGACAGAGTGGATTCAGTAATTACTGCTGAACTGCCACATTCAGAGAAACATTCCAAACTTTATGAGATTGTAACTCCTAGAATGATACATGGTCCATGTGGAGATATCAATCCAAATTCACCATGTATGGAAAATAAAAAATGCATTAAAGAGTTTCCAAAACAATTTCAAATGCAGACTTATGTTAGTTGTGATGGATACCCTTTGTATAAAAGAAGAGAAGGACAAACAGCTATTATCTGTGGCCAAAAGATCGATAAAAGATATGTGGTTCCATACAATCCACATTTGCTGATGAAGTACAATGCACATATCAATGTGGAAGATTGCACTTCTATCAAATCCATCAAATATGTGTATAAATATATATATAAAGGATATGATGCAGCAACTGTTGTTGTGCAAGGTGCACAAAATGAAAAAGACAACCCCATTTTACATGACGAACTTTCATCCTATTTAGATGCTTGCTATGTAAGTGCTCCAGAAGCAAATTTGAGATGCATGATCGGTCACATGCTGTGTATTGATTAGCTGTCCATTTGCCACAAAGTCAATTTGTTTGCTTCACTGCAGGCAATGAAAGAAATGCTTTAGCACAAAGTGAACATAGAGCAACAACGCTTACTTCTTGGTTTCAATTAAATTGTCAGGACACTCAGGCCAGACAATTTTTATACATTGACATTCCAAATCACTATGTATTCGTAAATGGTGAATGGAGACAACATAATTATAAAATTATCCTAAGAATATATACCATCAGTCCACGAGACATTGAACGTTTCAGTTTACGATTACTCCTTTTACATGTTCCCGGTGCACAAAGTTATGAACATTTACGCACAGTCAATGACATTGTTTATGAGACTTTCCAGTTAGCTGCAAGACATCAAAACTTTCTGGCAGATAATACAGAATGGGAGAGATGTCTCAAGGAAGCAGCACTATGTCAAATGCCAAAGCATACGAGAGAACAATTTGCTTTCATTTGTATCTTTTGCAATGTACCAGATGCATTAACTTTGTGGGAAACATTTAAAATACATATGTGTGAAGATTTCTTGAACCGTTACAATGAGACTATTGAACAATTGAAAGCATTAACGGAAATTCAGGAAATTTTTCTTTGTCCTGGATTAAATTGTGCCAATTTTAATCTGCTTGATCCAGGAATTATAGATTCAATTCACTTTGATGAGTATGACACTAAGATTGAAAAACCAAAAAACACATGAAAACATTGGAACTTTAAATGCATTGCAATTGGAAGCATTTAACGCCATCACAAATGCAATACAAGATGAAATGCTTAAAGAGTGTTATTTCTATCTGGATGGCCCTGGTGGATCAGGAAAAACATATCTATATAATTTGTTAATGAGTTGCATTCGAGCATAGGGTCAAATAGCACTGCCATTTGCAACCACTGGAATTGCTGTACTTTTGTTAGAAGGCGGTAGAACTGTGCATAATGGATTTAAACTGCCAGTTCCCATTCTGGAAACATCAGTGTCAGATATTCTAATGAATTCATTACAAGCCAAAAAATGGCACAGGAGTAAATTAATTATAATAGATGAGGCAACAATGATGTCATGTCATGCCCTGCAATGTATTGATCGATTATTAAAAGAAGTTATGGCTAATGATTTGCCATTTGGTGGAAAGGTGATGTTGTTAGGAGGAGATTTCAGGCAAACATTACCTGTGGTGCCAAAATTCAATGATTGGATCATTCAGTTTGGAGAAGGAAAACAGCCGAAAATAAATAATTTACCTGATGATGCTGTAGAAATTTCACCAGAAATGATTTCAAAAGGACCACTAATTTCGACAATCTTCCTCAATACCATCAATAATGAGGATTACTCAGACATTGCAAGCAAAGTCATATTGACATCCAAAAATATAGATGCCTTGAATCTAAACAACGAAATATTAAAATTAATCAATGCTCCCCCCAAAAAAAACTATTACAGTGCAGATTGTGTTCTGACTGATGACAAAGATAGTGAAGCAAACTTTAGTATGTCTCTGGAATGCCACCACATGTTTTGCAACTTAAAAAAGGGGCAATTGTCATGCTGAAATATGAATCCCAAAAAAGGACTTTGTAATGGGACCAGATTAATTGTGAAGGATTTATAGGATCATTTTATACATGCAGAAATTATGAGTGGTACCCATAAAGGCGAACCAGTTCTTATACCCGAGAATTGATTTGGCTCCAAGTGAGAGTGGTTTGCCTTTTGTCCTTCAAAGGAGACAATTTCCCATTATCATGGCATTTGCCATGACCATCAATAAATCCCAAGGACAAACTTTTTGAAGGAACCTGTGTTTGCACATGGTCAACTATATGTTGCATTTTCAAGATCCAATAATCCAGAGGAAATTAAAGTACATGTTGAAGAAAACCCAAATCAGGGTGATTTATTGGAAGATGGATGCGTTTTTAGAAAAACATTGTGTACTTTGAGGTGCTGTAAATATAGAGGACAGTGGTATCATTTCAACAACAACATTTTATGTAACTCTGACTGATTTTAGAGGACCACTATTTCAATAAGAAACTCTATACAATGGCAAAAAAACATAGAGAACAGTGGTTTTACTTCCAGGATAAAATTTTAGCTCTCTGGGACTCCTTAATTAGGGGACCACTATTTAACTTAGGAAACTCTATGTGCCATTTGCACAAAGTACAAGAACCCAAAAAATTAAAACAACAGTAAACAGTGGTTATACAGATTAGAATGTGTTAGAAGTTACCTTTTTACGTGATTGGCCCCACAAAACCATTTGGTGGCATTTTCTTTAATTTGAAGGTTAAATGTTATTGTTTTATGTTACTATTTCACATGTTAACACTGTATTTTTAAAGTTGTGGAAAGTTGGTTCATTGAATATTGTATATAGTCAAGGATTTATGTTACTACAAGTTTGTTAATACATTGAACGGTATAATTTAAATAGAGAGTATTGATTCAGGGAGTAATCCGATCACCAGTTAATGGGGTCAGGAAGGAATTTTTTTCCCCCTCTTTGATACAATTGGCCAAGTTTCAATGGGGTTTTTTATTGTTTGCCTTCCTCTGGATTCAATGCCTATTTAGTTGAACAAGTGTTTAAAAAACAATTACTGTATATACTCGAGTATAAGCCGACCCGAGTATAAGCCGAGGCACCTATTTTACCACAAAATACTGGGTAAAATGAGTGACTCGAGTATAAGCCGAGGGTGGGAAATGTGCTGCCCCCTGTGTCCCTTTTGTGCCTTCTGTGTCCCCCTCTCTCTCTCGTGTCTCTTCTCCCCTCTCCCTTCACTGTGTCTCTCCCCCCATCCTCAACCCCCTCCTCAACTTCAACCCCCCTCCTCATCCTCAACCCCCTCCTCAACCTCCCTCCTCAACCTCAACCCCTCTTCTCATCCTCAACCCCCTCCTCAACTCCTTCCTCAACCTCCCTCCTCTACCTCAACCCCCCATCCTCAACCCCCCATCCTCAACCCCCTCCTCAACCTCCCTCCTCAACCTCAACCCCCCTCCTCATCGTCAACCCCCTCCTTAACCTCTCTCCTCAACCTCCCTCCTCAACCTCAACCCCCCCCTAAATCTCCCTCCTCAACCCCCCATCATTCTAAACCCCCCTCATTCTAACCCCCCCTCATACTACCCCTCTAAATACCCTCCCCCATCTCCCCTGTCGGCACGCAGTATATGCTAATGACGTGGCACGTATGTGATGGCCACATCAAGACCCGGAAGGAGCGGAGGCTGGAGCAGGTAAGTGAGGGGAGAGGCGGAGGGGGGGGGGGGTATTTAGAGGGTTAGAATGAGGGGGGGTTGAGGATGAGGAGGGGGAGGGAAAGAGACACGGGGGGGTAGAGAGACACGGGGGTAGAGAGACACAAGGGGGGGTTAGAGAGACACGGAGGTTAGAGAAACACAAGGGGGGGTTAGAGAGACACTGGGGGGAGAGAGACAAGGGGGGGTAGAGAGACACGGGGGAGAGTGACTCGAGTGTAAGCCGAGGGGGCCCTTTTTAGCCTTAAAAAAGGGCTGAAAAACTCGGCTTATAATCGGGTATATACTGTATGTTACAAAGCATCTCGTTGTTCAAAATAGTTATTTACAGAAAGTTTACATAGTCGTCTGTTAGTCATGGATAACTATCAATTCAAAATGTTAGTATTGGTAAAAAATAAAGTTCAAGATTTTTTAAAATACAAGTTGCATGTTACAAACTTTTATGTTATGGTTTACAATATGTATTCAGGAAAACTTTACACATTGTTATATTGTTATTCCATGTATGACAATTAAAAGAGTTAATATTGAAAAAAATATATATTCTATACCTGTTGTTGAAATACAAGTTGAAAGTTAAAAAGATAAAAAGTTTTATTTAAAATTTTGTATTTCTTTGGACATAATAAAAAAAAGGTTAAGAATTTCAGAGAATCATATTGTTTGGCAAACAGTTTTCACAGCATTAACATTTTATTGACCATCATTTTTTGACAGGGAAGTCGCTAGTATATATATATATATAAAATATAGTTTGCAAATATACAGTACCTCACAAAAGTGAGTACACCCTTCACATTTTTGTAAATATTTTATTATATCTTTTCATGTGACAACACTTAAGAAATGACACTCTGCTACAATGTAAAGCAGTAAGTGTACAGCCTGTATAACAGTGTAAATTTGCTGTCCTTCAAAATAACTCAACACACAGCCATTAATGTCTAAACCGTTGGCAACAAAAGTGAGTACACCCCTAAGTGGAAATGTCCAAATTGGACCCAAAGTGTCAATATTCTGTGTGGCCACCATTATTTTCCAGCAATGCCGTAACCCTCATGGGCATGGAGTTCACCAGAGCTTCACAGGTTGCCACTGGAGTCCTCTTCCACTCCTCTATGATGACATCACAGAACTGGTGGATGTTGGAGACCTTGCACTCCTCCACCTTCCGTTTGAGGATGCCCCACAGATGCTCAATAGGGTTTAGGTCTTGTGACATGCTTGGCCAGTCCATCATCTTTACCTTCAGCTTCTTTAGCAAGGCAGAGGTCATCTTGGAGGTGTATTTTGGGGTCATTATCGTGTTGAAATACTGCCCTACAGCCCAGTCTCTGAAGGGAGGGGATCATGCTCTGCTTCAGTATGTCACAGTACATGTTGGTATTCATGTTTCCCTCAATGAACTGTAGCTCCCCAGTGCAGTACAGGCTGTATACATACTACTTTACATTGTAGCAGAGTGTCATTTCTTCAGTGTTGTCACATGAAAAGATATAATAAAATATTTACATAAATGTGAGGGGTGTACTTTTTTTTTGAGATACTGTATATATGTGGACTCTTTGCTCACTGTGCTTTACATAATTCAGCTACACCTCACTGACGAGGCCCACAGAAGCCAAAACATACGTCTGGGGTTTGTTGTTTCTCCTGGTATTTCGTGGATGTGTCACTATATTGAGTGAGAGCAGATTGATATACTACAGGAAATGTCTCCTTGTGAAGTTCATAAGTGAGTTAAAAAACTCCCAGAGTTATTGTTATTAACTTTTATTTGTAATGCAGCAACATATTCTGTATGACTGTACAGGGAATAAGAACAAGGAAATATACAATATACAATATTAACAACTGCAGAAAGTGGAGGGTCCTGTTTTGAGTATCAAGTCTTGTAAAAAGTGTTTTTTACAAAGCACCCTACAGGATTGGAAACTCGCTACTTACAATTTAAAGGGAATGGAAGAGGCAGAAACCTGGGGAGGAGCAGACAATGAATATGAAGGTTAGGAAGGAAATTAGAGTTTACATAGAAAGGAAGTTGTGAAAAGTTAGAAGGTTAATCAATAGTTGGATAGGGAAGGGATCTGATGTAATGTGAATGGCACTATTATGTAATACTAGCGACTTGCCCATCAAAAATGGAGCGGGAGCTGATTCGGGCGGAACCGGAAATGACGTTGCCGCCAGATTAGGCGGACGCAGGAAGGTCTGAACCGCCATGAAGACGCCAGATCTCTCCCTCCGTCCTTCCTGTCCTTCCTGATGAGATCCGACGGGACCCGATGTCGGGGATAGCCAGCAAGGCATAGTGGGGAAGGAGGCAGGAGTCCACAAAGGTAACTAAGGCACTGAGGAAAGCGACGCTGCATGTGGCCCATAATGGAGAGGTGCCAGCTTCCTCAGCCACAGCACACTAACCAGCGTGTGGGAGACGCAGCTGATGTCTAAAGAGGCCAGAACAGCAGGCAAGCACAGCAGGAGCAACAGGTCTATGTGAGGGTGAGATGACCACGACAGAAGTTGGTGTATCTATAAATGGACTTGGTCCTTAACAGCTGACACCCAGAGGGGAAAAATAGCCCCTAGGTGAGGTATTTGGTCTTTATACCCTCCATACAGGACCTGTACCTCCGTTAAACGGATCTACAAAATCTGTGAGTATTTGAGCTCCAACTCATTAACTGGATATTACTGCTGTATTACCTAAATATTGGGCCAAATATAAAATTTCCAAAGAGGAATATATGACTTTTTAATATTGAGGCCAGCAGTTATACAGAGAGTGATCCCTGCTGCATTAAGAGATACTGTACTGAGCAAAGTGGACTTCCGGTCTCTCCCCGGCGTTAGTCCTTTCTCCCCAGACCTTTATTAGCGTGCTGGATGGACTGAACTATCAATAGATACAAAGATTAATCAGGTATCTGACTCGTCAATTCAGGGGCATGATAGTAGCTCTCTAATGAAAGAAGAAGAGCCCTTAACGTACTCAAAAATGAGATCGTTAATGTTAGAATTCCAGTTGAAGATCACAGAAGACCTTTCAAAGTCAATCTCAAATAACTCCCAATCAATATCTGATATAAACCAGAAAATTGAATTGCTTGAAAACAAATGCGACAAGTTGATATTGGGCCATAATTCCTTATTAAAATATTCCTCTTTACTGGAAGATAAAATTGAAGATTTAACGAAGAGGCTGTACAGCCAGGAAGATCGCTCGAGGAAAAAAAATCTTCGCTTAAGGGGAATACAGGAAAGCATCCAAGATAATAATCTGAGAGACTTTGTTAGAGGAATGTTTATTAATATAGCTCCTGAAATGGACCCAGAGGATCGTAAAATTGAGAGTATCCATCGAATTCCCCTGCCCAAAAATATGGACAAACTTGTACCAAGAGATGTAATTATAGCTTTCCATCATCTTCCGTTTAAGGAAGCTATAGTTAGAGCAAATTTCTTAGGCTTAGATTTGGAGCCCCCCTACGGTGGTATTAAGATCTTCTCTGATGTTTCAGCCTTTACCCTACTTAAAAAAAGGGAATTTTTGGATATAACTCAGACTTTAAGACAAAATGAGTTACGCTATAAATGGTCCTTCCCTTATGGAATATTCATTTATAGAGATCAAGTCTGGGTAAAAATTAAAAACGTAGAAGAGGGGGAAAAATTATTTCAAAAGTGGAATATTAAGTTAGTGGCCGCAAAAGCTGCGAGCTTTAAACCCACTCTAGAGATAAAAAAAAACAGAGTTGGAACTTGTTAAATAGATACCCTCTTCTCTTTTGAGCCATTTCTTGTTTATTATAACACAGGTTAACCTGAACTAATCTTTGGCGAATAACATAATGACCGTTAATGCACTGGTCACTAAGTCTGGTAAAAACCCTGGGTTGAATTTCACTTTATAATATTAATATCAAACACATTTAAAATATATCACTCATTCCTTTTTATATTTTTCATGGATGTTATAACAATTTGAGATAAATAGTTGTAAAATTTGATTGGTCAGTGCACTTGCATTACTCACACTCGGAATTTTCATAGAAAATTTCCATATTTAATAATTTTCACGGGCACAACAATAATTAAAGTACGTGGGAAAAAGTAAGGGTGTAAAATAAAGTACACAAATCCTTATTTGTCAATTTTAACACTAGGTCACTAAAAGGTCAGTTACAGGACATTAGGAGGTCCGAGTTAGTAATAAGGAATGATTAGTAAATAACTTTTAACTTTCACACGTAGGTCTCCAGGGATAATTTGAAGGACTTAGTGAAATTGATGGATATAGTAACTGTTTTCAGTGCAAATGGTGGGTCAATTGTATATCTTAAAGTTAACCCAGATTATTTTCTAATATGTAAATTTGGGATTGTAGCCAAAGATGCAATAAAAAATAAACAGGAAAAGTAGAAAAGGGAAAGGAAAAAAAAAAAAGAAAAAGCAAGCGAATGAAAGGGGGAAGAAAAAAAGACGAAAACAAGAAGGAAAAATAGGTTATGACATAACAGTAGAAAGGAGGGAGGGAGGAAAGGAGCCCTAGCTTTAATTTGCGGGGCAAAAGTTTGAAAATGATATTTGGCAGATAATAGGAGAGATACATAAATGTAGGCGTTTCGACCAAGAAGACGGAGTTCTTTCTGGCATTTCAAAACATCGTTTTTTCGTCTTTTTTTCTTGTTTTTGTTGTTCTTTTTATTTGTGTATATTTATGTTTTTTAGTTTTTTTAGTTTTTTAGTTTTTTTTTTATGCTTCTTCTTTTTTAATCTTTATTATATATGGAGGTCCCATTTGTGCGGCATACTTATCTGTAAAATGAGAACGTGTTTATTATATAAATATATACGAAACTTGTTCCCTGGATAAAACTTTTAAGGTAACAGTAATAAGTGTATTAGTGTGGAGAGTTTTTATAAATCAATTTACCTTAAAAATCTATTTCGTTTGGCAAAGGGGCTTGTTCCTATATCTGGATATTTTTTCTTTCCTTTAAATGGGTTTGAGAATTATTTCCCATAATGTTAACGGCCTAAACTCCCCAACAAAAAGGAAAGTAGCCTTTGCGGAATATACGAAACTCAAGGCTGATATTATCTGCTGTCAGGAGACACATATAAAGAAGGGACTTACTTGCTATACAAATAACAGGAATTTTCCCATAAGAGTTGACTTTTAGCAGTAAATCCAGAGGTGTCTCCATCTTTTTTAGGAAAAATCTTAATATCCGTGAACAATACTCAGATATTGACGAATTTGGAAGATACATTATTTGGCAAGGTTTTGTCAATGAAAATATAATTACCCTTGTTAATTTGTATGCTCCAAATGTCAATCAATTGGCTTTTGTAAAAAAAAATCTTGCGGAAGGTTAATAAACTAAAAAGAGGTTCTCTCCTGCTGTGTGGGGATTATAATATGACCATGGATAATAACTTAGACAGATTGAGTACCCATTCTTCTAAAACTGAGGCCAAAAATGCAAGATTGTCCATTAATTTCGCAGACATCATCTCTAAAGCAGACCTATTAGACTCTTGGAGAACTCTAAACCCTCAGGAAAAGAAATTCACTTTTTTTTCCGGTAGATTTAATTCTTATTCAAGAATTGATTATGTGATGTCTGATATTAATACGCTAAGACTACTGGATAAAATAGATATTCATATTACCCCTTGGGCAGACCACTCTTTGCATAATATTATAATTAAAGAAGGCAATAATAATCAAAAGAGGAAATATAAAAGTTGGAGACTGGACTCATATATATTTAAAGATCTAGAGTTGATAAAAACTCTGAAAAAAGAAATACAACTGTTTTTTCGTATTAACAGCGATTCAGAAACCTCTAAGGCCACTTTGTGGTGTACTTTTAAAGCCTACATCAGGGGTCTGCTAATATCCTATACCGCTAAAGTTAAAAGGAATCGGGGGATTCCCCTTAGACAGTTGTATATAGACCTTGAAAAAGAACATTTAATAAATCAACAACAGCCTAATAATATTAATAGCATAAAAAAAATCAAGGAATTAAATAAACAAATTAATATAATTTTACAAAAATGTGCTGACCGTCGGTTATGGAGATATCAACAAACTTATTTCTTCCAAGGTCATAAAGCAGGCAAATTGCTGGCTAGCAAACTTCGTAGAGAACGGCAGCAAAATAAAATTTTAAAAATCAGAGACCCGAAGGGTAAATTGATTTTGCATCCAGATGAAATAGCACAGACTTTTAGGAGATATTATAGAAAATTTTACAACCTAGGTGAGGACCCCAATTTTCAGGTTCCAGAGCAAAATGAAATAAAAAGTTTTTTGGATAGTATTGCCTTCCCAAAAATTTCAGCAAGTGAACAGCGACTCCTGAATGGAGCAGTTACTGTTGAGGAGATAGAGGATACTAATAAGAATTCTAAAAATAAGGCCCCAGGAGTGGATGGCTTTGATCAAATTTTTTACAATCTATTCTTACCTACTTTTAAGGAACATCTATGTAATCTCTTCAATGAGAATTAAAGATACAGGAGAAACCCTTCCTGAACTATTAGAAACAAAAATCATAAATATATTAAAACAGGGTAAAAACCCAGAAATATGCGAGAATTATAGACCAATCTCTTTGATAAACCTGGACATTAAAATCTACTCCAAGGTGTTAGCAAATAGACTAAAAAATAAATTCCTAAATTGATTCATCTTGACCAAACAGGGTTTGTGAGTGGTTGTCAAACCTCAGATAATACGAGACGACTGATTGATACGCTGACTTTTATCAGGAGGAAAGAGTCTCCCAGTTTGACCCTGTCGATAGATGCCGAAAAAGCATTCGACAGGGTCAACTGGGATTTCCTTATTGCCACCCTTCAGAAATTTGGTTTGGGGGAGTTTGCAACAAGATCTATAAAGGCCTTATATTCCTACCCCACAGCTTATATATCAAGTCCTGAGGCAGATTCAGAGAAGTTTAAGATAAGTAATGGTTCCAGACAAGGTTGCCCTCTATCTCCTCTACTGTTCACTCTGTTTTTGGAGCCACTGGCAATACTTTTACGAGAATCAACTGAGGTGGAAGGGTTTAAGATAAATAAGTTGGACCTGAAATTCATGGCATTTGCCGATGATATTGTCCTGACCCTAAGTAGCCCAGAGAAATCCTGTAGATATGCTTACGATATAATGAGAATGTATGGTAGGGTTTCTTATTTTAAGGTTAATCTTAATAAGACTGATTCCCCTATGTGGGGGATAGGGTTGGAATCATTAAGGAGAATGGAAGAAATATATCCTTTCAATTGGAAATCTAGAGGCTTAGTCCATCTAGGAGTAAGGTTTACCTTCCAAATTAGTGAAATTCTAAAAACTAGTTTAGTTGAGAAAATGAAAATAATAAGACCCCTGCTGTATGATTGGCGTTTGCTAAAATGACCCTTACTGGAGAGAATTACAGCTGTTAATATGACTATTATTCCTAAATTAACCTATCTCTTCAGATGTATCCCGGGTAAAATAAATAAGACATTTTTACTAATTATTCAGAAGGATTTAGATCACTTTATATTCAACGGTAAGAAATCTAGATTATTGAAAAGTACCTTTTACGCCTTTTCAATTACGTTTGAAAAGGGAGGTTTGGCCTATCCATCATTAATTGATATTCAATCTAATATATTACTCTCCCATGCAGTAAGATAATCCCCCTCCAGCGAGAAACCAATATGGTTTTATATAGAAGAAACCTTACTTGGTACGAATCCGTTAGCCACATTATTGTGGCTTCCCAGCTTCGACCCACGGTATTCGAGAATGTTTCACCTGTTATAAGGTCAGTTATTAAATTCTGGTATGAAAACATCTATAAAATGTCCCTGGTTGATAAACCTTCGTTGGCTGCTCCAATTGAAATACTTTCCATTGTGGCAGATTTTCCATTTACTCAGGTATTCAAGTCACAGGGTTTTTAATTTTATTTTGGATTTATATGTCCAAGGGGAATTAATAGACAGGTCTACATGCTCAAATAAAATTCAGTGGATACACCTTTGCTCCCTAAAAAAGTGCATGGACACACTAGGATACAGAGACAAGGGCGTGACCCAATGTAAGAAAATGGAAGTATTAGTTATAAAAGGAGACATGAATCATAATATATACAAATGTTCTTTAGTTAGGACGAGCGTTCTCCCGTTTGTTAAGTCCAAGGGGATTGTACATTGGGAAAGAGATTCCAATTTGATATTTGATCCAATTACTTGGCTTAACTCGTTTAGGGTGGTTAAAAAATCAGCGATAAACGCTGTTTATACAGAAATATATTTTAAAATCATCCGTAGATGGTACTATTCCCCGATTCTATTGAATAGATTCTACCCACTCTCAGACAATCTTTGCTGGAAGCAATGCGGTCAGGTCGGTACATCATACCATCTCTGGTGGGAATGTCCCCATATGAGAAAATTCTGGGAAAGGATATGTGTAGAATTATCTATTGTGGGAGGCACATTATTGCCTTGTGATCCCCAAACAGTAATTTTACATATTAATATGGATACCCTTGGGTCGAAAGTAAAATATCTTTATACACATATTCTATTGATTGTAAAACGCCTTATAGTAAAATATTGGAAAACATCTACTATCCCATCTTGGTATGAATTAAAATACTCGGTTGATATTAGCAGAGAAATAATGAGGGGGAACACTGATTTAATCCCTAAAAAAACATAGTAGCATTAAACTGGCACCTATGTTTCCTTTTTATTGTTGTATTTAATGGTTTGTGGAATATTCTTGGCACCTTGTTCTTAAAATATGTCAGCAATTTTATTAAGTTGTTAAGATGCGATTTACTTTGTATATTTTTGTCCTTTTATTTTTTTTTCTGCTTTTTGTCATGTTTGTCTGTAAACAAAAAAAAAAAATGATGGCATGATGGAGTTCTATATATTGTTTTTCTCCCCTCCTCTCCCACCCCTGTGTCTCTCCCACCGCTGTGTCTCTCCCCCTCTCCCTCCCCTGTGTGTCTCCCCTCCTCTCCCTCTCCTGTTTCTCCACCCTCTCCCTCCCCTGTGTCTCATCCCCTCTCCCTCCCTTGTGTCTCATCCCCTCTCCCTCCCTTGTGTCTGTTTCCCCCTTCTTTCTCCCCTGTGTCTCTTTCCCCCCCCCCGTGTCTCTTTCCCCCTCTCCCTTCCCCTGTGTCTCCCCTTCCTTCAGTTGTATCTCTTCCCCCCTCTCCCTCCCCTGTGTCTCCCCCTACTCCCTCCCATGTGTCTCCTTCCCCTCCTCTGCCTCGCCTGTGTTTCCTTCCCCCCTTTTCCTCCCCTGTGTCTCCTTCCCCACTCCCATGTGTCTCTTCCCCCCTTCCCTCATGTCTCTTTCCCCCTCTCCCTCCCATGTGTCTCTTTCCCCCCTCTCCCTCCCCTGTGTCTCTTCCCCCCTCTCCCTTCCCCTGTACCTCTTTCCCCCTCTCCCTTCCCCTGTGAGAGAGAGATCAGAGGTATGGAGGTAGAGAGAGTTAGTTATCATTGTTCATAGAGTGAACTAATTAAGTTTAGCTCATTCTCTGATTGAGCACATCTAATTTGTTTTTTTTATATATTCAAATGACCGTTGGTGCACCATACGTGGACTCCTTGCTCACTCTGCCTTAAGGAGTTTAGCTGCACCCCACCGATGATGCCCAATGAAAGCTGAAAGTACTCTGGGGTTTGCTTGCTTTCCTATTCAGGGTAGAATCGTCTGGTATTTCGGGGCTGGGTCACTGTAGTGAGTGGGACCAGACTGATTTACTACAGGATATTTCTCCCTGTGAAGGGTACAAGTGAGTTAAAAGAGGCTGCTCTCTGTGTGGGTTATCATGTCAATAGAACTAACCTATCAAGGTTAGACTCAGAGTCTCTATGTTGTATGTATTAAGTATTGTTATACAAGGGAAATGTGTTGTTTAACTAAACTTTTTGCAAATAAATGCTGATCTGTTTTTCCCCTAAATTGATTGGTGGCGAGTGCTGCCTAATGAATGTGTATATTCTGTGTAACATAGACAAATAGATTTCACTGCAGATAAGAAGTAAAATTGCAATTGGATGTGGACAGTTCAGGTTAATTTAGCCTGAGTATAGCCTTTTGCCAGGTAGCCTTAAATGCCATAAATGTGTTTGATTCTACCCCATGCACTAGATTGCTGAGGCAATTATGTACTACTGTTTGGTAAAGTAGTACTTTGCCACATTAGCACCATATGTTCCAGCTTCCAAAGTTGAAATAAAGACTTGTACCATTCTTTTGGTGGATGATATTTTTCTGTTACAATTTAGAAAAGTGTTTAATATATTAGAAAGTGTAGTAATGTAAACCTTTGCTTGACTACAATGGCAAGTGAATGCTAATTTATAGTAATTAAATCATTGTTCAAAGCAATATATACATAATGATTTACATCAATGAAATTGAGATTTGAAATATAAAGTTGTTACAATGTTCGCTCAAGTGTAAAGGTGAACATCCCCCAGACAGCAGGAGTGAATATTAGCACAAGATAGATCCAGAAGATATAACCCTCCCTCACTTCTCTCACTGTCTCTCTCATTCTTTCTCTCTCTCCTCAGATTGAACAAATACATCCAAAGGATACTTATCAACTATCATTCGCTTGCCTCATCTGCCATTGCAGGAGAGCCAATATACTTTTAAAGTATTTGACATTTAAGTTGCTCACCCCCTCTGGTGAACGTCTGCCATTGCAGACGAGCCATAACTATAAAACCACTAAAAACATCACCTGACCATAATTGACCAATCAAAATGATTGGGATCTGACAGTAGCACATGTGCACAAATCTCTACTGAGCATGCTCATTACATTACATTTTTAAACCATTATATCTCAAAAACAGTTTACGCTATCGAAAAAAAAAAAAAGGGCATGTAGACTTTTTAGATATTATTATTATAATTATTATATTACCAAATTTGAAACAAATCCATTCATCCATATTTTTCCTATAAGCGAGCAAAAAATGAAAGAAATGCCTATGGGATAAACACAGCCTCGTCATCCCAAAGTTCAACATAAATGCACTCTTTATTGGCTAAACAGAATGTCATGGGAAAAAAAACACCAAACCCGCATTCCCTCCTAAAATACAAACTTTAAAACAGATAGGTCAAACTAATGCAGTTTTAAGCTGATGAAAAATTTGTTTATAAAGGAACTCGAGAGAACTTTAACTATTATTGCTCTAATAATATATATATATATATATATATATATATATATATATATATATATATATATATACACACATGAAGAACTGCATAAAACAATGAGAAATGTTTTGAAAATTTAAAAACACAATGTCTTTTATATAAATTTATGCTGCTGTGCAATCTATAATTTTGGTTTCTGTTGATCAACTAAAGAGGAGCCTTCGAAATTGCAATGGAGAGCACATTAGTTTTAAAAGATATACTCTCATGTTAAAGTAACAGAATAATTACACTCAGAAAATAAAATAAAGCTCTGCAGTAAAGAATAATCACATATATAGTTGTCATAGCTGCGGGTTGTGAAAAGTTGCAAGTCGCAACATTTACGTACTTACAACACAGAAATACGAGACGCGGGACTTAAAAAAAAAAACATTACAACCTCACAAAATTACGACTTTAACTGCTGACCCGCGTGAACCTCAAAACATTCAAAACACAATAAATACACACAACAAACACATAAAAAGCTTAACCGCAGCAAGAGGGGGCACCCAGGACCTCTGCAAGTGAAGTAACACCTCCATTTAAGTCCAAATTGAAGAGTTTAGACACCTGAAAATCACCTAAGCAAGAGAAAAAATGGCCGCCGAAAAAAACGAAAAGGAAGCTCCAGGACCCTAAACTTGCAAAACACCACCAAACCCATACGGATTTTCCGAAAAAGCCGGACGAGGTCCAAGAACAAGGACGCAAAATCACTAACAGCCGCGTACCACACATTATGCGCCATTTTACAACACTAACTTCCTGAATGCGGAAGTACACAGCTACCCTAACGGATTTGGCTCGCCACGCTCACTATTTACACTACACACTGCACACTAATGCTGCAGCAATATCAAAACAGATTGCCAGCTCTTCAGCATAATGCTTCCTGCATATATTACTTCAAAATAGGTAAAGTATATTCCTTTATTAATGTATTGTTTAATTCATTACCATACACCAAACAGCATTAGCTCACTTACAATTTGATTCCTGTCATTTTTTGACGGGCAATATTCTAGTTCCATATAAAAGAAAAAAAAAACATATGTTTATTATTATTTATTAGATTTCAAAAAAATATTTTACTCATTATCACATTTGATATTCAAATGACTGTATAGGAAGCTGAAGTTCCATAGCACAGGCATAAATAAAAAATAATAATTAAAGGAGCAGTCCATGTCACACACAGCGAAATATTATCATGAAAAACTATTTGTATAATTTAAATGCATACTTTACCATTATTGATAATTAACAATTGCTTAAAAAATATAATAACGTATACTTCTAATGTCTGACTTAATTTGAATGCTTAAATGTAAGTGTTGAGAGTAGTTCATAATGTGTGTAAAATGTATGTAATGTAACATGCCTTATTTAATTACTCAAAATGTATGTGTTGTAAAAAAATGTTAAATAAAAAATAATGACACTGATTGGAATGCACAGCTGTAATCTATTTAGATATTAGTTGTTAACTGGTTGAGCATAGTCACTACATCAGATGTCTTGCAATAATGGGTGAACAGAAACATAGTGGACTAGAGCTCCAAATTTTCAGTTAGTTTGAGTATATTTGCAATTGTATACTAAAGTTGCTATTTCTTTTTTCTTTTACTTGGTGAACAAATGGTGAACAATTTACTTTTTACAATTTACTCCTGTCGCAAGATAAATACCACATGCCATTCTAACTGCAAAGGAGAATAGGCAAAGGTAGAATTAAATATTTTTAAAGCTTTAGGGAGGATTATATTCAACAGAATCAATTGGATGTTTTGTCATGTTGGATTATAAAGTATAATTTAAAATAATATAATTTAAAGAATGAATGTGAGCAAAGTGCAGAGAGAGGGGGGATTGAGCTTATTTGAGCGTAGAAGGAGAGATAATGTAGATGAGAAAATGAGGAGAGAGAGCAGAGGCAAAGGGTGAGAATGGAGGCTGATTATGAGGAGGTAATGTGTGATAAGGAAAGAGATTGGCGATAGATTGGTAGAGTGATAGGGTGCTTGTAGATGAAGTGATATATAGTGGGAGGTAGATTGGAGGTGAAGGGATGTTGGGAGAGAAGTTGGAGTTGAAGTGATGCGAGGAAGGAGGTTGGTAGGGAAATGATGAGGAGTAAGAATGAAAGTGAAGTGATGTCAGGAGGGAGGATGGAGGTGAAGTGATGAAGAGTAAGAATGGAAGTGACGTGATGTGTGGGGAGATGTTCAAGGTGATGTTGGGAGGGGCATTGGAGGTGAGATGATGCGTGGAGGTAAAGCGATGCTAGAAGGGAGGTGAATTGATTGTGTGGAGGGAGTTTGGACTTGACACAATGTGACCAGGTTGGAGGTGAAATAATTTGATGAGAGAGGTTGAAAGAGGTTTGAGGTTAAGTAATGTGAAGTGTGGTGTGAGGTTGGAGATTAAGTAATGTGGGGAGAGTGAATTGGAAGTGAAGTGATTTGGAGAGATAGGCTGGATGTTGAGTAAAGTTAAGAGGGAGATTTAGAGATGTGATGTGATATCTGGAGACTTATTAGAGGTGAAGTTACATGGCAGCTCCTGTCACACACACAGCTTTCACCAAATTATAATAGATGCCACCAAGGGAGGAAACATGTTTATTTTTCCTATGTAAAAAAAGCATTTTGGCATTTTTCCTGGCTAATTATGCTCTTAGACTCTTTCATAGATAGACACACATACATACATACTGTATACTTCCATCATACAATGGTACTATTAAAGGGCTCTCTATAGACTAGTTAGTTTGGGTTTGGTAAGAAAAAGCCCTTTTGTTAAACTTGTATGGGCATTTAATCAATTATTTTTGTATAAATCATGCTACAGGCTGTATAAGCTCCAGATCTCTCCACCCTCTGAATCATGTATTGTATCAAGAATGGTAGCCACCCAGGGTAAAGAACTTTATTGAAAACCTTTTGAGACCTGCACATTGGTAGCAGTCAGGAGTGTAATATGAGCTGCTAGCAATGTACACAAATACACTTTCTAGTCTCCTAGTTTGGTAGGCCTGTTTGAAGAGCATTGCCCTCTAGGAGGCTTCAACTCTAGAGACATTACAATATTTATGGGATGTAGAGGTAAAGCAATTCATTGTTTAAATGCTCATTAAAAGCTTCATCAATATTTTTTCTTATTAGCCCATACTTAACTCTTCTTTAGAGAGCCCTTTATAAGAACACTGAAGAGCCATTTAAGGATTATGTGCATTTTGTACCACTAGATGTCACTCTATGATAATCATAGGATATAGTTGAAGATGATTGACATGAGAGGATGATGCTGGTACGAGCTGAAGAATAAAATAATAAAGCACATCTACAACTTGTGACTTACTGGTACGTTATTTTTCAAGGCACTACAACTATTATGTTTGTTTATTAATGCAAAACCTTTTCATAACTGAACAATCTTGTGCCTTATGTATCACTTAAAATATCATATTTTAAACTTTACTGAAGTTTTTAGTTCTCAAGGAAAGTTGATAAAATTAATAGTAAAGTAAAATATAGTTTCCTATGAATGTGCATGATCCACCTCTATCCCCTTTTAGAGCATCTTTAAGCAGTCTTTAAAATCATACTTTAATATTAAGTGGAATAAACGAAGATGGAGGGCTTCTGTTAATTGAACCCCCACCCCTTCCCCTCGTTTATAATTTTATACTAACAGCTTATAAACAATTACTCCAAATTTCTTCATTAAGTTTGCATTCTGGAAAAAAAATGAAAAAAAGGAGAAAAGGAAAGAGACATAATAACCCTCAAGAAAAAAAAGACACAAACTAACACCTATCCGAGACTTTTATTTTCTTACCAAGGAATTATAACATTAAAAAAAATGCTTGTGACTTTCATATTATATAATTGTAATGTAACATTTCTAAGAATTGAGCTTCTATATCATGATCTAGATATGTATACCATGTTATGTCTCTACTCATAATAAAAAGGGCATGTAAAACATTTTTGTTACAGAAGCCATCACCTCCTTTTATCTCAACTTGTGTTATTACTATACTTTAATATGATAAATACCCTCTGCATTCAATGTATTTTCCCCGGTGTAAAATGCTGGTGCTTTATAAATAAAGATTATTATTATTATTATTATACTAGCGACTTGCACTGCAAAAATTACGGCAATACAATTTGAAGCCTAGCAATGCTGTTTGCCACAAAATGCGAGGATATGGCCCCTCTAAGCACCTTCAGCGTCCACAGCTATATATGTGATGTCAGCCGCTCTAGCCTCAGTGGTAGCCTCCACACCATGTTCCTTAAAGGACCAGTGTAAGCATTTTTCATGTTAAATCTATTCTTTTATTTCGTCATTAATTAACATTAAAATTACCTGAGTACCAAAGTGGTGACATGAAAGATCTACTAATGTGATAGGAAAATATCAAATTGCAGCAAAATTACCACATAAACAAAAACATCATAAAGAGATGGATGGATGGAAAAAAGGAAAATAACGGAATATTATACATGTACATCAGTAATTAAATGTTGATAATGATCTACTGTATATATCAATGTTGTTAAGAATTAAAATTGATACAATGCAGCACATATGTTAAAAAATAAACTATGCAACTGAATTGCTTGCCAGAAGTGTTTCTGGATATAATACTATTTTGTAAAAGATCAATAAAAACTTAATGAGAAAAAGAATTACACATGCAAACAGCAGCAAAGCAAAGATCCTTTAAAAATACAATTTGCCTCATCAATGGTTGGTGCTGTACCCCACCCTACCTCACTCATTGTCCTGAGCAGTGTTGAAAAATAACAAACCAAGATAACAGTAATTAAGAGGAATTGGTAACCTTGAGCTCTGTAGGATAAGGGGGCTATTGTTACAACCCCATAAACCTACATCTCCAAATTAAGCATGCTCCAGTTTATCTACTTTGCCTAAATAATGTTTAAATGTTTATTTTCTTGTCTTTCATGGTCTGGATAATGAGAGTGGTGGGAAGGGGTACAGCAGCCATTAATAAGGTAAACTGTATTTTTAAAATATAAATCCTAGCTAAAGGTTTGCTTTGCTGCTGTCTGCAAGTGTATTTGTAATGATAATTAACGATGAACTAAAATATAGATTTAACATGAAAAGTGTTTGTAAAAAAAAGTATTTTGGGCTGGCACAATCCCTTTATTTTGTCATATTAATTTTATTAATTTTGTAAGAGATACAATGAAGTACAACAAAAGTAATACCAGTATAAAAAAATATAACAATTTAGTAAAAGGAGAGAAGATATTTATATGAATGTTATGACAACATAATAAAGGTGTTTAACAATGAAATACAATTGGGTATAAAATATAATTAGGGTATCTTGCTTTTTATTCAAAATTAAGAATTGTATTTATCTGAGTCTCCATTTTTTTTACTATGTAGCCTACATCTTAACTGGAAGGAATACTGCTATATAGTACTGATTAGACAAACTAACCTTTATTTTAATATTATTTATATGTTGTAAAAGTCCTTGTTATTTAGTTTTGAAACATATATAATTTTTCATTGTGCAGAGCTCATTTAATGAATGGGTTTTAAACAGTATTTATTGTCATCCTTATTTTTATATTGTAACGGCCTGGTTTTTATAGGATTTTTTAGTTTTCTTCATTGTCTATGCCATTTTGTACATTTTGCTTCCAAATATTTCTTGTTTACAGAATGATACTTGCAATGGAGGAATATAAGCTGCACCCGCATATAAGCCGCACCTGTGAAATTCAAGGGGAAGAAAGAAAAAAAATATAATATCCAAATATAAGCCACACCCTTAAAATTGGAGTGAAACAGCCTTTCTAAATAGTACCTACGGTAACTTCTTTTGCGAGGTACAGGACGAAAATCATAGCTCCCAAAACGTTACAATCGCTAAAATCGTAAATTGCTACAATTCCGCAGGCACTCACACCCGTAAACGGCAAATGTAAAAGAAAATCCTACAGGTTCAGAATAGATGTAGCACCATAAATTAAATGTATTAAATACATTAAATTAAATGTAGCACCATAAATGCAAATTAAAAATAAATACTGCACTGTAAAATACGGCAAAAGCGATGAATGACATTAGAATTAATTGCGCAACAGTCTCAAGCCCGCAAATCGGCAATCATATTTTTGTGGTCACGAATATAAGCAGCACCCGTACTTTCCAAGCTCGGAAATCGGAAAAAAAGTGCGGCTAATATTCGGGTCAATACGGTATATAGTCTTTTTTTGAAGCCATACACTAAATTATATTGCATGTTTATAGGTATAAAAATGTGTTTCCTTTTTTTACATAAATAATATTCATCGCATAAAAATATAATTTTTTTTTTACATTAAATCTCAAATGTTACTTTAGTTTTAATTAATGGTCGTATGTTGGTATCTTGACACTTGATACAATCACCTCCTCCCACACCTTCATCTTTAATTTCCACCACGCCCATTCAGTTTATACTGATTTTATTTTCCTGCCCCAGGCAATAGTCTAGTTTTTAAGTGACACTTTATAATTCCACAGACAATTTATAATAAACAGGACCAAGAGAAAACATTGAATATAAATATGTTCTCAATTAGGCTAAGAAGCACTGTATTTAATTAGGATTGAAAACACAAATTAATACGAACTTCGAATGAAATGCAGACGAATTTGTTTCTATGAAAATTTTAGTTTTCACATATAATGAATTTACATGTTTTTCTTTTTCTCACGTATGTTTTATTAATTTTCTAAATATATTTGAGCAATTCTTAATATACAACATTTAAAATCCTAAAACATATTAATTATTTATCTAAACACAATTAAAACAAACAAAAAAAAAAAAACAGGAGGGGTCGGGCTGAGAAGGAATAAAAAAAAATATATAAAAAAGAAGTAAATGTTGACACTCTGGGCCCACCCCAGAGAAGGGTCCCAGGTGCACTGGGTGAACTGGCCGCCCCTGACACTGTGTATACAGATCTTTACTACTTAAAAGTTATGAAAACTGGACCATTACAGTGGCACTTGAAAAAGAGGACGAGTTCACCACTTTATAAAATAGAATGCTGTAAAATATTATAGATTTTAGAAATTAATCAATTTTTATGACCACACAAAACATCTCAAAATATGTAAATGGCACTTTATGTGTTAATTTAATTTACCATGGGGGTCTGTATAGACCCCGTTTTATGGGGTTAATTGATTAGGTGTCGTGGGGGTACATATAGAACACCTGCAGCAGGGGTTAATTCTTTAGATGCTGCAGGAGGGGTTAATATTTAAATGCCGATAGAGACCCCAACAGCAAAGGTTAACTTATAGGTTAACTTTAAGGATCCCCATTAGGCAGTGTTAACATTTTAGTTGCCATGGGGGTCTAAATGGACTCCCATGATTATGTAGATGGGGTGATCTGTTACGGGATGGGGTTTGAGCGGGAAGGGGATGCTTGGGGATTCCCTCCTCCGCATGTAAGAATGGAGGCAATACCAAGGGAGCACAGCCTTCCAGCAAAACCTGAGCCCTCTAACTTACTGCAAAGGCTTAGGTTTATGAGATGTGGCTGTGCTCAGTAAGATTTTATGGAGCATCGCTATTTGCGTTGCTTGAATAGAATAGGGCTTAGTTTTTTCAAATCTACAACAGATTGAATGAAACATATTTATCTTTGCCTCTTATTTGGTTTTTAAAATAAAATAATAAGTTTGCTCTGCTAGACCGAGCCTACCAAACTGTTTTATTTTAGGTAAACTTTTTCTTCGAAAATTGGAAAAGCTTAGTTAACCTGGCTACCCTTAGACCTTCCCGCAAGTGGGGATAGATCTTTTTGGTTAACTTGATTTCAACTATTATATGGTATCTTCTTATGGTGTAATGTAATGTTAACCTTTTCTTCTTTCTTTTTCCCCTTAGTTGGGTATGACTGTATGTTAATAATGTCAAACTGCTACTCGGCTTTTATGTTATCCTCTGGTTTATTTGGTTACCTAATAAAAACCTTTGGATAAAAAAAATAAAAAAAATAAAAATAATAAATTCTATTTTTTTTCTTTCCATAAAATGTATTTATCTATATGTAAGATCTTAACCTAAATTGATTTAAAAGAAAACATATTTTCCCATTTTTTCCCAGTTTGATGAATACCTATTGTTCTTAATGAAAATTATATTTATTTACTTGCCTTCTTTATTCCCAGGTTTGTAAAAGCTAATGTTGTGTTTTTTTTTCAATAATTTTAAGTAATCATTTCAGAACAGGGTTGTATAAAAAATAGAAGGTAATAACCAAAGTTCTTGTGTTTGATGGTGCTGTGAGCCATTTATTTATCACAATAGCCTCCCAAGGCAGTACATTGAGTGTTCATACACAGACCCCAGTGTTTGATAAGTTTGGCTTCCACCTCCCAGCATTGCTGACTTCTCATTGTCTTTCATACATCACAAACAGTCATTTTCAGGACAAGGAGGGATGATACAGTAAGAATTGAACTTGCTCATCTCAGCGCTACATGAGCTCATATTTATTTTCTAGGCAGCTCACAATATCAAACCAGAGTTATTCTTTGTGAGGGCCAATTGTAAAGGCAGAGACGCACGGGTTAGACATCAGACACTCCATCAAACAGACCTCAATTGTCCCATTCTCCTGGGAGGGAATGGTCTTCAGCTCAGATTAGATTGCTCCAGAAAAGAATAGCTCTCAGTCACTGGATCCTCTGGATATTATTCTTGCATTTCTATATACATATCAGTTTTAAAAAACCCATAGGTGCATGTCCATGCAACATATACAGTAGTTATATAAATATAAAATAAAACATTGGCACGATAAGCTTTTAGCAACACTATGCCATCTCCAAATCTCATATCCTGCTACAGATATTGTAGAGATAGCATAGAACAGATCAGGATGCAAACCATGCATTTTAATCCAATAAAACTAATAAATAAGCTGAAATATATATATGAGCTATAAGTGTTTAAATATTGATTGTATTGATTGAAGAAGATACTGTTTATGGAACTTTGTTCTACCTGGTATGTTTCAGAGAACAAAAAAATAGTCAGTAGTTATATATTTTAGCAACTGTAATAAGTGCTGAAATAATGAACACAATAATATAAATGTCTTTGGACATAGACAGGACATTTATTCAGGTCCATGTAAAGAAAGGGTAGTTGGATCACTCCTTTGTTCCAGATTTTCCTTGCTTCCATAGGTAGACATCAATATGCCTTCATGCCCATGGGATACTTGAGAAGAATAACGGTCTAATCGACCTGTTTCTTGGAAAATTGAGTGTCCATTTTCTTCATTGTGGCACTGTGTTGGTTTGCCAACAACCCCATGCTCCTCATTGGAGTAGTAACCATGGAATATAACCAAATCCTAGGAGGTAGTGTTTTGGAGTGGGAAGGAATAGCAATGGATAGTGGAAAAGATGTTAGAGATTGAAAACTGTTGAGGTATTTGTCTTTGCAACCCCATCTTAGATACTTAACCGCCTCCCTTTGAATCACCTTCATACATCTGCTTACCATAATAAATATAATGCAATTCCCTTTATACCTTGGAACCCCAATAAAAACCAATCAAAAAAATAATAATAATAAAATAATGCAATATAATTTCCTTTAATTATGAAAGCATATTTCAAGCACCCATTCATAAAAAAATAATTAGAAGTCTCTCTAAAAGTCATCATACTGGGCAGAGGGGTCACTTATTGATGGATAAAAAGGAAGGTTCCTTCTGAGAACTGCTGTTATTACAATGTTGGATTGTGGTTCATTGTAGCATATTCATCTATGGACTCCATCTATCTAGAAATAATTTCCTTGATTGTTCTTTTTGTAATCCAATGTATACAAAATAATAAAGTTACTTTGATCGACACAGGGCTTCAGTTTGAAGCCAATATTCCAAGATGTCTTTTTTGCTAATTAAATTATTTGCAATAGATGTGTCTTCTCATTGGGGCCAAGTTCTTCATGAGTTCATGATTGCCCAACTTATGGTAAGAATGAAGGAGATTTTAGGTTTTATTAGAGTTTTATATTTCCTCCAGAGTTTATGTTTAACTGGACATTGGAATATGTCAACTTTAACCTTTGGGCAACATAAGTAAACATCCATGTTTTTATGCACAAAGAGATGGACTGGTGTGAAAGAATAAAGGGCAGGAGTAGGAAGGAAGCAGTGAATGTACATTTAATGGTGTCAGTCATGGTACTTATATACCACCAGTGCGGTTTGTCATGGTCAAATTTTGGTACTTTTTGGGTTCTTTGGTACTTATCCAGAAAATATGCCTCCTTCAGCCTTGACACATTTAGCATAGCCCTAAACGCATTCAATCCAAACGTAGGCAGTATCTATAGGAGGATATATGAGGTAGAAGCCATTGTTTGGTATTTACTGTATTTTCATTATCCACTTATTTGCACAGGGATTTGGCAGACATTTGTACCTGCATAAATTAAATGTACTTTTGCCTACAGGTCTTTATGAAAATACAAGTAACATTTTTATTTGAATGTCAACGTTTGTCAACCATTAAACAAATGGATTTTTCATTATAAAACTCAATAAAGAACAATTTCCAATCAGTAGGTAACATTATTTAAATATAAAACACTGTTAAAAAAGATTATTTTTGTACATTGAAAGCAGCAAACTGCTGCGCTTGAAGATATTTCCATGGGCACATTATTTTATTTATGTAATTAGTCACAAAACATTATTCAAAATGAGTATTGATATTCAGAAATAATCAGATTAACAGGAAAGAAACAATGAGATTTTCTGAAAGGTAATGAAAAGTATCCGTCCGATGTTGGTTTTCTAAATTTGTTTATCGTATTAAAAAAAAAATCAATCTGGTAAACTTTAAAGAGTTACATGAAGTATAATTTGTAAGCTTTTTAGTAGATATTGTATTTGTCAGACTATAACTCGGTCATTTACAGAGAGTATTTGTTACAGTAGTTGCCAGGGTATTCAAGGCTGAATAGGTTACCCCTCAGTTCCTTATAATGGGAACTTGAAACTGCCCATCTGTGCATAGTGTTCCTTATGCATCAGGAATAATTAATATATATCCATATATCTGTATATATGTTTCTATGTTTATTCCCCTGTCTTCCCGGCTAGTCACTGGGGAAATATGGCTACTGAGAGTATTAGTGATTTTGAACAGTTTACTCCATGTTATATTGTATTTGTTTTTATTATTTCTTTGCCTGTTTAATATAAAGTTACAGTGGTCAGATCTTGGAATTTTGACATCTCCACGGGAAATATGTGTGAGTTACAGTAGTGCTCTTACCTGGAAGGAACACATTTTGGAGATCTACTGTAGTTGGAAATGAGGGTCTGGTTACTGATTGAATGTGGGGAATGAAGGAATGGTCTGAGCCACACATGACACTAAGACATCTAAATGAGATGCAGGGGATTTTTGTCTTGTCTACATAAAGATGGAGTAAGGGGGTAAGTCTAAAGGTTAAGGGGGACGGGGTTAACTAACAGCTCCATCTTGAAGATGTTTTTTAGATGCCAGGAGGCCATCCATTAGTAGATATTTGAAAGACATTCTGTCACGGCTTAGTAGGGTGGGGGATATGTCTGCAGAGGGGACATAGATGTTGGTATTATCAATATAACAATGGAATTTAACTGAAACCCATATAAGCTTATAAGTTTACCAAGAGAGGAGGTGTATATAGAGAAAAGCAAACCTAATACTGAGCTCTGGGATACCCCACCAGAAAGTGGTAGTGGATAATAATTTGTGAGGTGAGAGTAATACATGAGTTTGGATGCTTCATTCTCTGAAACCGGTGTGAAGAAGCAGAGAGTGTCTGTGGGAGGAGCACGGACGATGTAATGCTTCTTTTGTGTGGTATGTAGAGAAGTCTAATTGTGTCTTGTTTAGTTTTGAATTGGTTGGCAAAGTCTTGTGAAGTGAAGCCGGGTAACGAATGGAGAGGTGAGAGGCTGAGGAGGGAGCTGAAGGTTGAAAAGAGCTGGTTATGATTAAATAACAGTGTTGCAATGAGGGGTAAAACGTATGTTTGCTTGGACTAATTAAGACCTGAGGACTCAGAATGCAGCATGGTTTTATAGATTCTTTAAGACGTCCAATTGAATATGGGATTTGTTTGCTTTGAGTGCCATAGCTGAGGGTGAGGGCACAGGGTGTTATGAATGGTGGTGAATGGCAGACTTGTCTAGGGTTGTAGATAGTGAGTGGCTATAGTGTGCAGCAGCAAGGTCTAGGCAAGAGAATATGGCGAAGTTATGGAGTAGAGATTGCAGTGAGAGGGCAAGTTCTTGTGGGTCAATGTGTTGTGGAGATTTCTGTAGACATGTAAAGTAGGTGGAGGAGTGAGAGGTGTGTGGGGTATGGTAAAGCTGCAGGTTATGAGATGAAGGTCAGAAAGAGGGAATGGTATGTTAAAGAGCAGATGTAATTATGTTTCTATTGTTAGGTGCTTAACACCAGTCTAGGTAAACTATCTGAACAAACAAAAATGAATTCTAAAAATGTACTTTATTTCAAGTTAAACCACAGCGCTCATAAAAGTATATGCATTAAAAACACAATGAACTTTTGGACTTTAATGCCAAACAGACACCCAAACCCAAAAGAAGAATAATGAGGGAGCCTATGACAAGGGATAGCATAGAAGATAAGTCCAATGATCTCAGTGGATCCTCCTACCTGGGGGGCTCTCTAACAGAAGCCACAAAGATTACTACTGTAAATAGACGGAAACAATGGATGTATGAGCATGTTTGAAAGTCATTTCATGCAAAAGAAAAGGTAAATAGGGTTAAAATCTAAGAATTTGTCTACACATATAGTATCATGCTTGGAAGTGCTTTGCTGTCAGTCTTCAATACATAAATACATTTATTGCAGGCTGTAACATTCAGGAATGTTATTGCTTAGCCATTCCTAATGGAACCTAACAAGTATATCTATTGTATCCATAATAACTGAACTTGCTAGAATAACTTATTATACAAAAAGCCTAACAGTCGTTCCCCAGAGGCTATGTGTATATTGGGTAGTGAATAGAAGGAGCAGGGTAGAAAGCATATTAGAAGTACTAGTTATATTGTTGTATTGTGGTGATATGTATTTAGTGTTAGGGACTATATGGTACAGTAGTTGACTTTAGGTGCCTTGGAGATCCATAAGGGCCCCCATGGTCATAGCTTAATATGCCATGGGGTTCTGTTGAGATCCCAATGGTATAGGGGTTAATATTAGTTACTATGGGGGTAATAGGGACCCCCATGGTTATATTATCGATTACGCTTGAATAGATGGGATTGGTTGATATAGAAATAGATGGGGATAAGGGAGGATTTTAGGGGCTAGTGTAGTTTGTTCAAGTTAGTGAGTACCATTCTGTAGTGTTGCTATATAGACACTACTAAGATTCTGACTCAGATTATCCCGCATACAGGCTGCAAGCACACATTAGAGCTAGAGAGATCTAGGTGCGAGTCAGTACGTTTTACAGGACTCTTTTTTCTGGAGCCAAAGAATACCTCAGGAAATAGCTTTTCCGAACGTATGTAGTTGCGAGTCAGCCTTCCAAGAGTTCACACGGGAGCCAAGGAATGGAGACCAAGGTCTCAATCTGATCCTGCCCTGCTGCTCCTCACACACAATTATTCTCCCCTGTCTATCTCTCTGTCTGAGCCTCACCTGCTGGTCTTCACACACAATGAGCCTCCCTTGCTTCTCTCAAACAGAGTCCACCTATTCCTCTGATACACTGAGCCTCCTCTGTCCATCTCTCAGCCTGACTCTTCTCTGCTATTCCTCTCACACAATGAGCCTCCCTTGCTGCTCTTCTAACACTCTGAGCCCCCCCTGATGTCCTCCCATCCTCACACACTGTGCCTCCCCTGCTGTTCTCCTATCCTCACACACTGATTCTCCCCTGCTGTCCTCCCATCCTCACACACTGAGCCTCCCCTGCTGTCCTCCCATCCTCACACACTGAGCCTCCCCTGCTGTCCTCCTGCATTCGCACACTGAGCCTCCCCTGCTGTCCTCCCATTCTCACACTGAACCTTCCCTGCTGTCCTCCCTTATTCACACACTGAACCTTCCCTGCTGTCCTCCCTTATTGACACACTGAGCCTCCCCTGCTGTCCTCCCATCCTCACACACTGAGCCTCCCCTGCTGTCCTCCCGTATTTGCACACTGAGCCTCACCTGCTGTCCTCCCATCCTCACACACTGAGCTTCCCCTGCTGTCCTCCCATCCTCACACACTGAGCCTCCCCTGCTGTCCTCCCATCCTCACACACTGAGCCTCCCCTGCTGTCCTCCCATCCTCACACACTGAGCCTCCCCTGCTTCTCATGTCACATTTCTCTGCATTCCTTAGCTAAAAGCTCTGATGGCTCAATGCTGCAAAATCAAAGTCCGGGCACAGCTGCTGGGAGCAGGAGGAGATTTGAGCACTACATGATTGTGGAAATACTGTATTGGATTTTCACTAATGTCACAAATAATATGCAAATTAAGATGGATAACCAAGCACAAACCATCACAATATAAATGGAGTGGAATGGAACTTTGGTTGGATGTGTTTGTATATCGCTACATTGCTCTTGGATGATTTATGCCTCATCATGAAAACACAATACCTGCCTGGAACATTACATGAAATATTCACTTTACATTTTATATACATTTACATTCAGGTTTAGGCAATAAAACTGCATTTGATGCAGCTCCATATGAGTAGGTACAATATAAATGCATTACATAAATATTCTAGATAAAGAAACAGCAATATATGCTGTATACTGTAACTTAGCTGTATATACATATTGTCACTATCGCACAAACACACCCAGCCAGGAATAAAGCAGCAAATACACATGCAGGTGTCTGGCTGTAGAAGCAGATTTAAATAAATGCTGAACAGGACTAAAATAGCAACAGCAACCTCTATCAGGAAGATCAGCCTAGCCTGACTTATAGTAGCAGGTGATCCCCATCTGGCCTCTATCAACTGGCTCACTCTAGGCGGGTCTGTAACTATAGGCCAAAAGGAGACTTGCCTTAAAGCTACAGGTCCAACTCTGTCAGACCATCTCGTCAGAACTCTAGTAACCAACACTATAATCCCATCTATGCCCACATGGTTCTAACATCAGATTTACACCAGATGGACCTTCAGCTAAAGGCCCATTCCAGGGTTTTAGGATTAGACCCATCTAGATGTAACACATCCAGTCAGGCTTAATGAAGAAGTAATACAATATATAGGCTTCTAACTGCAGGCCCAATCCAGTCAGATCCATTCAAACGGCCCGTTAGCATCAGAATCCCCCAGCGTAACCTTTAGGAGCATAACCATCCCAGTCTGACCTCTAGCTACAGGCCATCTTCTCTTTCATCTCTAACAACTGGGCTTGTTCTAGTCAAGTCTCTTAACTACTAGCCAAAGCTAGGTGGGAAAAAGCTGCAAATACACCCCAATCCAATCTTTAGCTGCAGTTCAATACCAGCCAAACCATAGTGTCAGGACAGTGTCAAGCAGGTCTCAAGTAGTTGGTCTACCCCAGTTAAATCTCCAGCAGCAGACCAATCAAGATTAGGTCAACAGTCGGACCTCGGGCTACATGGTGTCTAGCTGCAGGCCCACACTATGAGGCATCTAGCAGTATGACAACTAGTTTACTATGCAATAAGCAACCCCTGCCCTTTAAACTGTGCAGTGAGGGATCATCAAATCCTATGGCTTCCAAAATTATCTTGTTTGGGGACTGAAATTGGCTGCCAAACCTGAGAGGGATTGATGTTATGGTTGCCTTTAAGAGTGAAGACAATATCAGAACTTGCAACGGAAAACAAGGCATAAAAAACGAATGACCAAATCATCTAGGCTCAAATTATGAGCAACAATCCACTGAGGAACATGCATTATTGCGGATAAATTTATGGATTTATATAGCAAAAAATGAACTGACATGTAGGTGAAAAGTTTTAATCATCATGAAGCAATTTCTCAAAAAACACATTCACCATTTCTTGGCAAATGGTCCTAAATATTAACAATAATCTTGCTTTTAAAGCTTATGTGATGTGTTATCTCCAACACACGATGTATCAGAGCAGTTAAAAAGCTCTTTGAAATGATCCCATACTGATAAAGCAACACAAGGTTTATTTTTAATTAAATTGAGAATTCAAAGCTATTTTGCTACTAAATTATAGCTTTGTTTATTACCTGCCCATAAATATTGAAGCATGTTGGAATATCACACAGAATTTTAATTACATCAACATTAAATCCAAATTAAACAAGCAGGCAATGTGCAATCTGCCAAAAAGCATATGCAGACGGCAGCCATTTCAATAAAATGTCACTTTATACAATTTAATTATATTTGTTTGGTTGTTTTACCATAAAACAGCTTCCTCTGCAAAACCTGCTCAATATGATACTGGGGAATACAGAGTTTAAATTGTTGAACACCTGGAGTTTTCCAATAGTTGTTCTTAAAGGGACATGGAGCTCATGCAATGTTCTAACATGTAGTTGAAGCTTTAAACAATAAAATAATCAGTATTGTAGATGGTAATTAACAGCTCACTTAAAGGGATATGTAAGTGAGCTGGATTATGAATGCATCTGATAGAGGAGAATTAGTAGTGTATGAAAAAATATTTAGCATGAAAATATCCCAAAATAAACATTAGTTCGCTTACCTTGAAGTTAGCAAAATTCCCTATGGTTTTTGGCATTTGCTTTTGATTGTTTACGCCCCCAGAAAATGCCACCTGAATTAGCATAACATTAAAATACAGAATCAGGCTGATACATTGTATCATTCTTCACCTCAGTGTCTTCTGGCATGTGCTCAGTACAAGAACTGCAACAGTTACTTCCTGTGCTCTGTACCAGAAAGGTCAAAATATGTATCTTGCTGTATTTCCTGTGTGTACCCGGCTTATGTAAGCGCCCTGTGGGTGTGAACAGTTGGATTTGACTTTTTTGCAAAACTGAACTTTTCTATATAACACGTGTTTTCATACACTACTAATTCTCCTCTATCAGATGCATTCATAATCCAGCTCACTTACATATGGTTTTAACCAATCTGCATACTGCATTTGCAACAACGCTAAAGGGACATGGAAACATATTTTTTTCAAAAAAAGGGCATAGCAACAGCTAAACTAAGGAGATCTATGAATACATAATTCATTTCTAATTTGTCATTGGGAGGTATTAACAGTTCTGCACGTTTACAATTCTTTGGAGCAAATATTTGTTTGGCTTGGCTTTGGAAACAAAGATTTAAAAGGGATGTTTTCCACATCTGCAGGCTCTCTGGTGGCTGAGGAGGCCAATGCGTGACAGGAAGACTCGACCGCAGTGGTTGCATGGGAAGGCTTGCTCTGATTTGGGTGCTGCATTGACACGATTTTTCCTCTGTTTCCTTTTGAACTCAAGACCAGCCCTACGAGTGGTCTCGAAAGAGGAGACAACCTGGTGAATGATACTTCTCCAGGCCTTGCGGTCTGAAGCTAAAGCTGTCCATCGATGATGGTCAACATGACAGGCTTCAAGGGACTTTTTCATCAAGTCATTGTACCTCTTCTTCGGTCCTCCTCTGTCACGATTACCAGTGGAGAGCTCACCATGTAGCACAATCTTTGGAAGCCCATCAGCCTCTATCCTAGAGATGGGTCCCGCCCTGCGTAACAGCATGGCCTCAATGCCGGTGACTCCTGCCTGTTCTAGGACTTCAGTGTTGGTGCCTTGGTAATTTCAGTGGATGTTGAGGATGGTGCAGAGGCAGTGCTGATGAAAGCTCTCAAAAAGTCATAGGCGATTGTGGTAAGTAACCCACGACTCAGAGTCGTACAGTAGGTTGGAGCAAATATGACAAAGCTGCCTCGCTGCCTAACACGTAGAAACCCACAGCGGTAAGAGAGCAGCATGCAATTCTAATGTACTACAGATCATAATGCTAATGCAATGCTAATCTGCTAAACACATTATACAGTAGTAGGTTTTCAGCATCTCCTTATTCTGAAACAAGTGGTTCTCCATGTACAGGTGAATAGTATGCTCTGGGCATCACTTCTAATTTTGCCCTACCCTGATGTGTTCAATGTTATACTGATATTTATGATGGAAGTGATATGAATTCCCTAAATAAATGCTTCTTTTGCATTGCCAGTTAAAATGCTTTTTACCATTTAGTTAGATTTTAAAATAGACAGATCATAAAAAAACTTAGAGGAAGGTAAAAGCCCTGTGCTCGACTCACTAACAAACTGCAGCAGAACTGTGCCAGGCCACTGCTATTAAAAAAACATTGGCTGGCCCAACCTTTACATAAGAATACATTTATTGGGAGATATTAAAGATCATTTTTTAAGACATTTCTAAAGATTTCACTTTTTAAATTAAATTAAAAAAAATGGAAGTTTAAAATGTTAATATATTAATGTATTTACTTTTAAAGGGCCACAAAACAATGAAAAAACACATTTGAAAACTTTAAATCTGCAAATGAGCATAATTACTGATAAACAGAGTCTTCAGAAATTCAGATTTTTTCCCCAAAAAAGTTATGTCCATGGCTTACACAGCTGCAAATATTGCTTATTTAATATATACTTGACAAGCAAGTGTCCTTCTTTCTTGAACTGCAGTGATCCTTTAACAATGTTATTGTTTTTTACGTTATTATTATTTGCAGTATTATTATTTATCTCAACCTATTAAGCTTTCTGATTTCACTTCTGGGTGTATCATTAATGTGGTTGTTGTAAAGTAACAAACAAATCATGGTTCCAATAAGTTTGCATATATCAGAACAAGGGAGTATAGCCAGAGGCATCTCCTTATGTCATGATATATATATATATACATGATAACCCACTCAGAGGAGCATCCTTACACATATAGTGAGACTGGACCCTTTAAGAAGCTCATCTGCTGCAATATGTTAACCTACTCATGACAAAGTAGATCAGAAAAGAGGCTTTTCAGAAATAACTGATCAACAACATTTTAATGACATTGCATTGCAACATGGAAACTTTATAATTAATATTAATACATCTCATATTCCCAGAAAACACAAGAAAAGTTTGAAAAATTTGCAGGCAAGCCATACATAGCACATTCTTTTTCTGTAACTTTGGTGGTAAACAGTATAATGATGAGTAACTGGCGCTGGAGTATCGCAGTGGCACAGAGGAATTTTAGGCGAGAGTCTTGAAATATAGTAGGCACATCCAAAGCACATATGGATTATTCTGCTCCTTGATGTTCTTCTTCTTCTTCTGCAGTCTCTTGTACAGTTCCACTTTCAGTTACAGTCTCTGACGGCGACTCTGCAGCAAAGCCCGCATCTGCATCATCACGTTGAGCGTTCTCTCCGTCATATACAATATCTTCAGGGTTTGGAGCTGGCGGACAAAATTCTTCTGTGGGATACAGCTCTTGGAATATAATCTCCGCCTTTGTGAAGAAAGCAGCAGTTTATTAGCTCACAGATATAATCATGCTCTTTATAAACAAAGTAATCATAATGCTGTTAATCTACAATTTATTTCTGATGCATCGTTATTCATTTGAAACTAAATCCAGTTGATATGCTGCTAAGTGGATGTGTAACATTCAGATCTCCTCAATCACATAGGAGATGCGTAAAACTACAGCAGAAAGCAACTGATGTAAATACATTAGGTCAAAAAGCGAACACTGGAATAGTATTAAATGCACGAAATGTTATCACCAAACCACAGCATTTAATAATAACCATGGTTGTTCAGGTTTGAAATAGGTGGGCTGTATCAGGGTCATATGAACTAACTGAACATTAAAGAGCTACTGCAGTGGTCAAATATCATGTCGATATCAGTTTATTCGGTAACTGATTAGCAATAAAGATGAATTCAATGCAGCTTTTTAAACTTCCTCTTGAACTTTAGTGTTTCACGGTCTATCAGAGCTACTTCTCTCCATCCCTATTAGGTGTCGGGGGGGGGGAGGAAGAATCTGTCTTAGAATGCTTACTAGATTTGACTGCAGTGAAGAAGGTAGATGAAGACTCCAATCAAGACAACCAAAAACAAATACTACAGTGGCCCTTCCTTTTCTTGTATACTATTTTTGTAAGTGTAATCTATTCTGTGGTTATACGTTCATTTTGCATGGTTTCATGCCACCTCTGGAGACTCCGGTGCTTCTTATTATAAACGGTAATTTATACTCCCATTCATTTTGTTACCATGCTATAATAATGGGAATATATCTATGGCTTCTTGATCAGCAGGTCACATCCTCACCTGTTTGACTGCATTATCATTTCCAAAGCAGGGATCTGGCCCACTGCAAACAAAAACATTGGACGGAAGTCCGACGTAACTCTCCCGGGATATGCTTGAAGAATCTCTAATGTTAAAATACAGAGCCCAAAGAACTCTAGGTTGCTCCAGGTCTTCATCTGAAATACAAAGAAAATGACATGGTTGAATTTGTAGAACAACCTGTATAGAGAAAATATAGAAGATAGGTGCTATCATGTGACAGATGACACTGAAAACACAAGATCTGTCCCTCTTACTGATAACACTCACTATACAGTTAAATGATCACTGTAGTTCAAGAAAAAAGAAACTTGTTTGTGAAGTATGTAAACTAACAGAATTAGCAGCTATGTAAGCTATTGGCATCAGCGATGTTGATTTTTCTAAAGAAAATGTTTTAAGACTGTTAATGAGTAAATTAATCCATTTTGTGGGAGTAGGGAACAAGCAAAATGTTTTGTTAGATAATTGGATTGGACTGAAATCTACCCCATACACCTTTCCCCTGACTACCCAGAGGTTTGCATCAAAAGATGCAACCACACACACCTTCCAACAATGAATCAAGAAAACCTACAGGGAGAATGTCTTCCAATCTTTTTTTTTTCATTGTACATTGGCCCTTTAATTGTATTGTATATACTTATTCAAATTCCTACTAATACTAAAATGGCACTTTTGCAATCCATTAAAATTTGTCATTGATATAAAGAAAGTTTAAAATAATGTAGGCAATTATAATTGAAAACTATTTATAGGTCCACTCTAGTCTAGGATAGACTTGATAAGAGAAAAAATGTATTTAGGGAATACATAATAAAAACAGCCTTTATTTCATTAACTGCATTCAATTTTTCTGCAGTGAAAGCCACTATTGTTTGTTTATTTGCTTCTAGAAGTGGGATGTATCGCTGAAAGCAGAGAAGCATTTAGTTCAAGTTGAAATGTTCAAATTTCAATCTGACTAATGGAAATCATATTGTTATAGAAGCCCTCCCGGCTGACAAAGTAGCTGTATCAACTCAAAGAGGCCAAAGTTCATTCCACAAACTCATAATTACATATAATAAGTAACAACGTACAAGTTGTATTTACATTTTTTACTTGCAAAAAATATTTTCTTTATTATCAAGTCTAGTTCTTCAAAACTGCATATTGTAAATGAGAAGGCAATCGTCATTCATTTAATGCCAGACTTATATACAAAAGCCACATGATATCGATCATGCCCAGTCGCCACTGGGAATCTCTTGGGGCTGATACAACCAACCGATGCCCCGGGGTGGCAGGGGGTGTGTGGCACAAAAAGCCCCATTCAGGGCAAACATTGCACGTGGAGTTTAATACTGCATGTTATGGTTTAATATTGCCTGTGGTATAACATAAAAGACTTTAGAAGTCAGCGTTGGATGAGCCAGGAAATTTCATTCAGGGAAGGGGAGGGAGATCTAATTAGCCATTACGGGCCCCTGGACAGCTAGAGTCCTGACAGGGGAAACTTAAAGTGTGAATACCTCTACCCAGGACAAAGTGTCCCATTAGTTATTCAGCCGCTTAGGCTCCAACACCACAGGGGGCAGTTAGAAAGGCTGACAGCACTGATTGAGAGGTGGGTTATATAGCTAGAAGGAGAAAGGTTGAGGACTGTTGCTAGGGGGTGTGGCTTGGTGATGAGGGGTGACCCATGTGTATAAGATTGCTGAATGTTTTGACCAATAAAGGTGCTCAGGTGGTCATACATAATTGAAGTGTGTGCTCATTTTTGAGGAAAGGATTAACTATGATCATCGGGGTTTAAAGTTCTACATCTTGCCATAAAGAAGAGCCGGTAACTCTGCGGCTCTGCCTGATAATTACTGTGTACATCTGATTGTCCTGATGGTCCAATAATGGTCTGGTTCTATCTCTGCAAGCAGGAATAATAACAAGAACCATCACGTATCTCTGGGTGGGTCAGAACTAGGTTCTGAGTGGACCCAATTGAAGAAGTGATAATGTCAATTTCACTTTGCAATAATAACATACAGTCATCAGCATGTACTTTAGATTGCTGATGAATCCATACACTGCCGAGTGTTGAAAAAAGTATAAGCGCATAATTAGGCTGGAAAAACTGTACAAAACTAGTTTTAACTAAAAAAAAACTAAAAAAAATAAATGTTGATGTCCCTGGAGGCATCCATGATACTTTGATGAATATTATGTTGCAAGTAGTTTGCTTCTGAGTATTAGTGAGTAAAGGAACATGTTTTAAATTGCAAATGTTCCAATGATTTTACAAATCTCTCACCCCTCTCCCTGCTCCTTTCACCGTTCAGTAGATATGTGTACACCCTCATGTTCCAAGGATATGCTTAAGGCAGACAAGATGGGAACTATATAAAGAGTGTTTATGTTTATTCTTATGGCATATACAGTGCCTTGCAAAAGTATTCACCCCCTTGACTTTTTACCTATTTTGTTACATTACAGCCTAAAGTTCAATGTTTTGTTAATCAGAATTTTATGTGATGGATCAGAACACAATAGTCTAAGTTGGTGAAGTGAAATGAGAAACATATATACATAAAACATTTTTTTTTAGAAAGTTGGCATGTGCTTATATATTCACCCCCTTTGTTATGAAGCCCATAAAAAGCTCTGGTGCAACCAATTACCTTCAGTCACATAATTAGTGAAATGATGTCCACCTGTGTGCAATCTAAGTGTCATATGATCTGTAATTACATATACACACCTTTTTTTAAAGCTCCCAGAGGCTGCAACACCTAAGCAAGAGGCACCACTAACCAAACACTGCCATGAAGACCAAGGAATTCTCCAAACAAGTAAGGGACAATGTTGTTGAGAAGTACAAGTCAGGGTCAGGTTATAAAAAAATCCATCACCATCAAATCTATCATAACCAAATGGAAAGAACATGGCACAACAGCAAACCTGCCAAGAGACGGTCGCCCACCAAAACTCAGACCGAGCAAGGAGGGCATTAATCTGAGAGGTAGCACAGAGTCCTAAGGTAACCCTGGAGTGGCCAGAAGAAAGCCATTACTTTCAGCAAAAAACAAAATGGCACGTTTTCAGTTTGCAAAGAGGCATGTGGGAGACTCCCAAAATGTATGGAGGAAGGTGCTCTGGTCTGATGAGACTAAAATTGATCTTTTTGGCCATCAAAGAAAACGCTATGTCTGGCACAAACCAAACACATCACATCACCCAAAGAACACCATCCCCACAGGGAAACATGGTGGTGGCAGCATCTTGCTGTGGGGATGTTTTTCAGCAGCCGGGACTGGGAAACTGGTCAGAGTTGAGAGAAAGATGGATGGTGCTAAATACAGTGATATTCTTGAGCAAAACCTGTACCACTCTGTGCGTGATTAGAGGCTAGGATGAGGTTCACCTTCCAGCAGGACAATGACCCCAAACACACTGCTAAAGCAACACTTGAGTGGTTTAAGGGGAAACATGTAAATGTGTTGGAATGGCCTAGTCAAAGCCCAGACCTCAATCCAATAGAAAATCTGTGGTCAGACTTAAAGATTGCTGTTCACAAGCGCAAACCACCAACTTGAAGGAGCTGGAGCAGTTTTGAAAGGAGGAATGGGCAAAAATCCCAGTGGTATGATGTGGCAAGCTCATAGAGACTTATCCAAAGCGTCTTGGAGCTGTGATTGCCGCAAAAGGTGGCTCTACAAAGTATTGACTTTAGGGGGGTGAATAGTTATGCACATTGGACCTTTTATGTTCTTTTGTCCTATTTGTTGTTTGCTTCACAATAAAAAAACATCTTCAAAATTGTGGGCATGTTCTGTAAATTAAATGATGCAAATCCTCAAACAATCCATGTTAATTCCAGGTTGTGAGGCAACAAAACACCAAAAATGCCATGGGTTATGTTTTGCAAATTTGCAACATACTTCATAAAAAGTGAGGTTTTTCCTAAAGTACAGTTGTCTTTGAAAAAAGAAAATACCGTAAGTAAATAAAAAACAATTAAATAAAAACACCTTTTGCACAGGGTGTCTCGCCCTTCCACAGCCTCTGTTTCAGACAAATATACTAAAATTAATGAACAGAACAATACATAAACATACATAAATGGTTTGCACTGCTTAGCCAAGCTCTAGCAATTTAATGACCTCTCTTGATCAAAGCCGGCCCTGCTCAGAAGTCTTCCTATATCATCACCAGTTGTGCTCCTTGTACAGTTAATGTGCTGTACACATGTTGTAAAATATAAAAAGTAATACATTCAATGATCTAAACACCCAGTTTGGTTTACTATCTTGTAACTTGTTTTAATTTCTACTTAAAATCTTGAATGCATATTTGGGTGATTAAACACCGATCCAGGTTAAGCTTTTATAAATAAGGCCATTTTAGTTAATGCAGGATCATCATTTTTCCAGAACGTTAGCTAAACTATTTATTTTAAAAAGCATCATTTAAACATTTTTAGATCTAAAATGAGCAAAAGCACTGAGTAAACAATTTAACAACAATTTTAATCTCCATGCAAATTGCATCTGCAATAAGCTTAATACTTCCGGGATCTAATTAGGGTGTGTCTGGACAGTTATAGAGCTCTCTGAATAATTAGTTTATTTCTGCTATGTTGATTGGTCACTGATAACACTTAAAATCAGAATTTTTTTTGTGCTGTCAAGCTGGACAAACAATGCAACAAAGCAGCAGGAAAAGTCAGTAGGATCCATGGTTGGATTGGAAGAGGAATTTGTAGTGGAAAAAGAGAGGTACTAATAGGATTATCCTATTCTGGATCATTAACTTGTCGTGGTGAAGGGGCTTGTGTACTTCAATGAAGCTGTTAACTATACCATGTAGATTCACCCAAAATGGTCAGGTCAAAGCAGAGAGGTCAGAAAATCACGGTCCACTGGAAATGGCCACGCACTGCAGTATCTTTGCCAAGAAAACATTATGGATAAGCACAACCAGACACAAGATGGGTCTGCCATGTTGCAGTCTATTGAGTCAAGGAAGGTTGGACACGACTAAACAACAACAATGTAATTATATATGTTCCTTGTCGGATATTACGAGAGCCACCAGTTGTACAGCACTGGTCTAAAAGAAAACAATTCTAACAGAAAATTTCATGACCTGAATATGTGAAGCTTAGAGGACAAAAGGGAGAAATAACAAAACTGTCATTTCACATTTATCAAAGGATTTAATAAGGTTCAGGAGGGAGGTATCTTTCAGAAAGAAAATAATTCAAGAACAAGAGGTTGTGTTTTAAAGTTGGAAAGTGGAAGATTAAGGAATGTGCAAAAGTGCAAGAGGTAGGGTCAAACACAGTTACGAAATTTAAGCATGGCTAGGATAAGCAGAAGCTTAATTAAGATGAACCTTTAGGTAGATCGGATGGACAAAATGGGCCGATTTGGTTGTAACCTGCCATTAAATCCCTATTTCTATAATCATATTTCCCTTGCTTTTGGACATACTCAAAATTATTGGTATATGTTGAAAATTTCAAGGACACCTAGGAGCCTGGGTCCCTAAAATTTGTACTGGCTCCTATATATTTTTCTGAAGTATAATGTATTAAGGGTTTTCTTACGTGTTCCTAGAATCATCCTGTCTGTCAGGCTAATTAAATCTTCCTGGCTCCTATAGATATTTATATCCACCCCTGCCATTATTTACCAATATTGATCAGTGGTTAAAGGACATTGTAGAAGACTAAATATTCTGATGCAGATTCATAATCAGGAGACACAAGAACGGATAACTTTTAAGAAGGTACGGTATATTCTGCAGCTCCTTGCCCCTTTCATTCAGGTCTTTACTTGATGACAATATCGCTTTAAATACATAGCACTGGTGAATACAATTATTTCATTGCAGTATTCAGAACGTCTCCGGTCAATTTGCTGCTATAGTGCAGTCCTTTTGGATCCCACTTATAATAAATGTGCTACGTATAGATTTGTTTTTATATTAATGCACAAAGACGACTGCAGAGAGATAAAAATACATTTGTATTATTACATGAACAGGGTGTCAGACTGAAATGTCAGGGAAGTCATTAAGACAAATGTCAGGGTCTGGTTATGGGCATGATGAGGCAGTCACTAGCGGCTAATGTATCACACTAACCAGATGAGAGCTTTTCCGATACAAAGTACTCAAGAAAAATCACTATCTTGCACCAAGTCAGACACTGCAGCCTACACAGGGAAGAGGTTTTCATGTTATGTGTTTTGTGCGTGTGTGTTAAACAGTTACTAAATTGCATTCTGTTAGTTAGAAATATACTATGTGAATAATACATATATTTACAGAGCTAAGCTTCAAAATAGCACTACCATAGTAAGGGATCTATACTTATATGATTGTTGAACCTTTCCTGTTATCTGCCTGTCACCTGCTGGCCACTGCATGGAGCTGTGCGAGCCACTTTTTTATTATGTAGAACATGTTATCTGCCACTACCCTAAACCCTAACACTACACTCTAACCCTAACTCCAAATTCTAACCCTAACCTTATCTAACCACTTCCCCTAAACCTTAAACCTAATGCCAAACCCTAACCTCTAAGCCTAACCCGAACGATAAAACTAACCCCAAACCCTAACCCCAATAATAAACCTAACCCCAAACTCTAACCTCTAAGCCTAACCATAATCCCTGAACCCTAACACTAAAAATAAACCTAACCCCAAACCCTAAACTCTAAGACTAACCCTAGCCCCAAACCATAACCCTAAAAATAAACCAAACCCCAAACCCTAACTTCTAAGCCTAACCATAATCCCTAAACCCTAACCCTAAACAATAAACCAAACCCCAAACCCTAACTTCTAAGCCTAACCATAATCCCTAAACCTAAACCCTAAAAATAAAGCTAACCCCAAACCTTAACCTCTAAACCTAACAATAATTCCTAAACCTAACCCCAAACCCTGACACCTAACACTAACCCTAACCCATAACCCTTTCTGTAAGTGAAGAAAGTCTGCCGTGTGCTGCACAACAATAGTTGTTTGATCTATTTGTTCTTGAAACTCTTTATACCTTTCAGCCACCCCCAGGGTGGAGACAAAAACTTACCCGAAGGCGGATACTCTAAACATTGAAAACACATTTAATTTTGAATATTGCTTTTATAAATAATTAAATAAAAATGTTAATATATGATCAGTGCATAAATAAAATAAAGTAGTTCTTGTCACAAGTGTATTGCAGTTGTGCTTTAAACACTTGATATAAGCGGTCACAATTTGGGGCCAGTTCTCTTGAGGCAGTTACCCTGGCCACAGCAGTGTACCATGGCACACTGGTTGGAAACCACTATTCTAGATGGGGACATACTACTTATATATAAATTGACACAACTACCTCTTTTCTGCTGCTTATACTTCTCATATAGAATAAAGCACTGCTTGCCTACTTTTAAAAGACCACAGTATAATGATAAAAAAAAAAAATATGTTTGAAAATTTCGCGCCTGGCTAGAAGAATTAGGCAAAAAAAATCATACAGCTAGATTTTAATTAGATAAAAAAAAAAAATTTGATGCCTCTGCAGGACCCTGGAGGCAACCATGATACATTGATAGAATGTGTGTCAGGGGGACATTTACGTTTCTGTTGCATCCTTTGATGTAATGCCTTGCTTCAGGGCCAGTGAGAGGTAAAGGGTGTGGGGTGAATTTCAATCTTATGTGTAGGTCTAGTTATTAAACAAAGACTATCAACTTATGTCTGCTCCCTCCTCCCCCACTGATAGCTACAAACACACCACCCCATCAGCCAGCTTTCAGGATGTGATGTAACAAAAAATGGTTTCATCGTTTGCTGTACTCATAAAAAATGGATTTTCCCAAAATATTTTATGTTTAGTGTGTGCACATCATACAGTTGTGCCTGACTCTCCCTGACCTGCAACACACCACGCTGATCCACTTGGTATTCATGGCAGAGATACTGGAACGGGTTGCCAGTTCGTTCTCCAATGGACCAAAGAACAGTTCCTAGGTGGTCTCCTATCCAAGTACTTACCAGGAATTAGTTTGGTACCTATAAGTGTCTTTTATTTCTGTGGTCCTTTAATTCATCTTTAAAAAAAAAAATCCAGGTCTCTTTCCCTTATTGTTGTAAACCCTACAAATATTCCACTTTTAATTATTATTCAGCTTAAAATGAGTTCCTGTTTTACTTGGGAAGTATTAAAACCAGTTTAAACAGTCCCTGAAAAAATCTTCACCCAACAAATCAAAATAACTTTAGCAGTAATATCACTATTAAGTCAGCTGATCACCCTTTTATCACATATTTTGTAAGGTTAGAAAATCGTTTAATATGCTAATTAAATCCAACAGCCTGTGAAAAAATGGTCTCTTGATAAAATGCAAAATGCTGTGCAAAAATCTTAAAAGTTCTTAATGCTCATGAAGTTACTTCTTCCTCACTTAGCAGGAAAATAAATGAAGTCCTCCCCGGCAGGTGACTTTGTCTCTCTGACCTGCTATGGACCAGTGCTCTCTTTATCTGGTGATTCATTTTCACTAACTCCAACAGTATTTGTTCTGACATTTTAATTAAAATACGACCACTACCTCATCCTGATGATAAAAAGGCCCATGTGTCAGGGAAACTAGCTTCTGAGTGCCTCAGTGCTCCTGAGGACCTAAACGATCATACGGCGTCTGCAGAAAGAGTCTCACAACCTGTCCCATACATCATGCCTTACCTGGCACTCTGTACAGTCGGCACTTCTGATAGAAAGAGCTATAAGTGACTAGTGACTCAAAGGGCTGAATAACGCTGTGCCAAATTACTCAATTGGGTGGCGTGGCGGAGGGTCCAGGTGCAAAATAATTTAAGGGCCTTCTTGCAACTTCTCTGAACATCATCAATAGGCACCTACTGTGTAAAGACGTGTCTGACTCTCCGTGACCCTATGGACAGCAGCATGCCAGGCGCATCTTGTGTCTGGGTGTGCTAATCCACAAGGTTTTCATGGCAAAGTTACAGGAGTGGGTTGCCAATTCCTTCTCCAGTGGACTGTGCTTTGTCTGATCTCTCTGCCCATCTCTGGTGACCCTACATGGTATAGCACACAGCTTCATTAACGTACATAAGCCCCTACAACACGACAAGGTAGCGATCCAGAAGGGGAGATGCGTATAGTGGGTCAATAAAATATACTAAATAGATAATTTACAGGAATATAGGGAATTATTTAATTTTCCAAATTTTATTATGAATTTAAATAGTTCTGCTGTTAAAAAACAGTCCGATAGTAGAATATCACCAGGGACTAATTATGCAATCACTCGCCAACTCTTTCTAGCAATATATTTCCCTTGGTCATATATAATCTAGAAAAAAAGTAATAGTGTGGAGAAAAGACCTATGACCTCGGTGAGTCCTCCTATCTGGAAGGCTTACTAGTTGAAGCACCAAAACTTGCTAGACAACCTATGACTAGATAGGAGGAAAATAGGTGGCCTATATAAAAGGACCACTAATACCACTATTGATTGACCATTCTGTGGAGATGGAAGCTTTCTGCCTTTCCACAGATTAAGATATAGAGAGATTGTTGTAGCCCTTTAGTATAACTAAAAAGCTATGGACTGCAATACAAAAACAAATATAAAAATAACAACTCAATAGTCCCTGAACGTTAGTAATTGTGGACTGGATGGATCTAAAAAGCCATAGGCTGTAACATCTAACAAACAATAGTATAGATGCCTAAATTAGGGAACCTCATGGCTCAATCCATCTGCTCATTGCTGGGTCTAACTAACTATTCAGGAAACTGCCAAAAATACCTGTAGGTGGTAAGATCAGCCATATTGCGGTCAAATTAAAAATAATTATCTGCCCTGTTCCCCACATTACCCTGTTGTGGGCTCAGCCACTGATTAGATGTAAGGATACAGGGAAAATGCAATATTCATGGCTGATTACACACAACAGCATGTACAAAAGGGGACAGTATTTAATATAATTATAGGGACTTCCAGGTAATTAAAACAGTACCATCATTAATATTAATCAAAATCAAGTAGAAAATGCGTAAAAAACATTTTCATTTGAAGTTTTTTCCCCATTGTTTTTAACTGGTTTAGAATGTGTCTGTGTTAGCTTTTATAGCAGTCATTCTGTTAGCTTACATTGACTCAGCAGGAGCCTGCCCTGCACCGCACGATTTATTGAGCTTACAGAGACAGTTTCATTGGTCCATAAATTACAAGCCACCTCCTAAAATGTTACATACAGTTTTTACAGTAGTAAAGTTCACATTTTCCCCTTTAAGATTAAAATAGCTAAAGAACTCAAAGTAGTAAGTTAATAGTTTTGACTGCAGCAAGGATAAGTTATTGCTATTTGCAGGGTTCTTGTGATTTCTGGTCCTTGCAGAATCTGCCAGGTCAAGGAAACTCAACACAGCGGTTAACAGTTTGATATAATAACCTCTTATAAAGAAGATTTTAAAAATATACAGCCTTATTAAATTGCAATTCGGCACGTTCTAAAGGGCTCTATATAAGCACAGAGCATATTTTCTTTACAGAAGTTTTTAGTTAGTGAAGACCTTGCTTTTGGATAGAAGTTCACTAACTAAAAACTACTGAAAAAAAATATGCTCTGTGCTTAAATAGAGCCCTTTAGAACTTGCCGAATTGCAATTTAATAAGGCTGTAAGTTTTTTCCACATTTGTTTTTCAGTGCTAGTGAATTTCATGTCCCTTTAAAATATATTTCTAAAATAACAATACTAAATATTGAAAATAATTAGTAAATTATAAGCATATCGCTCATTAATGTGTCAGGATATATATATATATTATTTCCATAGTTAATGAAAAAAGATTCGTTTTTTTGCTGCTAAAGTAAGCAGTTTGGCTGTATTTTACTATATATGAGACACTGAATCTATTTAAAGCAGGGGTAGGGAAGTGTTTTTCGGCCAAGGACCATTAGATATTTATACCATCATTCAGAGGCCATACAAAATTATCAGTTTAAATTTAAAAAGGGCTCTATATAAGCACAGAGCATATTCTTTTTACAGACGTTTTTAGTTAGTGAACTTCTATCCAAAAGCAAGGTCTTCACTAACCAAAAACTTCTGTAAATAAAATATGCTATGTGCTTATATAGAGTCCTTTAGAATTTACCGAATTGCAATTTAATAAGGCTGTTAATTAACTCACCCATTTTCTTCCTCTCTGCCCCGTCTCTCCCTCTCTGCCCCGTCTCTCCCTCTCTGCCCCGTCTCTCCCTCTCTGCCCCGTCTCTCCCTCTCTGCCCCGTCTCTCCCTCTCTGCCCCGTCTCTCCCTCTCTGCCCCGTCTCTCCCTCTCTGTCTTGTGTCTCCCTCTCTCTCTCTGTCCTGTGTCTCCCTCTCTCTCTCTCTGTCCTGTGTCTCCCTCTCTCTCTCTCTCTCTGTCCTGTGTCTCCCTCTCTCTCTCTCTCTCTGTCCTGTGTCTCCCTCTCTCTCTCTCTCTGTCCTGTGTCTCCCTCTCTCTCTCTGTCCTGTGTCTCCCTCTCTCTCTCTCTGTCCTGTGTCTCCCTCTCTCTCTCTCTGTCCTGTGTCTCCCTCTCTCTCTCTCTCTGTCCTGTGTCTCCCTCTCTCTCTCTCTCTGTCCTGTGTCTCCCTCTCTCTCTCTCTCTCTGTCCTGTGTCTCCCTCTCTCTGTCCTGTGTCTCCCTCTCTCTCTCTCTGTCCTGTGTCTCCCTCTCTCTCTCTCTGTCCTGTGTCTCCCTCTCTCTCTCTGTCCTGTGTCTCCCTCTCTCTCTCTCTCTGTCCTGTGTCTCCCTCTCTCTGTCCTGTGTCTCCCTCTCTCTCTCTCTGTCCTGTGTCTCCCTCTCTCTCTCTGTCCTGTGTCTCCCTCTCTCTCTCTCTCTGTCCTGTGTCTCCCTCTCTCTGTCCTGTGTCTCCCTCTCTCTGTCCTGTGTCTCCCTCTCTCTCTCTCTGTCCTGGGTCTCCCTCTCTCTCTCTCTCTGTCCTGTGTCTCTCTCTCTCTCTCTGTCCTGTGTCTCCCTCTCTCTCTCTCTCTGTCCTGTGTCTCCCTCTCTCTCTCTCTCTGTCCTGTGTCTCCCTCTCTCTCTCTCTCCTGTGTCTCCCTCTCTCTCTCTCTCTGTCCTGTGTCTCCCTCTCTCTGTCCTGTGTCTCCCTCTCTCTCTCTCTCTGTCCTGGGTCTCCCTCTCTCTCTCTCTCTGTCCTGTGTCTCCCTCTCTCTCTCTCTGTCCTGTGTCTCCCTCTCTCTCTCTCTGTCCTGTGTCTCCCTCTCTCTCTCTCTGTCCTGTGTCTCCCTCTCTCTCTCTCTGTCCTGAATCAGACTGGTCAGACATTTTCTATTTTAGTCCAGTTTCCAGGCAGAGCTGGCCACTCCCTCTGATTCAGACTTGTTTGGTATTGTAAACATATTTAAAGCATGGATTGCTGTAAAAGTGGTAAAGTAACTGCATCCTATCATAGGGATCTTTATTTATATTTCAATCTCATCTACAATATTATCTTTATTATTATTATCTTTATTTATATCGTGCCAACATATTCCGTAGCGCTGTACAGGGGTTGAGTACATAGCAAAAAACTATTTTAACACCTTGTAAACAATGAAGGGCCCTGTTTTTTGAGCATAAAATCAAAAGTACATAGAGCTTTTTTCCAAGGCAATGACACACGATTGAAAACTCGCAAACTTACAATCTAAGGGTTTAGGTGTGATACAAGAAGGTGACAAATGCAAGATGGCAGTGCAAAAGCAATTTGTTTAGTCAAGTGGAGGTGTCTGTGTGTTGTACTGTAGATTGTGGGTGTAAGTGTTATTAAGATGTGGAGTGTTCAGTTGTACATGTTAAGGCTGAAGGTGATAAGATTTTTTAAACAGGTGTGTTTTTAATAATTTTTTTAAGGTTTTGAGGCAGGAAGATAGTCTAATGGAGCAAAGCAAGGAGTTCCAAATAGTAGAGGCATCATGAGAAAAGTCTTGAAGATGGGAGTGAGAAGAGGTGATGATAAACTGCCCAAATGCTTCAATGGAGATGGTTACTGAAAAGATTATTAATACACCTTTCACCTCTCATCAACCCCCAAAAAGTGGAGACTCTAAAATTAAGGATGTAAAACTTGTTCACCAGGATAACAAAGGTCCTTGGAAGGTTTTATATCCCTTCTTTGTTTTATATTAAATATTACTTAACATAATATTTTAAATCTGAATAAAAATGTGAGTTTTATCCATATAAGAAGAGAATTGGGTCCTATCCTGTTATGCTGGCCCAGCACAAGGCAGCAGCAGTGGTGGTGAGCATCCGCTAGATGGCGCTGCCGATATTTCGGTGCCATATCGTAGAGTCAAGGCTTTGGTAAACAGTTGTGGTTAGGGTTAGTTCAAGGGTTAGGCTAACATTATAAGCTTAGAACTTCTCTCACATATCGGCAGCGCTGCAAAATATCAGCAGCTCCATCTAGTGGTTGGAGGCTGCACTGCAGCGGCGGACCTGTCCCGACACCATAACAGGATAGATCCGAGAATTGTGAGATCAGACCGACACAAACAGGGGAACAAACAAAAATAATAACATATAAAGTATAATATACATGTTCCCACCTTTCTCAGACTTGTCGTTCAGTGCAAATAATTTCTGAACCACAGGTTCCAGGTCCTCTCTGGCAGTCTTGGTGGATGTGCATGTCAGATGGACCATATCTGTAACAGAAATGGTTGTTATGATGGTGACATTCACATAACTGCAGGGACAAAGAAAATGTTAGTTAGGACCTGAGAATGCAAACTTCACAGTCAACAAGCCACAGATGTGACTAAGATATTGGTTAGAAAATAGATTTTAATGGCATATACATCTATTATCCACATTTGTCCTATCTACAAAAAAAAAAAGTCTAATTAATACTGAGTCTTGTGTATCCCAGGCATGCTTGAAATCCCTTACTTCATGTGTCTGAACCACCTCAGCTATTATTTCCCATTTTTTAAAAGTGGTAGTTCCAAAACGTCCACCCTTCAATTGGAAATAATGACCTTTTGTTCTAACATGCATCTTTCTATAGTAGATATTTCCTACTGAATAACCAACAGATCATCTAAACTGCAGTTGTACAAGCCAGCTAGCTGTTTTACGCTCTCTTCCCAATACTTTCTCCCACTTCATATGATAGATAAACACCTAATATATATTTCCTCTCACTTCACAGGACAGAAATAAAAAAAACTAGTCATATATACAGCAATGGAACTGTCAGAAAGTGTAATAGGAAACACATTAAAGGCTAGTTTCTGCACTTTGTTTCTAATATCCTGTAGCTTAAGTAACAATTCTATAGTTGTGAATTATGAGTTTCTATGTATATTGGGCATTGATAGTATAATGCTGAAGAAATATGTGATCCCCATATATATATATATATATATGGAACCAGTTCACTGCTTTGTACGTTGGAAAAACCTCTGTAGCCATATAATTTAAATATACACTTTTGAAGACCTACTCTAAAAGATAAACAAAAATTTTTTTCTAATCTAAAAAAAATAATGTCTAATATATAAAATTTTCCAAGTATATGCTGTAGTGGAATCTACCATTTTAGTTTCTGCTGCTCATTCTTCTAAGGTGGGTGGCAACTCTGAATGCAGAAGAAGTTAAAATCTGCATAATGAGAAAGTAGCACGTAAATCTTCTAGTGTTTTCAATAGGAATAATGCAAAGCTCATTGGTTTACAAGTATACACCATACTGAGAACTTAACAGGATGAATCAGCTCAGAGAATAAAATATAACAATAGAACCCCGCTTAAGAGTACTTACTAAAAAGTTCAAATTGTATTTTTTTTTGTTCTCTAATATGTTGTCTATTATCAAGTTTAGTTATTCAAATGACCATAATGAAAATATTTAAGCACAGTGGTCCCTTAAACAGGAAGTTTCACCTAAACACAAGTTGCCAGTATATTGAAGAGATCACTTATGTGAAAAGCCCATCTATAAATCAATCTATCTATACAACTATCGATATATGACGATCCAAAGGTAGGGGCTATACAAGCCCAGAGCCACCTGCTATAGACTACAAGTTATCTACCCACAAGGACCGTTAGGTTCTTTGAAATCTCAGTACCAGCACCCTGATATCTGGCTTCTGTATCAGTCAGAGTCCCTCCATCAGGGACTTCCAGGAGTCTCAATAACCTTCCTGTGGTAGTGACCAGGACAGGTTACTTAGAGGGTGGAGATAGGTTCAGTATCACAGCCACCAGGAACATAATCAGATATACACAATGTCTATGTATCTCCATGTGAACTGATTTATTTTTGAAAATCATTGCAGTATTTATAGCAGTTAGACACAGGGGGGGTGTACACAGCACAACAATGCGAGGGTGTGGCAGACAATCACAAGAGATAAACTCCACATGGGGTTTAACAGTAGTTTCCTAAGAGCAATAGGATTATTGATTACCTTCAATACACATCCTACAGTCTCTAGCAGATATCAGACGTGATTAACTTAATCTGGCAAACAATGGAACAAAGCAGATTTACAAATACAACAAAGGGGTCCATGCAGATAATCCAGTGGCGGGGCCAAGAAGTCTGTGCTTGGATGAGCTTAATGGGCCAACACCCAGGCTGGGGAAAAGGAGTCCGTGACACTATATATGTATCTATCTATATATCAATCTACCTTTCGTCTGTCTGTCTATCTAGAAGCCCTTTTGTTCCTATAATAAATAGGGTATTTACATGTTATTTTCCGCCTCTATTATCAGTATCATGTTATCACATCATCAACTTGATATAAGTACTAGATATATTTTGTTTTCATTTTAACAGAAATTAAAATATATCATTCTCTAAGAAACTCAAGATTCCCCATATTTGAAAACTATAAAATTCTATCCAGCTTCCAATTTTGCTAAAAAAAAATCTTTGAGTAAGGCTGCTATATTTTGTTTCTTCTCGGAGTCATTAAGAAAAAAAAATACTGAACCACAATTAAATTCAAAACAACAATAAAAAGAGGAACTAGGAACACAAAAGGTTTAACCTGCCACTAGCATGCGATTATCAAAATAGCAGCTCAATTTTCATTCTACAAAGGCATTTTCTGCCGGACCATTTATTTCATGGTCAGCCGCGACTAATCAAAGAACACTTTGTCGTAAAAGTATTTAGCGCGAGAGTTCCAGAAACTTTTAATGAACTTTATCTTTCTTTATTGTGAAGATCAAAGTCTTAAGAAGGTACAATCTCCTTTTCATGTCTAATAATAATTAGTCTCATCTGGATCGGTGTGGTAATCTGAGCAAGGTACAAAACACTGGAATCTGTGTATTCCCAAACTTGACAATTATCCCATTCAGTGACACATAGTGCAGGGCAACCGTCAGATGGGTCAGTCAACTGGAGGAAACTGATGTTACCATGCTAGACACAAAGGTAATGCCTATAATGCCCAAAAATGGATTAAACATTGTGTAACTATAAAGAAAAACAAAATATTAATAGGATTCTTACACTCCAAACATTTGTAATGTCTGGACGATCAATAGTAGTTAGTGATATACTTTGCCATTAAGTTATACAGAGAAAGCTTTCTGAAATTAATTTTGCATTTAAATGTTTTGTATAGTTAGACATACAACCTCAAAAAGATGTGTACTATGAAACTGTTCTATGAGTGCTGCAAATGTTACAAAAATGTTCCTTAAAACCAAAATTAATTTATAATAAATAATTCTCATTTTGTTTAGCTGTGTCTGATTCAGCTTGCAGAGGGATTAACTGGTGTAGTACCCTGACCATGGGCGTAGGAGCCCAAAAAAATCTGGGGGGTATTTTTGTATAGGGCAACCCTGATGCCCTAATTAGGCATTGCTCTTTAAAGGTATATGGTAGTTTCCCTGTTTGTACATTTTTTTTCTAATTTAACACATGCTGCTTATATCAGAAACACACATTACATGGAGTCATTCTATATACATACAGATTTATTTTATTTTTCCACACCCCAGGGGTGCCTACATAGGCATCTGGGAGCTATCAATAGAAACACTGCCTTTGTTTATGATTTTTATCCCTATACTAACCTGTAAGTCAACAGCAGCACAGTGCAGAAATCCACATAGCTATGTCTGATCTCCTCCTTGCTTCCTTGTGGAGGGGGGAAATAATACTACACATCCCATGGTGCTTTGCTGCAAACTGACTTCCCAGTCATCAGAACAATGTTATAGCTGCCTGTCATTGGCCAAAATGAATTATTAATTTTATGCTAATTTAGCTAAGGTTTTCAGGGTGCATGCCTTCTCAAAATCAAGTGGCAAAAACCTGAAAACATCAGGGTAAGTTTGTTAATGTTTATTTTGGTATTTTTTTCATGCAAAAAATGTTTTCATACACTACTGATTCTCCTCTAACAGATGCACTCATCATCCTTGAAATCTACATATGCCTTTAATAACATTTCTATTTAATGGTTTAGTAACCAATATCCAATGCTAATCTTACTTTCAAACATCAGTCTGTAAACCTCCAGATAACCTCCATATCTCCACCCCTCATGAGGTCATCAAGGGGGTGGGAGCAACTCCCACCGGGAGGTTGTCATAAATGGTCAGAAACAAGCTTCTGTTTTGGCATTAACATATTTCATTGGCTAGAGGTGTGTTAAATTGGTTTTCCTTAGTAAGAACATAAGCTTGTGTCTGACCATTTAGGACTCCCAGTAAAATCTTCTACCACACTTTATAACCTTATTAGGTGTAGACACAAGTAGCTCAAATGGAAGATAATAAAGTTGATGTTTGAAATTAAGTTTACAATTGAATATTGATTTTCTAAATAATTTTAGAGCAATTTTATTAAAGGTAAATGCCATGGTTATGGTCTGGGGAATGTTTTCTTGTCATTGTCTGGGTCCACTCATACCTCTGGAAGGCACTATCATCTATCCATTCTTGCAGCTCAAGTACATATATACATGTTGCCGGTCTTCCCTGGAGCGGATGGGATCTTCCAGCAGGACAGTGCAACATGTCATATGGACAGAATTGTCTTAAAGTGGTTGGAGAAGCACGCCAAAAACTTCCAAGTACTATCCGGGCCTTCAAAGTCCCCAGACTTGAACCCCATTGGGCATCTGTTGAACCACCTCGATCGTCATGTTCGCCATATGGATCTTCCTCCATGCACTCTTCAGCAGCTGTTGGTTGCACCGCAGTCTGGCTCCAGATAATGTTGCCAGCCATCCACGCCTTACCACGCCACCTAGCTGCTGTCTGTGCTGAACATGGCGAGTATTCGTGATATTAGCTGGTGGTTGTAATAAAGCAATTTGACCATGTAGCTCCTGTCGTAGGTCATTACAGTGGTGCTTTAATATATATTTCATAAAAAATAAGTTGCACAGCAAAATTTTACTGCCCAGATCCAAAAACCTTCCATTTAAAAAAAAAAAAAGCATGTATAAAATATTGCAATATTCTGCATGGAAAAGGTGCGCATTACATACAATTAAAACGTCTGCAAATATCAAAACGTTTTGGGTGCTCTATGTTCCTTTAAGGATTTCCAGCTCAGATACCAACATCTCCCGTAACTGGTTACAGCTCTGTATATTTAAAGCCACAGATCTGATTTATTCATTAAACTATTTCCACCCAAGCTGCAGCTACGTTCAGCTTTTAAAAAGCCTTCTCAAATACTTCACGATCGTTTAATCCAATAAAAACTTATCGCCTGTAACATAATAGTTAAAACTTTTACATTTCAATTTCATAGCGAATTGCACAAGTTAAGTTACTAAAATAATGCCGTGTTATTCCATTTGGAAAGCAATTTTACAGCTACATTCTAGTAAAGGATAATAAATGACATCACTAATTTTTCTCGCATTTTTGAGTGTTAAGCCAAACATTTTCATATTTTTTTGCAAATTTTCTAACGGAGAAAAAAAACACATCATTAAAAAAATCATTAAGGTAAACTAATTGAATTAGAATGGGCTTTATAGATTTTTGTTCCAGTTGGTTATAAAACCATCAAGGTCCCCATCATTTAATTTCAATATAGTCTGCCGTATTATCATTTCAGGGTATGACGAAGTCATAAAACCTCATCAGTGCATCTTCTGATTATGTTTGATTTACTTAGGTATAACGGCATTAGTTACAGTGGATGCCATCATTTGTCTTGGAGTAATTCTCTCCGGCAGAAGAGCGATGAGGCCAGTCAAAGATTTCATCATTAGGATCTCAATTTTTAGGCAAGTGAAGGAATTTGGTTCCACTCAGCTGGCAATACAGATTATGTGCCTGTCGTTTATGCAGTGTGATCAAAAGCAAGATATATTTGTATATTTATCTTAAGCAATTGTTTGAAGGGGAAATCATTCACTCAGATCTCATTTGTGGCTAATGAAGTAAAAATACAAGGTACCATTTATAAACCTAAGATTGAAATGGACAGAAAATATTCTCTTGGTTGAATACTCTTCAAAAACAAAATATCACGGGGGGGGGGGGGGGGGGATGAGGATGTAGGTGTATGTGACTGATGGGTGTGCTAGAGCGAATGGGAAGGTATACAGTGGTCTATAGTTACCAGGACGGAACAAATAAAAGGTTCGAATTATTGTTTTCTAATGAAAGTTTCATGAACTATGAATGCATCGGATAGAGAAAATCAGTACTTTATGCAAATATATTTTGCATGAAAAAAATTCCAAAATAAACATTAATATAGTTACCCTGACATTTGCATTTGTTTTCTGGCAGTTACTTTTGAGAAGGCATGCCCCTGAATATCTAAGCTAAATTAGCATAAAATACATAATTTGTTTTGGCCAATCACAGGCAGCTTTAACATTGTTGCAATGTCTGGGAAGTGAGTCTCTGCAGCTAAAGCATCATGGGATGTGTAGTCTGTTTCCCCATTACAAGGAAGTAAGGAGGAGCGCAGACATTGCTGCTTTGGATTTCTGCATTGTATTGCTACTTGCTGGAAGGTTTCAAAAATGTACCTGAATGCAGTGTTTCTATTGGTAGGTACCAGTGGCCTATGTAGGTATCTCTGGGGTGTGGAAACCAATTTCTTAAAAAATAAAATAAACCTGTATGTGTATAGAATTAATTCATGTAATGTGTGTGTCTGATATAAGCAGCGTGTGCTAGATTAGAAAAAGTTACAAACAGGAAAACTTCCATATACCACAGTACAAATTAAAAACATTTTCAAAACTTTGATATTAGCATAATTAAGCTAGATTTTAATTATGATCAGTTTTGATACATTTTGATGCCTTTGCTAGACCCTGGAGGCATCCATGATACATTGGTGGAAGCTGGGTGTGTGAGAGGGGCATTTTTATCTCTGCACAGCAGCACTTGCATTTCCTGATGCAAGCAGCCTGCTTCTGGGCCTGTGAGGGGGAAGAGTTGTGGTGTCAATTTTACTCTGGTCTATTTATCTAACAGAACATTCTGACCTCTCTCTGTTATTTCCTCCTCCAACCCTCCCGCCACTGATAGATAAAAACATAACACAATTATCAACCTCTCAGGACAGATGTAACAAAGACAAAATGGATTCCACTACTCATACACAGACTATACAAATTTGTTACCCATTTCACAAACAAGTGCCTTTTTTCTTGAACTACAGTGGTCATTTCAGTATCAGTCTTTAGTAAGACTGTTTACAGTTAAGACATTGCAATTATTACAATTTATTTCTCATTTAAAGTCTTTTGCTTTTTATGAAATGCAAAATAAATTATAATAAGTTCAAGTGACCATTGTGCTCAATTTTTACTTTCTATATAATCTCTCTAAAAATCAAACTTGACAATGAACAAAAGCTTTTAGAAAGAAGCAAAAATAGAAATAAAAAACAACCTCTACATGTTTTACTTCTATATGCAACCATTCTTCACATCTGTTTTCTTTTTTCTGAATTGATCCTGTCTGCTATTTTCCTAGAAGGGTGAATTAACTAAGCAAATGAGATATCCATTTTTTTCCTGTTGAAAGCCCTGGAAATTTTAGCTGCCACATTCAAACTGTGCAAGTAGGCACTTCTGCATTCCATCTCCTTACATCAAAATGATAGATTCCACAACAGTATAATTATATATAAAATGTAATAAATAGTAGGCTATACTATATGTTTACATTCTACATACATTGTGGATATTTTCATGTACAGTTCAAAGAGTAAATAAAAAAATAGGACTTCAGTGCTCTTTTTTTTACAAAAAGTAACATTAACAGAAAATATAAATACATACAAAAATCTAAGGCTTTACCTGCTTTATACAGTCTAATGAATTGAAATAACATGGCTGTGTTATCCACACCACATCATTTAAATATAAGCCACATAGATTGAAAAGTCCACAAAGGAGGACTTTACTGCTTGATCAGAGCTGCAAATGTAGTTACATGGAATAAAAATAAAATGTTTTAAAGATATGTAAGGTTAAAGGGACATGGAATACATCTAGCTTTTCCATGTATTTGGTGCTTTCACTGTTGCGGATTGGGCTCTATGCTAGTCAGGGAACCAAGAGGTCAGTACTTTTATGGGAGACCACCTTGGAATGCTAGGAGCTGTATGCTGTGGCCCACTGGAGAAGGAACTGACAACCCACTCCAGAACTTCTGCCACGAATACCAAGGGCCTCATTCAATTGAGAAACTGTAAGTTAGTGGAGCCAGTAAACTAATTTGCCATTCAATTGGCGTCTTTTTGCGAGCCGCAAACGGTCTACGTGTTACGTGCTTGAAATCCCTGCGGTTGGTACAACTGTTACTTACACCCCATCTAAGCCGTTGATCTTTCACCTCTGCAAGAGTTACTAAAGATAAATGCACAAATCGCTATTCAATTGCTACAATTCCTCAAGCCTGCAAATGTACCAGATAGGACTTGCAAGGGGGTTAAACACCTGTTCGTAGCACTGTAAATGCAAATATAAAATCTATATTGCACTGTAAATGACAGGTCTAGAGATGATAGACATTAGAATTAATTACACAACAGTCTTATTTTTAGGTTTCATTTCAGGGTTATATTAATCTCGGGAATCAATTAATTAATACATATCAGGCCACCCACATGGACTAGAACAGTATTGGCATTAATTTTTATTATTTTGTGTTTTGCGGGTTTGCAAGTCTGATCGCACATCGGACCCCTCTATTGGCGGTTTCTAAAATCGGCAGTTATGGCCTTGTTTAATTGATCATGTTCACGCTCTGAAATGCTACTGACGGGTGCATGGTTTACCGTTTCGGCTCTCAGACCATAACTTGCGGACTTGATCAATTGAATCGCTCTGTAACTGTAGCAGAGTTCAAGCCTGCAGCAAGCCCCCAGACATACAGCCTGTATGCCGTGAGTTGTGGCCTTGCAATTGAATGAGGCCCCAAGTGGATCAGCATGGTGTGTTGCTAATCAATGAGGTCACTGAGAGTTGGACACGACTGAACAATGCAAACACAGTACTCAGAGAGTATTATTTGAAAAAATAAAACACATTTTAAATATTTTAATAATATCATTATCATTCTTTGGGATACTGCCTACATTTGCAATATTTTTTTCAAACCATGGTCCTTTAATTCATTTTTATCTTCCTAAATGTAATTGCCATATAAAATTTACATTACACTTACTTCTAAGAAGCCCAGTTTCTTACCTGCTGGAGCTTCCCCCTTTCTTTCTGTTCTCTATCATGTAAGTTGCCATGTTTCACAACTTTGACCTAAAACCACATATAGTACAAGGGAAAGGGCTTCTCTTGATATGCAGACACACAGCATGTCACTATCTGCTTGTAGCAGAGCAGTATGCGACACTGGCTATGATAAGTCCCTACCTGTGGGCATCTTTAAAAAAAAAAAATGTTCAGGTTGCATTTATTCTTTACAAGCATATTTAACCTAAATGTACACACAGCATCCTGTGAAAGGCAATTCAGTTTCACAGCAGTGCAGAAAAGCAGAACTGCCAAGTTTGATTGATAGGTTTGATTAAAGATATTTGCTCAAATCAGGCACTGGTCATCAATGGTCTATGTGTATAAAGTGATATCTACAAATTATGATAACTGAAAAAAATAAAAATATTTATACTGTCAAGTTTTCATATCTTCTCCTGAAGAAGTTATATAGTGGGTGAAACGAGGTGAGTGATATTACCACAGTCACTGGTACTCCTAGGTCTACTCAGTAACTCTAACACCATCAGATTGCATTGCCACCTAATCTGTAAGCACAGCGGGAACCAAGTGTTGCAGCTACCAACCGGGTGCTACACCTAGGGGTGCTGTAACTTTGCTTAGCATGAAAGACTTAATATTATCTGAGAAGCTTTAAGACCGATGCTAACAACAGCACCTTTAAATAAATGATTTTATGATTAGGGGTTTGTTGTTGGTGTTTAGTCATGTCCGACTCTCCATTACCCTACAGACTGCAGCATGTCAGGCACGTCTGTCAGCCAATGTCACTCTGAGCTCCTTCAAGCTCACGTTGCTTCAAGTACCTCATCTATGCATCTCTGCCCTCTGTTATCCCCATCTTCATGTGACTTCGATCTTTGACAGTATCAGAGTCTTCTAGGGAAATCCTGTCTTCTCATGATATGGACAAAATATTTGACCTTTAGTCACATGATCAAACCTTCCAGTGAACAGTTTGTCTTGATTTCCTGTAGTATTAATTGACTGGATCATCTTCTAGTCCAAGGGACTCTAACAGGTTCATCTTACCCCACAACTCAAAGGCATCAATGCTACAGAGTTCAGCCTTCTTTATGGTCCAGCTCTCCCATCCGAATGTTACTACTGGGAATACCACAGTTCTAATTATGCAGACCGAGTTCACAGTTACCTACCTAAATGAACTTCCTTTAAAGAGACTCACCCAAAAAACAATGTGTTTTTATGTTATAATTAAAGTGTATGAAATTCGACTATGCATTGTACAAGCCATTCACTTCTAAAGTAAATCGTTCCTGAGATAGTAGGCATTATTTCTGCTGCATTATTGTGCTAAAGAGGGGTTCCTGGATACTAATTAGCTGATCGGGTGTGCTGATTAGTTATATGGTTTGGTTTCCATGGTGGCAAAAACAATGTTCCCTAAATGTTATCATGCAGTTAAATCCCTTCCCCTTATCAATCTACTAATTAACATAAGGTTCTGTACTCTAGAAAAAAAACGTCTGTATATATTATAAACAATTTACTGTAGAAAAAAACAGCTACTACAATATATAGTCAGTATTCAATGCTCTTTATGATAAAACCGACTTATTTGTGAGCTGACTGTATAAGTTCATAAAAACAATTGGAAGTATATTGGAATTTCATACCTTGGTTGACAAGATATTATTCACATGATAGGTCATCAATAACAAAGTAGGGGTTACAATGTCCCTTTAATTTTTACTAGAAATATAATATAGCTATGTATCTATTTACTTTTATGTATATTATTTAATTAAGAAGTGCTTGAAAAGCTCAATTTGCACCTGTTTGTGTCTGCGCTCTGTAGCTTATGCATAAACAGACTATTTAAATTAGCCTGTCAGTGACCTCTCTCAAGCACCATGTTGTAGAGTATTGCTACTGATTGGTTACTAGGAGACAGTGCACATCCTGCACTTAGAAATACACTGTCTTCACGAGCTGCTGAGAGTGGAAAAAAGGAAAAATTAAGAACTATTTGAAAGATTTTAGGCAGAAAAAAAAAGTTTGTAACCACTTCTTAATAAAATAAA